>CAADRB010000002.1:867882-899621 GCA_900708905.1 Hymenolepis diminuta | reverse complement strand
CCCCCACCACTCTCTCCGATTATGCTATCTCTTTGAGAGTATTTACTCTAGCTCTAAACGTAGGCAGAATATATTTCACTACCACAACCATCTGCAAATTCTTACCCCTCCACTCCTCTTGCTTTCCTCTTTCATTTTCCAGACAACTGATAGTCAGACTTGGTTGTCTCCATCACCTTTTCTCCCTGCTCCCTTCTACTAATGACGATTTAAATGAATTAGAGGAGGATATACTGAAGAACATTGACGGGCTCTTGACTGGAAAATAATCTAACTCCAATAAATAAAGTTGACAGAAAATTACGCCTATTCAAGATAATATTTCGTTTAACGATTAGGGAAAAAAGGGTGCTAAATATACATTAATTATCATAACTTGTACAGCTTGATATTTTGAAAAAAATGATTGAAGATGCATTCATTGAAAGTTTGGCAAACTCTTATTTTCGCTTCACGGCTTTTTTAATGAAAGGATTTGAGTGGATGGTGAATTCGAATGATTTACACATTGAATAGCTCAAATAGGCTTGTGTTTATTTTTCGAGGAATTCATCAAAATTCGCACATATGGATGCTGATAGTTAATTTCCATCGATCTTCTTAAAGAAGCCCTGAAAAAGGGTATTTAACGATTGTAGCTGGCAGAGTTTTGAGAAGAAGATAAACGAGTTTTAGTATAGCAGATTTAGGAAAGAAATGAAAAACATTTCAGTGAATCACTAAATGGCTGGTAAGCTATGATTAGATTCATATAAATTAAGAAAAAGACGGCTTTATCGTTTAAGATGAAACCTCAAATTATCTTTAAAAGGTACATAATTTGAATTAATCCTTTGGTCAATAGGGTTCATAATTGTGGTATGCACAAATTACATGATTTCTGGTGTAAATTATAGTTAAAAATGTTAAAAAAGTTAAAAAAATTTAAAAAATCCAACGTGTTGGATTGATTATGGCATAACAAGTTTGGAACTCGTGATTTGTAAAATTTACGGTGGTTAATGGTGGTTTTCGTGGATTCTGATAAGCTAGTCGGAGGAAGAGTTTCCCAGAATTTGTCTAGGGTACGGCGGAAACATTCTAAAATTTCCTTTGACTATCAAATTCGCTTATAGCTATTCTTCAATGGGTCAGTATTATTTTCAATTTTGAAAGCTGGATGTTCATCTATAAGCCTGAATTTTGACCTAGTGGATCCTTTAGAACTACATTGACATTGTACTTGAAATATCCTTTGATTGCGAATCACTTTCTTTGACTAGTTGAGATATTATATGATTAGAACGTGGAAAGGCATTCTAAATATAGGAGAAAGTGTGTGAAACTTCTTATCTATCTTAGAGTCCTTGACAAGTTAAGCAACACTGATGGCAAGCCAGGATATTTTGCGAAATATTTCGACATAGAAGCATACTATTTTACAGACAGGCAGTCACTTGCCTTTTCTTTCAGAGTTCCGTTTAATATTTCGGCACCGAAATTATACGCCCATTTTGGGAAAGAGATTCACTAAAATCTCCAGTCACTTCAAAGTACGTTTCTCAAATAATGTATTATCCAACTCATTAATCCCGTAAAACAGTTTAAAAAACTAATCGGTTCAATTATAGAAAATGAAAATGTTTCAAGAAACTTATTTCTCTTAATATCAAAATTATCAATCTGTGATTTTTTCTCGTTCCTTCGATGACGCTCTGATTCATCCACAATTCATAAATTCCGCTCATCAAAAATACCTTTTCTGATTTATCCAGAGGGAGAAAAAAGAAATTATCTTCTGCCGATAGCGCTTCTGACAGCTTGTAAATACTGTCAAAATAATCGGCGGAAAGGTCGGCAAAATTCGGCTATCAAATTAAACTAATTTGATAGTTTATATGCGTGTGTGTGAAATCATACATATATAGGACGTTTGGAGATCTTTTACGATATTTATTCGTCAAAATCATCATTGCTGCGGCGTGACTCACTGGACGCAAACCTTAAACTAATACTTACTGATAAAACCTCGTTAAAAGGAACCATTTGCCGACAGATAAAGGAAACGAGATTTAATTGTATACTTTATCTGAATTTGGCCGACTTTTGCTTCAAAATTACGGAAATTTAATAAGTGTAATAATTCAATGTTTTAACAATTAAATCTGCAAATTATAAGTAGTTTTAAGGTTAGATTGAATTGTGAATATAGGTTTGCACCTAAAATCGGCATGAAGATGCTCATGTGAGTTTAAAAGTTAACTGAATGACAAATCGGATGAATCCTTTCCTATACTAAGAATTATTATCCAATGGTCATATTATTCATTAATCTTGCTTCGATAAAGAGTTTTGCTCCCGTATTATAACGAAAAATGGTCCGAACTGACAACTTCGATAAGTATTCATACACGTCCTGTGAATGGCCGTTGGTGAAATGTTATGAGTCAAGACGTGGGTTACAGGGGAATGACGACGCAGTTTTTTTTATTTTTGAGGCCTCAAGTTGCTATCAATGCATTCAAATTTATTGCTGAAAAATAAATTCTCAGATGGCATCGGACTTATATTCATTAATCAATATGCAATTGTCTGCCGAAATGGCCAACTCCACTGGTCAACAGTGATTAATAAAATAATTGTGGAGTGTTCCAATCATATAATCCAGGTTGTCTTCTATTCTCTGTGTGGGCATGCTAATGATGAATAAGATGTGTCGGGTGCTTGAGACTAATATAATGAGACAGGACATAATGTCTGTTACGTTATATTTGCTTAAGATGTAATCACTCAGGTCACATCCTCATATTATCATGATTAATTTACGGTTAGTTCACAACCGCTGCATGATTAAGGTACTTATTAGCAATTTATTTCCAATCTGTAATATTTTTATTAAAACGTTGAGTTATTATAGATTCCCAAAAAATCGGTAAATTTATCTGCCATTTCACGTCAAGTGCTCTCAATAAAATGTAATTTGACCTCAACTTTCAACCCATCCGCACCTTCCCAGTCCATTAAGTAATTCAGATGGTGACTCCAAACATTTAATGTCTATTAGTTGATTGTAAATCCATACCATCTGGTTCGGCGAATACACTACTTCATCAGATGTAGACTAATTATATGCCCTAAGCGCACCAGAGACCATTCTGTTAATTTGGCCTTGTTAAATTGTTAGACTGTCAACTGAAAAAATCTTTTAGAACTGAGGATATGCCGTTTTAATCATAAAATATTATTTGTCTCTACTGCTGTTGTACCAATACTACATACTGCAAATGAAAGAAATGTTCAGTTTCCCATAAGAAAATATTTAAATACAAGGCGTAATTGAGAGTCTCAGATAAATGTGAAGGGGAAGTCAAGCAATAGGTGATGCATAAAAGGAGCCTGACTTCTTCTGAATTTAGGGATATTCCGTTTGTTACTTTGTTCCTTACTAAATACAACGTGTTCATATTTCAGTGGTTGACCCTTAGGTTAATTAGTAACAGTTCAATTCATCTTCGTTTTCACCTTATCTATCGGTACAACATCTCGGTGCATGTCTCTTCCTGAATAACCAAAGAGCAAATATTAATTCATATTTTAAGGGTAAATTAAAAGGAGCCTATTCCATAAAATTCACTAATGAAATTTCTTTATAGGAAATTTGCTTCGACATTAAAACCAAGTCATTTTAAATTTCCTTCCCATCAAAAGTTTAAGTAATAGATTTGGGAAAACAGAAGAGCGATACAACCAGACAAACAAGCATGACTTTCTTTTTCTCACTCCATGTCAAAACAGAATTCGCCGATTAGCATCGTTCATTTTTGCATTTCCGTTCACCTCTCCGTCACTTGGACATACGTTCAGACTACCGGTATGTCATTTCGTGTGTCCTCATGTGTTGTCGGTCTTGTCAAATTGCCGATGACTGCGGAATGGAGGGTGACAGCCCTCTCTATTACCGTTGCATCCCTACTCTTCGAAAAGGAGAAAGCAACATGATTCAGCAAATGAAGCATAGGGATCTGATCTTTACATAAGGAAATATGTTGACGTTTTTCAATAATTGCTTTTTCGATAGACTAATGTGATTTCGCAGACGAATTAGCTATTATTTATTTCCTATATGTTACCTTTCGTTTTGTTAAAACTATTGCACGATTTGGCATGCCAGATATTAATATTTCTTCCTATCAACTATCAAGAAATCAATTTCAAGAAATTTCAAATGCTTATAAAATATTTTTTGTCTTTAAATTTCAACTAAAATTGAACATATTTAACACCTTACAACATTTGAAATTAAAAATTTGGAATGTACAAAACATTTTCCTCATTATTATCTTTAATTAGAAGTTCATTTTATCCAGAATTTATTCCTTTTGACAACCTTAGATTTCCTTATTTATTCATAATTATTTTAAATTTTCTAATAATTCTACCGTTGGTACTGAAACATTGCCACCTTCATCTTATACAGAAAAACAATCTGGGCAATATTCGTCATGGAGTATAAATGGCGGGCTTATATTTGTTCCGTCTAATCACAATTTCATGCCTGAAATCAGACTATGATGATTGTGGTATTCGTAATTAGAAGAGAATCGTAATTGATATTCTTCCATTTTAATATCTTTCATGTCCTCTTTTTGAACTAATGTCTTTACGTTATATATGAAAAGGTACAATGTGATTCACCGCTCCTTACTATGAACTTGTCTTATTCGTACTAATTTTGGGTTTTTCCCGTTCGTATTTGTAAATAGTACAATTTCTTAAGAAATCAGAGTCGGCTATCTACACAAGTACCGTACATCATATTAAATATCCAGATCCCCAGATTGCGACATTATAAACTCATTTGAGACTCCGTGCACTGGCTAAGATTGCCTCCCTTGTAGTCAAGTCTATCCCATTTGTAATACTACATCACTCCTCCGACTTTAAATTTGATTGGTGGATGTAAAGTCATCAGATTGTATTTTTAAATGGAAGCGAGTGTGGATTTTGAAGAATTCGATCCCCGGCTACATTAGTGATTCATCAATATTGCATTCGTGAATAAAAAAATCAGGATCAGTAACTTATTTTAGAGACTCTGGAGTCGTAAAATTGCACTTCACAACCATGTTTAATCTGTATTTGTGTTCAAAACCTTTCATAATAGGATAAAAGTCTATCAGGGTAATGGAACTATATGTAATAGTTACACTTTGCACAGTTTATTACACTTAATCGAACTTGTCATGTTATTTAGGATACATCACATTCAGATCTCTAACGCACACTGGATAAATGGTTTGACATAACGAAAGTTGTCGTTTGCGAATGAAATTATTTAGAAACAGAGGAAAAGTATCTTTGTCGGGGGAATTCATGTGATATGATTTTTGGGATCGATAAAGTTATGTATGCATTTGCTAAACAGTTTTTGACAGCTACTTCAAATTCCTGGACGTTGGTCGATGTGACCGAAACGTTTACCCAAGTGACAACAATACTATAACAGTCTAGATTCTCGCCCTATTTTTTTTTATCTTAAATACATCTAATTAGAAATTAACAACACATTGTTTGGACTCTTCGTCATAACTGAATCACCGAGGCAGAAAGGAAAGAATGTCTGTCAATTTCAATCATCGTCCATCCAATCCATCCTTCCTTTTTTCCTCAAAAACCTGACGAGAAACTTACTGCCAATTTGATGAGTGATATGTCAAGACCCTGACGGGAGGTAAGCCTAATTGATTTCAGGGTCCGATAAATTCGCCTCTCTTACCCTGACATTTCCCCATAAGTAGTGCTCTTATCACATTTTGACGTGCTCTATGTGGAGGGGAGAGGAGAATAATGACAGAATGACCAGATTTGATGGCTAATGTGCGTTTTTTTCAAAAATTTTCCCAATAAGCGACAATTCTAATAGTATGGCGAGGTGATAAATGATAATTTAGAATTTTGGTAATTATTTTAGAAATCTCCAGGAATTTAAGAAGCCATTAATGTCAATAATATATGAAAACCTAAGTTTTAGAATAGGGGCTGACTGTACCCACAAATCGTCAAATTTTATTTAAAACAAATAAAATAAATTTAATTTAAAAATCGTTTTATCATTATTTCTTCGATAGAATTTGACATCGAGAGATTTAGAATACTGTTCGGAGTAAAAGACAGGTTTTTTACTAACTGTTGTGAGTGTGTCAAGTTAAAGAATTTGACAGCACAACATGCGCAGGCTTAATTAGGGATGGTACAAAGTTCAAGAGTAAAATGGTTACAAAGTTATTGTATACTGTAATATAAATTTCTCTGAAGACCAGTTAAATTTTTATTGTATACCAATATGCCTTGAGAAGATAGCTCTAACATTGTTGAAATCTTACAATGCTCAGAATGCACTGACTTAAATATACCGATTTATGGCTGCTTCAAATTTTACAGAAGACAGAAATGCGTAAATTGTCAATTGTATCAATCCTAATATACTATGATCTACGAAATCCGTCAAGTGAAATATATTCGGATATGCAGTAAAGTAGTTCATAGCTTTCACAAATATCAAAAAATGAAAAAAATACCCCATTTTTTCTTCAAAATAAAAGTAAGCTTGAAAACTACTGTCCCTCTTTTTTTCAAATTTAAATTCTTAAAGCCTTGTATCTGCTTATCCGATTGGCAGAATTATGTGCATTTTTAAAAAGCTGAAAATTATGAATCATTTCCAAATTCTGTTGCCTAACTGTTAGTGCTTATAGAATGTTGCCAAATTACTCTTTAATCTTAATTACTAAAACTGCTTTGTAGCCCTTAGTAACATTTACGCTTTAAAAGTCGATATTACTAAGGATGAAAATCTTTTCATTTCCAGTCGTGCACCAAACAGACTTTTACCTATTTCATTTAGAGAACTTATATGTTTAATAATTATTGCGGCACTACTGGTGCACAAAAGTGAATTTGAAGAAATTCTTAGCGCGTAGATTCCTTGTATATAGTAATATTGACTTTATTTTGAAATTATACCGCTTTTTAACGAAAAAGTAACGAATACATTTGATGGTTTTAGATTACAGCTGAAAATATCTGTGCTAGCGTCCACTCTAGTCCATCTATCGATACTACGCTATCGAACGCTTAGCTTAACATCTTGACATCTTGCATATAAACTTCAGCGAGAACTCAGTTTTCGAATACTAGCAAAAGATGCGGTTAACTGTATCGATTACGCTAAATGCGAACACTGGAGTTAGGCTTCGAATACACTAGGGATTTCTTGATGTCCTAATTTTATTCAATACGTCAACTCCCTCTCCTCCACCTCTTATTGAAACCTTACCAATTCAAGTAACATTACTAAAATAATAAACTCCTTTTGCTCGCATGTGTTTAACATAAGTGACAGTAATGAAATGTTCTCTCAGGGCTTGCAACCCAAGGTGTGTACTAAGTTGGGCTGACCCTAGATGCACTGAACCAGAATCTGGATAAGTCGATGAGGTCGTGCAGATACTTCTTCTAGTCCATAATCTTAGAGAAAATGAAAAATGTAGTGAGTTCTAATTCCGGGATAATTTAGAGAAACTCCGGATAGTGGAAAGAAACCTATATAATATATCACCTTTAGTCACATGAGATATTGCCCCAAGGTTATCACTTTGTCTAAAGCTGGAGACACGTTAATTAAAACTGTTCATTAAGAATGTTATTAAGACAAAAACTAGTATCTTGAATGACCCCAGTAAATTCAGACAAAGTGAAGGAATAAATGGAAAAACAGTGATTTCTTTGTAAATTGGTCACGTTAACTACGTACCCCCGAGACTTATGCGAAGTGAGATCGGCCACCAAATGAAACCATAAAATATCATTCAGACTGTCTGTAAGTCGAAAATAGAAAACAAAATTATATGCGCATGATCCATCCAATTCTGGTCTAAATTTATTCCTCATCAGTCGTGTGGGCATTTAATAAAGTAACAACATCAGTGGTTTTATTTCTCGAATCACTGAGTAAGCAGCAAGTAATAAAATACTTTATAGAATAATACGATTTAATCTGAATTTCTGATTTAATAAACACTACGTAATAATGCTTAAACTGACATTGCTACATATATACCTGGTTATCTGATTGTAGTCAATTAAGACAGTTAACCTAATTAAATGAATATTAGGCAATGACATAAAATGATATTATCATCCTTCTACTCAGGTACCAGGGTGTAAGATTTCAGCTTGTGATATGTCATCCACTTGTGTCCATACAACAGAATGGGAATTATTTTGAGAGCCTATTGCATTTGCTTCATTAAGCTAATTTTATTGGTCGAGTTTGTCCTTATTCCGTAGGTCTATGAGTTCGCAGAACAAATTTAAGTTTTACTTAATATAACTTTTTATAGTATTTTGCAAAATCTCTGATAATAAAATAATGAATATATGTGTGCTATAAGCATTTTACCTATTCCTTTAGAATGACACTGTTTGGTCATATTTGTTTACTTTCCTGCGATCCTCTCCAGTAGCTTAACTTTATTTTTTGATCACTTGTTCCCATAAAGGTTCAATATCACTTGCTACAGCCCAAGACTAGAATTAAAGTTACTTTGACCTCCCTTTTGTGAGGGAGGAGAGGAAATATTGAATCAAATAAACTTCTATTTAAGCAACCAACTTAGACTCAGAGAAGATAAGGGGCTTAGGAGACCTACTTCATTTAGCTCATCTTACCACCTGGTCTCCTTTATATACTTCTCAAGGCAACAAAGTGACCAAATTGATTAATTTTTTAAGTAAATTTAGAACAATTCTCCAAAATGACTGGTAGAGAAGGCACTATAAAGATCATTGCTATCAGTGACGAACTTCTAATTATTTTCCAGTGGACATGAGTGCATACCTATTAAAACATCATTTTCACTGAAATAGTGGAAGAGTGACTGTTTAATATTTGCTTGAAAGAAACTTCTACGTAATTCTCCCCAATATTGGAGTTGATATAGTCTTCCTTAACGCTTTATCTATTCAGACTTTCTTGTAAAGACACAGTCTTTGAAAACCAGTTACTTAATAAGTTTACCCCTAAACAACAATACCAATGTAACTTAGTATTATATAAGTCACAAATTACTTTGATAGTTTTCAAAGCCTTTGACCTTTTGTTTCTGCAGATGAGCAATAAACCTTTTTGTGTCACTTCTGAAAATAGACCCTATTTTAGCGATATAGAAGATCCTATTACCATCATGCAGGCACTAGACCAATTCATCGCCTTTTGTTCTGCGTTTATTCCCCAAACTTTCTAGGAATGAAAAAGAACAAATTTCATTATTTTATAGCAATATATGAGCCCTTCCAAATTGTATGTAAAATATTTATTCCACGAAAGATACTTCTATATTTTATAAATTATTATGGAATACATTCTGTTGAAAATTTTCGGTTAGGATAATACACCTATCAGGAGAGGAGAAATATCTTCTTCAAGGCTTCATTGATCGCAGAAAGTGAATTGCCATATTTCTGTTCCGAAAAAAACTTTCGCCACAATTGTAACTGAATAAAAGGCAACAAATAGATGAAAAATTTCCCTTCTTTAAAACTCATTGCAAATTTTTCGTAATTCGTATTTGGTACATTTAGGTATTAAATCAAAATTAATTTCGAAGTACCGAACTGTGCAGGCAAATGATGATAAGATATTCAGTAATTTGACACTATCGCAGAAGTTGCTTGTAAGATATTGAAATGAGGTAAGAGAGGCGGCCTGAGTCCCAAAATTCTTTGATATTTCTACCGCAATCTGTCAGCTTTTGAGGACTCTTCCTTAATCCTCCCCTTCGTGTTCTCCTCTACCTTCTCCTTCTAGTAATTGAGGCCCGAATTGGAGACAGCAAATAAACCGACATCAAACAGCACTTGTAGACGTCCGCTGCTAGTCCTATAGTCTAAGGACTAGCTGTAAGTATGTACCAAATATGCAGAAGACTAAGCTTTAAGTATGCCTATCTGAATCAGAGTTTTGAACACAAACTTTGGAAGGACGTAATTAAATAGACAGAAAAGCCTAGGAAAAGAACACATGATTTAAATAGGACAGAAAGCAGGCGATTTCCAAAAGAAATAAATCACTACTCATAAATAATTCCAATCAACCAATGTAACGGAAATTCATTGCCTTATATTTATGGCGCCCGGAAAATCAGTGATGGACATAATAAAATCCCTTTGAGACACAGAGACTTGAGTATAATGGAATTCATTTCGTTGTTGTGTCAAGTTTGTCCATTTGGTCAGCTGTATTTGGCACAATATAGAGATAACGTTTTCGAGTCCGTGAGTGTTCTCTCTGGGATCATATGGATCTTTGAATGTTGCTGCAGGTACGCTAAAATACTCTTCTCACATTTTCTTCTAGCGTGTAAATCCGAGTTTTGACGTCCCACGATAAGAATTAAAATAGACAAAACCCAAAGGTGACACAATTTTGCAGAGCTCTAGCTTGATTTTCCGTGTACTAATATGGGTAATTAGTTTGAGTAGTATCCAATAATATTGGTCAGTAGTTCCGTCTTATACTTTATTTTGATTCAGATGTAAGCACGTATGCAGAACAATGTAGTATGTTTTTCCATACTAATTGCGTATTTACTATCTCCATTCAAACATGTCCAAAGCAAAGACAGTATAAATGTTAACTACATCAGTTAAAACATTTAATATTCTGGAGACGGGGTAGAAAGTTACTTTAGGCGCTTAATTACAGAGTTACAAGGCCAATATATAGATATAATTCTAAAATATTTTGGAGATAACATTAATAAGGACTGCAATATCTAGATGAAAAGACTGACAAGTTGTAAATGGGAACCATTCGAGCAAGTACTAGTAAATTTTTCATTTTTATTAGTCAAAATTAACCCTTCTTCAGAAATATCTCCCCATCATGTTCTCATATATTATTTAAGGAAGTTATCGCTTATTTCCGCTGTTTCCCCCCTGTTTCTGGCTAATTTTAATGGACCAATGTTAATTTTTACTGCAATAATGTGAAGTTATTTAGCTAACTGATAAAATTACCATAGGAAATTTCCTCTTCGAGAACGAGAGAGTTATGACTTAAATCATCTCAATACCATTCTCATTATTAAATGAGCGCCTAAATGTAATGCAGAAATTGGAGAACTGCATCCACGGTTACTTCACGATAGCGGAGTTTCAAAATTTGGCCAAGGTTGACTATTGAAACTTTAAATCTTCAAAGTTCAGGGAGCAGCCTCTTGAATCATTTTTGTTCCCCTAAGGTGTCATATTCCGCCCACACAAAGATATGTGGCAGACAGGAAGTTGTCAAGGTGATTTACAAACGACCTAACTAGCTAAATGTACTTTTAACAAAGATGCGACATATACACATATATCAGAACTTTTAAACAGGTTTGTCAGTCCTACTTCATGAGGTTGAATCTAATATCGTATGTGATTAAAGGGAGTCAGTGACGTTCAACACAAATACGAAAATATTCAAGAATTGCTAGCACTATTATTATTGTGTCTCTCAGAATTTGATAAAGACGTATATCTACGCATTTGAACCAGTGCAAAGTAAGGCAGTCAAAATATCAAATAACGGATACTGTATCAAGAAACAAGCAGAACACAGCTATTTGAATATGGTATAGTCTTTCGAAGGCATTAAAAATTAAGGAGACCATCTCTAGATCTTACTAAGGAAGTCTGAGTTATATAAACTCAATCAAATGGAATACAACTCGGTAACGCAATGAAAAGATCTATGTAACCTTATTGAATATAGTCACATTTACTTAAAATCAGTTATATATAATCTCTAATTAATCTCCAGCTAGAAATTCATTTCATTCATTAAACATCGTTTGTTTGATCCACATTAAATATAGTATATTCTTAACTACCACTCATATATACTAAATCTGATTTAAAAGCGATATTTGGCAGTCCAAAGGCATGATTAAAACTTCACTTCTACAATCTACTTATCTCGATTTCACTTTATTTAAGTGATATAAGGTTAAGAATTTAGGTACAAGGATCTAATTTTATCTACGAATCAATGATGTATAAGAATTCACTTCATTTTACTGATAAAAAGCTTAGAAAATATATACGAATGTGTATTAAGTGATTGTCATCATTCACATTCAATCAGTCTCGTCTTCACTTGACGACTTATTTGTTGTTGAGGTTTAACAACGTTTATGCTAATAACGAGTCATTTTTCACTTTATCTTTACCCACAAAACGGGAAAAATCAATCCTGGAATTCAAGATTAGTCATTAACTTCTTGAAAATACTTTTTTTCTGTTTCTACCCAGCCATCCTGCATTTGACAAAACCAACATTTCCCTCTATTTTAAAGTATTATGTCTCTTTTGTCCACCTGTAATTATGAAGTGATCTGCGTACAAAATACAATGGGATTTCAGACACTCCTCCTCTGGATCTTGTGTGCTGGTCGGGTAGATCAGTCAATAGCTTCTCTCCCTCTCTCTCTCTCTCTCTCAATCTTGAGATTTCAGAAAGTGATATTAAATCTTATCTTGATATAAATCACCAATAGTTCCCTGTGGATAGTTAGCATAGCAATTAAACTATCAGTGTCCATTGCTCATCTATCAAGTTAGGGACCACGATGAGCATTGGCGTACATCCAGTGGTATAGAAGGCCAACTGCACTGGCCGATCCTGATCAACAAGAGAGGTTATAGAATGCGAGTTATTCATAAGGACAACTCCAGGATGCCTTTACTCTATCCAGGTTAAGTATTGATAACATTATTCATTAATATCCGGTATCTAATTAGTACATACAGTCGCTCACACACAAAATTCAACAATGGGGTTCCAAATTAATAGTTAAAATGGCCGTTCCCATATTAACTTAACTGAACTAAAATCCACTATGGCTGAAGTTGTCACAAGCATGTACCAGAGTGTAAAGCAGTTTGAAAGTCATAAAGCCGTCCAAGTTGTCACAAGTGCATCAGGTGAGTGGATTAGACAGAGGAGAACTTAGAACACCCAACCTAATCTGTACTTTTAGGAATCGCCACTCCCCACCCCCCTCCCCCCACCTCCTGAACCAAATTAAGTGTAAACCATACGTGGCGCCAAGCATTAAAGAAATATAATTAGGGTACCTTGTGTAATTTAAATGTAAAATTATTAAAATCTCTTGACTGGTATCAACTACGCGCCCTTTGTTATTAGAGGAGACAAATGTTTCAATTTGCTATGATTATTAAGTCAATTTTATCAGCTGCTCAAATCGTATCAATTTAAGTTGTAATTACTTGAATCCGACCAAGGAAACTGATCAAAGCATGATCTTCTCAAACTGAGTTTTGCATCATAAATAAATAGACAAATATGTTACAGTATTAATTTAAGAAAATTGCCTTTAACTTCGTCCTCTTTAAGGCAGTTAAATGACAATTACTACGGGGTAGAAAATACGATTATGTACTTATTGACAATCAAATCCATTAAGTATGAGTTAGGAATTTAATTAAGGAATATTCGACAAATACAATGGGCCGATCTTTTAGCTTGTAATCTGCAAGTAAAGAACCTTTGAAACAGGCTAGGGATTTCGGCTTATTAGATTGATTATAGTGTACGCATATGATTGCTTAATAGATTAAACCCATAAAATCAACAGTAGCATAATAATATACATTGATTACATTTAAAAATTCGACTTAATTTTATTGAAGATGTATAAATATATACCTAAAATAGACAAGCTACCTGTCAAATTAATGAAGGACTGACGCTTCTGGCCGCAATATATTAGTCATTCAATTCACGGCATAAATGAACTTTCAATTTCCTTCAAAATACGACCTTGAAATTCGCCTCAATTTTGACGTCATCATAATGAATTTCCGATTTTTTCTCCCTTATACACATTCAAGCCCTTGCTTAAGCACATGCACGCGTTATAGATTTGTAGCCTTGCCATTGGTCAGCAACTGGCCAATCATCCCCAGAATCTTATCAGCTGGTTGGGATTCGCTATGCAGCAACGCCATTGGCCAAGGTGGTGATTATTTATATTAAAACTCGTCTGCATATTCTCATTCGGGTTTAACCATGCTCTCCCCGTCAGTGGTGCGTTTCGGGTCTTTTCCCATTGTTTATTTAGCTACATTTATCAGTTTAATGTTTATTATTTCGTTTAATTAGCGTTTTCTGCCAATAAATCGAAGTCTACCACCAATTCCTGATGAGGGAATTACACCACCGACAACTATTCGTCGACGGGTACCTCGAATGGGTACCTGCGTAACTCTACGTCCACCTGCTTCCTCCACAGCCTCAAGTTCAATTTCACCTCGTCAGTCACAAATCAGTGTACCTGAGATAGAATCCGAAAAGCGAAATTCCTGCGAAATTGCCGCCAAAAGTAGCCGAATTGTTGAAGACGATGAGTATGGTAAGTTAGGTATGGTTTAGGTTGTCTAGTGCACATTAGAGCAGATTTTTCAGGTGAGAACAGTCAACTCTTAATGAGTCATCAGCCTTATTCTCATACGTCAATCCTCCCAGCGGTTTTCTAGACGGCAAAATGTTTGTTTCCAGAAATGTGGTATTACGGTTTATATAAAATATTTATCTGATTAAGAAGTTGTCTTTAGGCCTACCATGACTGATAAGTTTGATCACTTTATATGCCAAATGACAGCAGATGTAAATGGATTATATCATTTCTCTGAGTTGCTTGACTCAAACTAGCTGTAATGGAAAGCATAATACTCATGTTAGTTTAGACGTCCACAATCTCGCCCAATCGGTACGCGCAAATCTGTGTCCGCAAAGCGTAATTGTCCATTATTTAATCCCCATTTGACTGAATAACCATGTCTGTGACCAAAAGAAAGGCTATTTTAACGAATCCCTCGTCTAGACTATCCCATTTTTCCCCTTTCCAGAATTCCGTGCAAGCTCGGCACCTTCTGAGCACTCCTATGCGGAATATCTCACAACTCCTCTTCGGCCTTTGACCCAAAGGCGAAGTCCATCTCCAGAAAATCCCCGCAGACAGGTCTCCCGGCTTCAAAAAGGGTCCAGGCTCACCCATCATTCGAGACGGTCTCGTTCTTCCAATACGGTAACTGTAATAAAATCTGCCACCCATGATATTATCAATGGAATGTATCGATTGAAGTTAAAACGTTCTAATGAGGCATCCTTCCCTAATGAATTCCTGGGAAACAAGAGTCTTATAAGAAAGTACCGTCAGCGTCATGGTGGTCAGAAAAGGTATACGTCAAAGGAAGATCAGAACCTTACCTATGCCGACCCGGAATATGACACTGTTGAAACAAGTGGGGATGAGGGTGTGAAAAAAGAGAACCAGGCGCCGGCTTCAAAACCTCCGGCTGAAGTGAAACCCTCTTCACCGGTTTTCACCGGTCATCATACCACTCGAAGTGCTCAAAGGAGGAATGGAAAGCACCATCAGCAATCGAGTTATGATTCGCCCTGCAGACTTGTCACTATGCTTGTCATTTAATTTACTCTCTGTATTTAATCCACTCAGTTTTTCTTTTACGTCTCTTTGTATATATGGAAATATTTTTCTATCATCTGTGAACAAGTATAAATCCATTTATTGAAACTTGAATTGAAGTTTTTCTGTAATTTTGAGAATGTGTTGGCATTGGCTACGAGCCTTAAGCTTCACCCCCGTGGCACGTGGAATTACAAAAGCGGTGAGATGCGAAGCGGGTTTTTAGTAATGGATACTCTCAACTATTTATTAACCGATCATTAAGCCTGTTGGTAATGGTGCATTGCTATCATCAATGTCTTATTAGGATCCCGTTCTTGAGTCCTATGATTCGCATTTTCACGGAGGGGTACTTTCTCTTTAGCATGTATATGGTAAAATAGCGATTTCTCGAGAACCACTGCCGCTTTGCCTTACTTGGCCACTTTTTACGGCCGCAAGTTATCGCTCCAGTCTCAGATTTCGAATGATTAAAATTAAGTGAAGTAAGGACCAGGGATCTTACATTTTCGCCGTTATGGTCCAGGTATTAGATGAATCAGTCATTCGCAGGGAAGATTACAATGGCTACTAGCCTATTATCAATATCGTGAATTTTAATTCCAGAACAGGAAAGTTTTACTTATGACAGAGCAAAAATTTCAAGAACAGTACATTTATTCTAAGGAATGACAAAGTGGTCGAGAAAAAACAGGAGAAAATTAAGTTTTTTAACTGAAATCTGTATTTCATCTAAAATTTGACGTCAGACTTTGAGTCCATACCGGAGAAATCTTTCTATAAAATTCAGGGCATAGTCTACATTATTGATTAGTGCGTATTAGTTCGTTGAATCTGGTGCTCAAACTCAACGGGTTTTCATTTATTTGATAGTTCGTCCATGGTATAGAGAGTTGATTGAATAGGGTTTAGCCATGCTCATCGTGCTATATCTATACCTCCTCGTAGCCAGAGTGTAGATAGTTATGACTATTTGATATGTTCTATACAGGTTATAACAGGTTCTCAGTGTTATAAAATTGAAAGTTCAATTCCTGAGGGTTAATGACCCTTACAACAATCAAAGTACAGCACCTAATAGTCATTTTTAAATCTGTCCCGTCTTAAATTCCTTTTGGAGAAAACATATATTAGTCACTCCGAAAGGACTAACTGTAGAAGTCGTTCGACATTATGAATAGCAGAAATAGGAAATTAGTGGCTTGATAATAAAAAGAAAACTATCTGAACGATGCATTTACGCAGTGTCCTCTTATTCTGTCTTAAGTAGCTAACTTGTTAGTTTAACACGTTTCTCACGCTAAGAAGCAAGCAAAGGCCAAGGTTAACTTTGATATATTATCCTGCCATCTGAGTAATTTCCTAAACAAAGTTCGTTAACTGACATCCACCTCGACTCCTTCTCACGGTATCAACTTTAGGAGCAGGCATCTAATATCCAGCTGTCACGCTATCGCCACGCCTCACTTCCCACACTTTTCTCTTAACTCTTTCCGCGCCTTTCTTCACTCCTCTCTCCTTCACTTTCAATTCCTTTGTTCAAAGAGGCGCTATGGTGGGAAAAATGTAAATAGTAGTCTCGTGCTTTTATCCTCACTCCCTATTTTTCCTCAAATAGACACGTGCAATGGATCTTCAAAGATTTCTCCCTTAATGAGATAAATTCACACTGTTTTTCTCTACTTATAAGGAACCTGTTTCCTAAGTTTAAAAGGGACAAAGACGAATGGCAGATATCGTTTGGAAATGACTGACACTGTACTAACTAGTGGAAAAATGCATCACAGAGACATAATATGCTCCCTCCATCCAACTGTTAAATGCAACTTTTCTACACACATTCTTAAAGGAATTAGTAATCACGTCCTCACTTTAAAGCAGCAATGTATAATGCCTGAACTTGATTTTCACTTTCAGCGTGGTTTAGTAGTGGAAGAAGAAATTTAAATTTATTGCTTGCTTGCATGAGCTTAAAATCGTAGATACAATAATCTATTACTGTGAATCGTACTTGGTTTGAGGAGGGAGAAATTAAAATCTTGGTTTCTATGGCAACTGTATAGAATTGTGAATAGGATTTATCGTTTATTTCCGTTCTATCGTCGGGAGCGATTTTGTTGAGCTATTCAAAACGAAATTAGTTTAATCAGCTTTTATTTATACATAAGAATGACACCTTCTTTTCTTTCTTTTGCTAGTTCGGTGTTTTTTTGCTTTTTTCATCCTGTGAAATTCTACACTTTAGTATTCATTGTTATCGATTTTTGAAATATGAAAGTGATGTAATGAAAATCTGAGTTGGAAAACACCTTAGTAACTGAAGTAGCCTCTGAATCGCCTTGATGTTTCAGCCTATGCTATAATATTTGGTTACAGATTCACCTTGTCATCTATTAATGCGAAAAAAGTGGCATTGGGATTGTAATCTCAATCGTAAGAAAGATTTGTTCCCTGTTATACAAAATTGAGAGAAGAATAACCGCTGGAAAAACTTCAATGTAACCTTCAGCTTTTCAAGCATGACACAACTAGAGAAACAAGTTCTACTTCAACCCATATTTCGCGACTATTGCTTAGGCGTTACAATAAATACTACTACCCATAGTTTGATGAAAAGAATTATAATAAAAAAATTAACAAATTTGAAAAATTTTTGTCCGTAAAGTAGTGATATTACATTAAATAAGACTTAATATTGAGGGAAATCGTACTATTTATATTAAATAATCAACTAAATCGTTATTTTGACGAACTTCCACAAAATCTCCATAAAAGGGCATTCAGAATTAAGTGGTTCCATTTAGTTGCAAACAATATCTATTACATGTTTTTCTTAAGGCACTCATGTTGACCCATGCAAGGTTTTAGATTTTCAGCATATAATGATTCGAATGAAATTGTAAACGACAGTTGGTCCTGTAATTTTCATCTACTCTTGCAAAAATTGTAAGTGCTTCCATTTCATTATGCCTAGAATGTGTCCTTACTCGATTCATAACTTTCAACTAACCCACAAATTTGAAATTCTCAAACGAAGTACACTCGCCAAAACTTGATAGACAGTGAGCCAAAGGAGTGAAAAAGCAACGGTGGCCTCATTGACGTCAGTGAAGATAGTGGCATAACTCAAATCGCGACGATGAGTCTCGAACACCCATGTGGGTCTCATATAATTACTGAAAGCTGACTAGACGGCTTTATAGCTGATCATCTGCAGGACTGTCAAAGAATGGATCTATTGAAGGTGTAGTTATCGTATGAGATATGACCTTTCGGAAATGTGGTATACATACTTATCGGTGTTTATATTTTTGCGTTTACAGGACGCATTACGGATATAATTTAAGTTTCCTTTAGAAAATTCTGATAAGGTCGTGTTACTTGCCTCTAGAGTTATTATTGTTTGGAGCATTTAAAAATCCATTCACCAGCATGAATAAAAGAAAATCACTTATCTCTCAAGACTCATGCTCTCAGTCTTAGTAGACGCGCACGTTGACAAATGCGCTATCATTCAACAAATAGGGAAATATTTTATCCTCTCTAGGACTCTTGCTACTACTTCCATCTCAATTTGGGCATTTTAAGCCTATAAACTGAATAAAACGGTAAATTAAAACAGTTAAAACAGTGTCTCTGCTAATTCATCTGCCTATTTCGGAGTGTAAATAAACTTCCAAACGTTATTTTCTACTCTAGTGAGACCACTTATTCAACCGCGAAAGGCAAATAAACAAGTAAGCAGCATTGGCTTGTGCCAAGTCTGAGCACCGCCTGCCAAAGCATCACCCGTCTGTCTCACCAGCCAAAATGACCCGACTTTTTGCCACTATTGACGTCCCAAGTCAAGACGCTTTAAATTATGGAAACTTTTGGCCTGCCAACGACTGACTGAAATTGTAGAGAAATATGAATAAAGAAGAATGAACGCTTACGTTACTTTTTCAAGATAATGATATGAAATCCTCGGAAATGAAGCATAGAACTTGTCAGAAGAAATAGTCGAAGTTTTAGCACGTTCAAAACACTTAAAGTCCCGCTGCCTGTGATTGACATGTTTGCGTAAAGATGAAAGACAAACAAAACTCATAATGTTTATGAGAAAAACCGTCTTTGTAGAATCTTCCCTTTTTTCTGTCTAAAAGATGAAAATGTGGGAGGAGATAAAACAACGCTGAACGGACAAAAACAGTCCAATTTATTCAACTATACAGAATACCCATCTCTATGAATTTTGGAATACAATTATTGAGTTTTATGCGACTTTAGAATGATTTTCCTGCTCGGAGAAGGTGTAATCAGAATTTTTACTGCCATTTGTTACTTCAAAAGCTTAATTTTTTGAATCCAAATGAAGCTTACAATCCACGAAGCTAACTAACTTTTCTTCAATACCATCTACGGTAGCGACAATAACTCGTCAATTATCAAAGATTACTGGTCTTACATCTGCGTAAGTAACATGCTCATTGAGTGAAAAATAGAAACCATTTATTGAAATCTGACAAAAATGAAGAATATTTTTATTAACCACGGTAATACAAAGATAAAATTTTAATTGTGGGAAGCAAATAAAATTGCCTACGAGAGTTCCATAAATAATAAATGAAAGGGGATTACAAAAAAGCTGAGTGCAACGTCAAGTTAACAAAGAGTCTAACTTCATTTGATTTTGGGATTCCGTCTGTGCAATACCAACTAATGGTAGCTCACGTTCCAAAATTCAATTTTCTTGATGCATTCTCCAGATTGCAACAATTGCTTGTCTAAGGTGTTCAGTGCTTGTTGACCGTTTTTTAATAAAAAAGGATCGGTCTTGTCACTTTAGTTCAATTTATCTTAAAATGAATGAGAAAGCAAAATTCTCTAACATGGCATTCTGTAATATACAATTTTAAGAATGCTCGAACGGTTTAGTGCTCTAGAAACAGAGAAAATCAATTGTTGAATAGTATGAAAGTAAAGAAGCTGTAGTTTATCGGTTAATAAACGAGTTAGTTGAACCACTTTAATTATTCAAAACATGAATACCTCTAACATTTGGGGAATTGACTTTTGGAAAATCAATATTTATGGACTTTGAGCACACGTCTGCTAGGTTTGTGAAAGAAATTCTAGCGTTTTTTGCCGTTTATTGGTTATTTTTGCGGATCTTTTGAAGCAAACAGAATAGAGCATATTGAGATAAAAAACATCTTTTGGAGTCAAATATTTCGACTAGATTTTTTGAGTATTTGAAGGAAAATAATCGAACAGATGATAAAGTATAACCAACCCTTTTTATAATTCAAATAGATAAACCTCTTAATCATTACAAATTTGAATATTGTCGAATTCGGTTTATCGTAAATCGGTGTAAATAGCAGTCGTTTTGGCGACTAATTCTTTCGGTTGAAATGTACCAATTTTAACGAAACCGAAAGGTAATTTCTTTAATATTAAACTCAATACCTAAAAGCTTTTCAAGTATCCAAGTACATTCTCTGGTCAGTATCAACTTCTTGCCAAAAACTGAGAAGAAGGAAGGGTTATCGCAAAGTTAATGTACTCTCAGATGGGTTCTTTCGGTATATCTATGTGTAATCGAAAGAGTCAATGCGAAACCGCTGGATTAAGGAAGTGAAAATTCATCTAATAATTCTTAATATTAGTCATTAAAAGCAAATGCAATAGAAATAGATCTAAGAGGAGCCTAATAATCGAACTGCCCAATAGCGTTTTTTATGTCCTAATTTTATCATAGATACAGCCATCAAATTATCTAACTGATCTATATGTTCACTTCTTATTGCTTTTATTAAATCACACATCATACCTTACATGTTTGGCAGAATCAAGATTGCTGTTCGCCAAACATTTACGCTTTTCTCGTTTCTTTTTCGCAAGTTGTTAAGCACCAAACATTAATTCTGGAAACAACATCGCCTATGTTGGTCGACATATTCCACCCAATCGTAAAGGTGATATTGACAAGAAAAGACTAAAAACGACTGTAAGAACATCTGCTTGTTTCCATTTTAAAGGGGCTCTTTGGACTGTATCGCCTTGTATATATTTAGTCTGTGGAGACTTCCTAACTGACATTCATTATAACACAAAGATTAATTTACCGAATATCGGTGGTACATGTCTGTATCTTTTGGTCTGATTCGTATTATACAAGACATATAATTGAATAATTTTTGGCTAGTTTCCGTAATCAGGCAATATTCCTATTCTTATAGCGGTGCTAGTTTTCGCATGCTATTATTGAAAGTGTGGGGTACTTTCAGCTTTCGAACGAATCAGAACTTGTTTGTCAAATACGAGTGAATAAAGGCCTTCATACTCGATAATCGACATCAAACTGAATTTGCACTTTACTGCCGTCACAAATGGGACTCGCATAGATATTGAACAAAATACCCTAGAATTCGATTGGAACAGACATCTTTCGTTTGTATTAAAAATCGAAATTTCCTATTTATTAGAATAAGTGACGCTTAAGAACCTCTCCCAATGCTTATTCATTACGATTGTCATAAAGTGGCGTTAGAGTCGAATTTTAACAATATCTGCCATTATTAATGATTTTCCAAAAGGAATGAAATAAGCTGCTATGCCAGTTAATAGGAGTTTCCGGAAGAACAGATGTATTTAAATAATTCTATAGGGGGAATGTTTCCTCATGGAAAGGGACCTTTTATTATCGCTACATTTCCGACTAGACCAAAGGTTTGATTAGACTGTCTACAGGAAGCAATTTTTTGCGTATTACCATACAAATATCAAATTGATATAGTTTTTCCATAACGAAATTGTTAGTGTTGCAGCCTTGTATTCTTCATTAAATATCGCTCATAGACATTTCCTTCTCAAAGGATAAACCTTTAGTCTAGACACATGTAAGTAAAAAAGTAGCGTATGTGTACGAAGTGAAGGGCTTAACAGAAATGAAAAAAAACATTCCTCAAAGCTTGACGAGGGTAAATATTACATAGCGGCATTCTTGAAAGGAATAAATGAATACTAAAATTGGCTTACTGAATTCACCAAAGTGCTTTCATCTGAATTATGCGATACTCAACTAAGAGTGATAGAGGCTGATATTGATACGTTCGGTGCTAGATATTAGGAGATGCCGAAGAAACATTAAGGATCATGTTTCAAAATGGAGAAACCGTTTTGAAGGAAAAACAGCCGTAGTTCGGGGCTGAACAGAAGTTCCATAATTATGGAAGCTTCAGTGTGTCTTCTTCTACACAAAGACGTTTTTAGACTAAAATTTTTCAATCGATTATGTCAGAGGTTGCAGAGTATATAAGCATTCAGCGAACCACAGGACCAACAGAACCGGTTTAAGCTGATTAAGGGAAAGATAAAATTAATCCAGTTGTTCAACAGAGACTTCAGGATGTAACTTGTCTGCCAAAAATTAGTGGTAGAAAGGCATCTTACTTACTCCATTAAGTTTCAAAAGAGACTATATATCTCAATTAATGTGACCCGTTTCCACATGATGATTGAGAAATACCTAAGAGTATAATTGTTTAATTAATAGTCACATGTTATTTAAAAAAGTGAGACATAATTAAATTCATAGAAAGGTGGTTTTATCTGGAAATTAGATAGGACATGGATATTAGCCTAGTTACTTAAATGACTTGAGATCTATCATAGAACATATTGCATGACAACTTTGATGATCTTCGTATGTACTTCTGAAATAATCCATTATCATCCCTACACGCGAAAATTGGAATAATGAACAGCAAAATTGTGATGATAACATGATAATTTCTGGAATGTTAAAACGTCTGTCAGTCTATTAGACTACACTTTATGTCAATGATCAGTACATTCCAACATTCAAACCGAAATAATCAAAGTGCATATGTATGCATTTATATACGTATTGATGTACCGCCATTCATTTGAAAATGTCCGCCCACCCATCCACTCATCTCACTGCTAGTAGAAGGGAAAAGTTTTTAACAAATTGTCAAGACAATACATGCGTTGTCCCCCGCAAAATTGTAGCCTACTGCTCTATGACGTTCACCCTTCATCAAAAACTTCAGGCAGACACTGCCCCGTCTCTAAGTTATGATGAAGACATTAAACGAACCTAGCTACAATAGGAGCTAATTGAAATGTGTTTTTGCCTACGATTTTAAAAAACCCTCTGGGTCGCGTTTCTAAGTCACGAAATTGAGTTTATTTGATGATATTATTTCAATATCTCTTGCTATCGCTGAATTTTGAGCGAAGATTACGTTTTATTCCTGCTCAATTATTTCAATTATTTATTGACCTTAAGAACCATTGATAAGCTCAAGTGAAGGGGCAAAGCCGACCCTTCTTTGTTAATGAAATATGATTAATATGCTCCGAACATTACAGACAGGCATTTGCTGCAATCCAGGGAACAAAACATAAAGTTTGAATTTTGGAACGTAAACTGCCCATTCAGTAAGTACTGTACAATCTGAGTCCCAAAATCAAATGAAGTAAGGCTTTTTAATACCTTGAAGTCGTTCTAGGTTTTTTTTTGATCCTCTCCACTTATCATTTGCTGGACCTTCATTTCTGTCGCTTCTCACAATTAACATAGTAAATTTTTGTATTATTGTGAGAAATAATAACAAAAAAATAATGATATGGTATAGAACGTCGCTGTGTTTCACGGAACTACACTAAGCTCATCTGAGGCTATTTGAAGATGACCCTCGGTACTACCGAGTTCACTTAATAAATATTAATAACCCAACGGACGAAGCTGTAAGTAACAGTTAGATGATCTAAGGTCCCTGTTTCTAGTATTATTTTTATTAAACACGGAAAATAACTACGTACAACTTCTCACTTATGAAGGACTAACTTTAGCATAACATTTGCGAGCCGGAGAGAATGGGAGTAGGAACTGAAAAAGTTAAAGAATCAGGAGGACCCAACTTAATTTGACATAGAAAAGAATTCTGTTGACTGTTTTCTTTAGTTTACTTTTCACCACTTTCCTTTTAATGTTTAATAACACGCCGATTTTCATCTCACATAATTTTGTCTCTGTTAGTAGATGAATCCACCAGTGATTTCTCACTTTTGAAGAGTCGATAATGTCCATTAAATCTATTTAAGTTTTCAAATAAAATTGGATAATAAAGGTTACTAGTGACAAACCATCTGGTTCCCTTAATTAAAGGAAAATTATCTGATAAAATAATTATAAGTAGAGTTACACCTGAAAATGGATGTATTATATGACCGTTGCACAATTCCGTTCAAAGCTAATCTTTTACCGAACTGAACAGTCTCAAATGTCTCTGGTCACGAAATAATGCAGTTGTATTCTCGTTCAGGCATCGATTTATAAACCAAATCGGCAGTGTAAACAACCCAAATAATTCAAACTTTGTGGCCATTTCGTACTTTATAATCAGTGGTTTCTCACGATTTTGTCGCTCACTCGCGGCTTCACCAATGGCTGTTAATTTGCTCGGCGTGGAGATCAAAGAAAAATCATTGAATTTATTAATGAGGTTAACCACGGCACGCAGTGATTGATTTGGAACCAGTACTTCCACTCCTCCCTTGAATGAGACACATATGTCTGTAGTTGAGAGGCTAATAGCGTGACGACTACTGATGAGTTGAAGGGAAAAAGGAAAAGAGGGCATGTTAGCCAGCCAAAATAAGCCTTTAGATCTTGAGTTTTTTTCCATGATTTTGAATGTATATTTCTTGAGAAATAAAATTGTGAAATTAATATTACATGTCTTGCACTTAAAAGTCTTGTGTATAACCCATTTGATTAAGTAACTTTTATTATCAGGAGATAACAAATATCCTTTTCGTATTGTGTCGAATTTAATGCGACTTGAAAACCCCAAAATACAATCTCAATCTTCTTTGCATTATCATAATATTAGTTACTATAACCAGGACTTGTGCCTATATATATATGTCTGGAACGATGAATGAAATGATTTTCAATAAAATCGATTAAAATGCATAAAATGCAAAGTTAATGTTCAAAATCTGACTTACTGTTCACAAAGTGTGCTCAAGTATTACCAATTAAAAGGGAAATAACAGAGGAGAAAGTGATAAAAAAACAACAGGGATTAGAATAATTCACGTTGTTGTTAATAGTTTTATGACTATTTCACATAGAAAGAATATCAACGACTGACTTTACAATTAGGACGCAGTAGAGTGCTCTTAAAGTCAGCACATCAAAGTGACCTCCATTCAAAATTCGAATTCTTCACACTCTCTGCGAATCACTTTGCAGATATAGTTCGATTTGTTTGTCCACCTTCAAACTCGACCTCTCGGATGCCGAGTAATGATTCGAATAGAATCAACAATTGTCTCAGGCAATCCTTCCAAGAAAATTCTGTTTCTGTTGACATTCCATATGCAAGTCCTGGTTATAGTAACTAATATTATGATAATGCAAAGAAGATTGAGATTGTATTTTGGGGTTTTCAAGTCGCATTAAATTCGACACAATACGAAAAGGATATTTGTTATCTCCTGATAATAAAAGTTACTTAATCAAATGGGTTATACACAAGACTTTTAAGTGCAAGACATGTAATATTAATTTCACAATTTTATTTCTCAAGAAATATACATTCAAAATCATGGAAAAAAACTCAAGATCTAAAGGCTTATTTTGGCTGGCTAACATGCCCTCTTTTCCTTTTTCCCTTCAACTGATCGGTAGAGGCGATAAATCAGTGTCTAGACGACTTAAGAATTCTGTTTGCAAGAGTCTCTTTCTCCTGGTCTGTGTGTTGGTGAAAGAGATAAAACTCTTGGCCCACATGCCATAGATATAAAAAAAAATCAACCACTAGTTTCTTATATAAATCAAATTGTCGGTATGTTTTATCTTACTTCCCTTAACTGGTACATTTAGTTAATGAAAATGGCAAAATAAATAATATTAGATTAACGATAATTTGCAACTTGACAAGAAGGAAATGATTAGTGATGCCTCAAAATATCTCATTAGGTAGAAAGGACTGATCTATAAGACTTAAGAAATATTTTTGATGAAATGATCTTTTAAGTGATCGAAATTTGTAGAGGAAGAGATAATCCCATCCTTCAACAATTTAAGAATACACGATGAAAGATAGCTTACTGATATAGTCAGTGGGAGCCACCCACTTTTAGGTCAAACAAACACAACCATAAAGTTAAGAATAGATAAGTGGATTGTTTGGGAAAATATGATAGTGGTAATCTGTACTTATTAAAAGAAATCGTAAAGGGTAGAATCCACGAAACGGGGAGGTGAAGAAATTGGTTCTATGTGGAAGACAATTTAGAATCAATCCAATAGAATATTACAAAATTACCAGAAAACACTCAAAATAGAAAAATAACCTTTAGAGATGAATACAGCGGTAGTCAACGTGGCGCTACGAACTTAGCTACGCACACGTTGAGATTCAAATCAAATAGCTGACCAATTATTTAGGAATAAAGAGCTTGAGGACGTGGAATGCGACATTAGCGATAGTTCACCTACCACAGGCCACTTCAAGGGCATAGGAGGAAATCAATATGCATTCAGGCAAAATGTTCAGCAGGAACTATGTTGATTAATATGACTAATTCGAGATTGGCTGAGATGAATCCGAAAGCTTTAGAAATTCGTCAATAGGCCAGAAATGTCTGCAAATCGAATTAAACTATTGTTTGGGGAAACTGAGACATGACCTCACCCAATGAGACTTTTAGAAATATATTGCCAAGTCTTGAATAACATTCGTTCATTAACTAAAGGACTTCATAGCCCTTTGGATGGCTACACTAATACCTAAGCAAAATGGAGATGATTGCAGAATTATGTGAAATCTTGTTACAATTCTGAAAACAAAATACATTAAATTACAGAAAAATTGATATGCAGACTGTTTCATCAATGTAGATTTTAGATAATGATAACACTCTTTTCGTTTTTGTTTCTTCTCATCTTTCTCGCAACCCTCAATCTTAACTCAAACTATGTTTCATTTTCGAGAGCTTTTTTATTCGAGATTTGTGACTGTAAAATAAATTGAATAGGAATTGAATTATTTTGAATAATGCCATAAATGACGTTAATTGACCCCATAAATTGCGGTCAAGTGAATGTGCATTAGGGCATAAGACTTTGATACATTAGTGCCAAGCTGGTGAGGATTCATAACTAAAACGATCGAAATTTGGAACCTCAAATTATTCTGAACCTCTAGAATTGATCTACCTTGAACATGTTGGCATTTTGTCGAACCGTAAGAATGTTCTTTGAAAGTCTTAGCTTGACGTGATAGTGATTCAACCAACCCCAAAAACAGGATTTTTCTGTGGCATTAAGTTGCCATATTGAAAATGTTAATAACATCTGACAACTCTCTCCTATATGCTACTTCTATTGCGACTGAGTGTATTTTTGATGGTATTCTACGAATTTTTGCAGTCAGATATCCATTGTGGTCCACAAGAGACAACTATTACTTTTAGCAAGAACCTACAGGAAGCTCATTCTAAAAGTGGCTTCTACGACGTCCCAGGCTATCCTCAAGACGAACATTCACACATTATCAATTTTCCCCATTAACAACTTCGTTTAATGCTTCTCGACATTAATGGGACAATTCATGTAGACAACTGTCATTCAATTTTACTAAAATTGGACAATTAACACATTCTCACTAATTGTTGTTAAAATCTACGACACCACGAATTGATAACCAGCAACTAATGTTTTGATTAGTGTGTCACGCAGACGGTCATAAAACTGTCCAATTTAATAGCAGGTCCATTAATTTTTCATGTTATTGAAATCTTTAACTCAGACTCAGACCGTGAAGGAAGCATCGTGATTAATGGAATTTCCAATTTAGCAGCCTTCTGTCGTTAATCTTCCAGATATAAAATAGGAACTTTAAAAGGTAGTTTCATCACTGAAGACTGTGAAATTATATTATCAAATGGCTATTACCGATTCAATAGTAGAAAATTCTGATTTGCCCTGCTAAACGTCAAGAAGTTTTAGGTTTTCGGAATTGACTGGCTGGAAGGAGATTCTTGAACCATCTAGTTAAGATCTGAATAAAAGTCTTTACCCATGAACGATTCCTTGATGTTGAAAGAGAATACGACCAGTCCTAAATCGATTTATTACGGCCCACTTAGTTATTTCATTCATTTTCAGAGAATTAATCATTCAAATACGATTACTTTTGTGCTAATCTCAAAAGTGACTCTAGAGGGAATGCTATCTCAAATTCATATTTTGACCTTGTATTATTCTGTAAATGGAGGAACATTGGTATCATTCCTAAAAGGATCACTTTCTTATTTTACTTGTCGATCTCTTAGTTACTGAAATGGTTAACACCGAATAAAGTCAAATACGTATCTTTTCCTGACAAATAATTGCTCGTGTCCTTCAATGGGAGTGAATTATAAATACTGAAATCTCCTATTTGCATATTGAAATATTTTAGAGCTTACATTCGATTAGAAGCGAATAATTGATCTTCTTCAAATCTTAACTTTTACATTTTCGATTGGGACGGAATTCTTTCCTATGATGTAAAAAGGAATCAGGACATTTTTAAATGTGTAGTTGCGAAAGAGCAAGCGCATTCCCACCTCTAATCCTGAAAATCAATACCTTTCATGGTTGCGACCCGTTTTTAAAGATGAACTACAACAGAATTGTAATGATTATTGATTATTTGAAAGGTGAGCTCACTTATTTATTGTCTATTTTAACTATACAGATTTCAAATTATTACAAGAAAATATGAATTTACTGTAAAAACTATAAAAGTATATTGGGGGTGAAAAACATTCATTACTTAATTGTCGGAAATGACAAACGATATCAGCCGAATGCGTCACAAAGGAATCCTTTGTTAAACCGGAAGACGCCGCCACAAGCAGTTAAATGTTCATTGGGGTTTAACTGCACAATATGCATATTTGAGTAAGCACACATATAATTGCTAACACCAGCAGGTTAGTCGTTCACGGCAGCTACCTACATCCACAGAGATCTTCATCGAAGTTTTATTGGTGTGAATGTCTAGACTGTCTCATCAAAACTACATTTATGAGAAGGACCATTTCATGAAGGTTGTAATAAATCAAACTGCAAGTGAGTTAGCTACAGTGGTATTCACATTTTAAGGTACAACTTCAAATGCAAATTAAAGCAATCCAAATTCCGCTTCTCATAGATGCTTGTAACATTTAGCAAATCTCACTCTTAGATTTTGTCTTTTCTTAAAATTGGGGATTGTTTCCTGTGCTTATGGATATTTATGAATTACGATAGTAGAATATGATTCCTTCTAATGCTAGCGCTAATAGTTAAACCAACAACTTGAAAGATGATTTCAGTTAACGCAGGTGTTTTATAGCTTAACTCTTTCTGAAAAATAGATTTTTAAATTAATTAACTGAACGACAGAAGCCAAAATGAGAGTCAATTTATCAATGACTTTCTTTACGGACCGAAGTGGTCCTGTCGTTTGCTATGTCGTCACATTACTTTTCTGAATGATCGCTTTAATGAGAAACTATATACATATATATGTTGACTCCTCAGGTTACTGTTGAGCGCTTCCTCAAATATAGGGTGGATCTCATTTCCGTAACATATTTGGGTACTGCTTAAAAAGATCCAGCAGACCAAGAGAGAATAAGACTCGACTTGATTGTATCTTAGCGTATTATTTCAATTGCAAATTTTATATGGGCAAATGAGAGGCAATTTACGACAGGGAAATGTCATCATACCCGATTCACCGCATCTCAAAGGGCATTTATCATGTAACCAGGCGCTGAAGAACTGAATACCACAGTATTCAGAAGGGTTCATTATTTTCTATTTTAAACTAAATAAGTCCATATTTAGACACTTTTTTCCCTCACGGTTTGACTGATATATTTTTATAATACTTAACATAGCAGAATTCAGGACTAAGTTAACTCCGTTAACTCGAAGATTTTCATTAATTTTTGTACCAGTAATACGTCCAAAAGTCTAGAGATATTTGAGTGGATTTTACACTCACTAGAAAGTATTCAGTTATATAGCATGAACGGATCTCTGGACATTCAAGAATTAACAGTTATATTCTGATTTACTTTCTTAATCTTTTCAACATCCGTTAAAGAGACTCTTATCGAATCCAATGCCATCTTTAATAACGATATTTTAATATGTGCTCTTTCAACTACTCTTGTCTTTTATGACTTAAACAACCGGAAATTGGCACTGGAAATCCTGTTAGTCTTGGTCCGCGAAAAGTTGTATCCCGTCTTGAGGACAATGATGATTGAAATTGAGAAAGGATTATTTGCTAATGCAGCTGAAGAAAACTTCATTGAAGACAACTTTTGATATTTTAGTTTTTGCTGTTTCATCCGATCTACTACTGTTTTTGTACTCTCCCCCCCCCCCTCTCTTTCTCTCTGCGATCATGTGTTGCAGGATTATTTAGTACTAGATAGGGAGTTTTTTAATGTCATAATTTAGTTCTCAATTCCACCGAATCAGTTAAGGCATTAAGTAAGTGGTTCGAAAGGCCTGAATCTAGCCCGTTCTCACGCTTTGCAAAGCACCCTATAGGGGCATGTGGTCTCAAACAAACATCAAAAACTATTATTGAAGCGATTTGGCTCCTAACACCTGTCCAATAGGGAAGGAGAGAATACGCATCCAGCACATCTGTTTCGGTCCTGAAATATAATCCCCATTTAAATCGTTTATGCGTCTAAGTATTTAAATCTCCTGTCGTTTGATTATAGAAAGTAAAATATTATAGATTTTTGAATACTAAATAGACATATCAACATTCAAATAAAATACGTTGTGAACAATCCGTGTTTAATAAGTTGTTAGATTTTTCCTCCCTTTGTATTTCTTGTATTTACCTATTAGTGGTAATGGAAATATCTTGCGAATAGTTATTCAAACAGCAACATTTTCCTCGTGTATTGATTTCAGAGAAGAAAAGCGCTAATCCAATTCAACATAGATAAACTGCAGTGATTAGACGAGGGTCACTGTTTAATACTAACTCAGAAGCTGAAGAGTGGTTTTATCTACCAGGTTTTGCGTGATTCTCCTATGACTAATGTACTTTTAACAAGCGTCTGCATTTTTCTTACTGACAGTTTAAGAAAGTACTTTTTCGGCTCGTCTTATGT
>CAADRB010000002.1:728990-864676 GCA_900708905.1 Hymenolepis diminuta | reverse complement strand
GGGGGGGGAGGAGATCAAAAAGATACTGAGAACAATTTCAAGGTATCAAAGAATCTTACTTCATTTGATTTTGGACTCGAGTTGTACCACATTTGATAAAACACAGTCCATATTCCCAAATTCAAATTTCACAAATTGCCCCCTGGATGTTCCGTTTGTTTGACTGGTCATTTTTAATCAAGAACGGTTAATCCTATTGCTTCGTTTTCGACTTTGTCCAATGGTTGAGAAGGCAAAATATCCCTCGTTGATATTCAGAAACCTACAATTTTACTATAGCAGGATGGAATTTGTTAATTTGAATATATTTAACCAAATTTAACCTAAAAATTATTAGTCTTGAAGTGCCATTTTTAGAGAGCAATTATTGAACGTTTAAATAAATTTTTATTAAACTTTGTTTGGCATATGACAGTCTACCAGCGTTATTATTATTATTTAACTAATTGAAACAAGACATTTCCAATTATTTAACTTTCACAAAGTATCTGCTTTGAATTCAATTGCAGTTACCTCGGTTAACCTCTTTGTGTGTGCGTATAAATCTAATATTTCTTGCCGATCAATTTTCCCTCTCTTTAGACATGTGTCTAAAGGTTGCAGGTGATTTAATTTGGAGGCAGTTTTTTACACTTGACAGGTTTGACAAGTGAACCACACTTTAATCTGATGCACGGGAGGGCTTCCCAAAGGTAAGGTGGCTCTGACCTCATTTCATGAAAGTAGGTCAAGGGGAAAATGGGAAGCAACTCATCATCTTAACTTAGATTTAGTATAGTTATTTTATTTCCATTTTTTCCGATTTTTATGCGATGAAACTTGAAATAACTATAGAGGGCTTTTACTTGATATGAAACTGCAAGAAGAAATATCAAATAAGTGTTTTTAGAATATTAGTAAGAATAGCGTAATTGCCAGGAGATGTATATGCAAAGAAGCAATTAGGTTGAAAATTAACTGCTATATATACCATTAAATATTCAGAAAAATGGCCTTACCTGGTCATCGTAAGCATTTTGAAACAGTCTAACAATGACGAACGTGATTTCTGCGACATTCCTCTCTATGCTCAGGTAATATCGGCTAGCTCAGAAAGCTCTTTTGGCTTTATCTCTTCCTTGAAGATAAGCTAAGCATTTTGATTATCTTCGGGCTCTCAATATCTCGCTACGTGGTAATCTCTTGAGAAACGTCGACTTGAGTATAATAGATTAGTGGTCAAGTTAATCTCACTTGTCAACCGAAATAATTTCGAATGTCACAATCCTCAGGTTTCTTTTCAGTCAGTACTTTTTATTCATATCGGGATCTACGGTTCATTGGTGATTTTAGCAAACAAGCTTTAGCCAGATTAGAAAAATATTCCCTATATAAACCATACGATAAGAAATTAACCCCAGTTTACTTAAGAGCGGCGGGCCGATGTCATAAAACCATCACTTTCTAAATTGACGAAAAGTCCAGGTCAATTTTTGTTGCTGAACATTAGTTATGTCAACTAATTACCGTGCGCACCACCATTAGTATACACTTCACCGATTGAGTTATGGCTTCACGACATACTTGTAGCCATAATTTGTGTCCTCCAGATATTCTAACCTATTGGATACTTTCAACTCACTGAATTCGAGAGAGAGCTAGAGATCTTCCATGGAATTTCAATGCCTACAATCCCACTAGGTGGAGTGGGGCTCGTGTCCGTTTCTCACACTATGCACATGAAGTTAGCTTTGTTCTGGCTGGGCAGAGAAGGGGAGGGAGGCAAATCTCTCGTCTTGTTTTGGTGTCAGACGTTCGGTGAATTTGAAGGGAAGAGAAGGTGGGAGGGCCATATATTTTAACCCCTTTTTGAAGAGCTGCCGACGGAACGGCCGTGAGAATTGCTTCGGCACGCGAGTTTCTGAAGTACGGAAATGGGCTTTTGGGGCACCCATTATTTATCAAACGATTTCGATAAGATGCTATCGCGCGTATTAGTAAGCTTATGAGCAAAATTATGGGGTTTTGGAGGCTCCCACTGTAGACACATTTTGACATTATTCAACAGAATTTTAATAAAAATCCCTCTTATATTTGTGAACCCATGAGAATATAATCATCTCCGTGGAATTAGAAGGTAGTATGCGTTTCCATGGAAGTAGAATATCGGCTATTTCATTTTCATTCAGAAAGCCACATCAAGGGAGCAGATAAAAAGGATAAAATTCGATGAATATGTATTTACACTTGTCTGAAAGTGCTTGAGGAAGGGATAAGGAGATTCGGCCTATCGGCTTTGGAATTGTCACTTTCCATTTCTCAACTTGGAAAATGTATACAGCAACTTGTTTAAAAAATGTTTTGTAGGGATTCTCATTGAATTTAATATCATCAGTGAGGATGACATCCTTATATGAGACCTTTCAACCATCCTCGTCTTTTTTAAGTTTTAAAACAGCCAAAAAATTGGGCTCTAAAAGTCCTTGTTGATCACTGCATTTCAGGAAAAGTCTCCTGTCAATTGTTCAAGAGCATTGCCTTCGCACCTCACTGATTTTGGTCAACTGCATTCTGAGGCGGGGATTTAGACTTTTAAGACAGGAATTAACTTTATTAACTGCTTAGCAAACCAAAGATTTCCCTGGCATCTAGATAGACTTGCCCTAGCCATGACTTTGCGTAACTTTTCATTCTATTTCATCCCCGTACCTGATGATAAACAAGGTTTGACTGATTAATATAATTACGATCGTTTAAAGTGCACCGTAAGAAAATTGTTCTACTTTTAAACAAATTATCTATAAATAAACATAGAAAATGCTATCAGATGAAAAATGAGGTAGTTAAAATAAGCTAATCCAACTTTATACCCCACGAAATATTACCTACATTGTTTTAGACCGCTACATATCAACGCGTACAAATCTATTTACATTCGGTACGGTAGAGTTAACTTACAGTCTAATATCAATTCAACCCCCCCCCTTTCGTATCCACTGAACCGAATATCCATCATTACTAGTCAATGATTAGCCACATATGAATATATATGAAATGAATAAATGAAATCTTACCTGAAAGGTAGGTACTTTCACTTGTGTTATAAATTCACCACTCTTGTGTTACTGGTCTATTATTGCGTACTTATACTGTCCACTTATTGTGCTTAGTAAATTTTACGTTGTAGGAAACACGAAAAGGTTCTTTTGTATGCGAACACCACATTTGTTAAATAGGTCAATCAAAGCACGTCGAATGAAAAGGTCCCGTCAATCGTCAAGATAGTCTAAAGCTGGGTGATAAAAGATTGACATATTTTAAATTTTAACTGATTCCTATATGTCGAGATATGCTTGAGTCTCATTCAACACTCAAATAATGTCAAAAGCGTTAAACAATTTATTCCTCAATACGCTATATGAAAGTTTTAATACAAACGTAACGATTTAGATAACTTCAAATTCATGAAATGATATCAAAAAAGTCCATTGAAATGCTTCAAACTGAAGAGAAAAAGGTAAGAGTTATTATATAAAGCATAATAAAAATCCGACTGTAATGTGACCACTATGAAAGTCTATTTCGGACTATCGGGTGTTACCGACTAAATGAATGTTCTATGGTATTACACACCAAAACATGTTTTAGCTAGTCTTCTGTCAAAATTCTTTGATACTTACCAAAATGAGAAAGGGAGAGCATTCTAAACATACTTGTCCTCAAATGTTCTAGAAAAGGACAGAGAGCGGCAGGGGGGGATTAAGAAGACTATGAGTATTTATGAGGGTATACTGTCGCTAAGGTTGAATGAGCATTGTCTGAATACTATGATGAGTTGTGCTTTTTGATGATTAGACTGATTTGCTCTTGATAGTCACTAAGCCGTTATCAAACCACCTGTTCATGTAAGCTTCAGAATCTACTGCAAATTCGCATAAAATTCAAATAGAAAAAGGGCAAATATATTATTATCAATGGTAGCTGAATGATGGAATTCAGAACTATGATTTCGCGATAGCGAACATTGCTACTGATCACCATATAACAAGAACATAGAACGAATTCTAATGAGCTATTTTAAATAAAGTTATTAAACGTAAGGACACAGAAGCCTAAACCTTGCCTTAAATGCATAAGAGTATTCGGTAGTAATTCCAGATTTTGTACTCAAATAGCTAAATATCAGCCAGCTTTTGGAAGGAGCATGAGCCAAGCAGATAATAACACGAGATTTTATTTGAATTTTGAATTTTACTGAATCATTCTTCGTTTCTCAACTCACTCGGGGTTCCTTTACGGAGCTTGCAGTCTTAGGTTTTTAATAACAGTTCCTGACAGTTGGCAGTATAATATTTCCATTAGAACAACTGGTAAATTAACTTCCCATTGAGTTAATAACTCAAGTAGTTCTCGAACGGTTTAACATCCAGATACATACTGTTAATTAAAATATTCACCAAAAACTGAAATCAACAGGTAAGCTATTTTTTCAGTTTTCGACATATCCGTTGTATCAATTCTCTAATCTAGCGGCTCTTTCATCTCTTCAAGATTTATACTGACATCAAGTTTGATTGAGATGAGACAGCCCCCTTATTAAATCAGACATACGCTCGCGCGCCAGAGGTACATCTTGTTGCTAAGCTGTCTTATCAGCACCACATTTCATAGACATGAAGAGGGGAGTAGACAGTAGAGGCTCCTCGTTGCCGCTATGATGTCGGCATTATGCTATTTAATGAAACAGAAGTAGGAAGCAAATAAAAGACCAATTACTATACAAATAATGGTCTGGATTTAGAGCTATCCGTTTAGCTGACTTCATTGATAAATAACATAGTAGAGAATCGTCAGATAACAGGAAAAGGGTTCAATCAATACTCGAATTGAATCAAAATTTCACTGAAAGATGTGCGTAGAAAGTAAAACTAGAAGATTTCGTCTTGAAAAGTACGGAGCTTTAGTTACACCTGATGGCTCCTTGCCATATCCTGTAATATTTAGGATCGGTTATAGTTTAATTAGGAGACGAAACAGTGAGAGTTGTACTGAGTATCAGTTTTCACAATTGGTGTTTTGTGTTCATTTGCATTTTCTCAGTGACGTTCTATTTTTAATTAAAGCGAACGATAGAGTATGAAAAGAAATGAATAATTTTACAAGATTGAAGGTGAGGCTTTATCACTCTCTCATATCATGAGATATCTTTTCGTCGACCTTGAAGGCGGGTGTCCAAATAAATGGGGTCGTTCATGAACAGAAGATGAAATTTGGAGAAAAGCAGAATGGAGACTGAGAGAGAAGACGGTCTAGAAGCGATATGAACCATGCGCCTTTTGGCAACATTAGATTTTGGTTTTCGAAAATCCCACTTTTCTAAAACCCTGTCGTTGAGTTTGTTTATGGCAAGATCATTATTTATTACTGGTAATCGTCAAAAGTAAAACCATAAGGTCAAGGTCACATTATATTTTAATGTGCCTATTATAACGGATTAGATACATAGACTGGGCACACTTGATGATAAAGGGGAGGTTAACTTGCTCAAATTCCCATGTCTCAAATGGAGTTTATCATGTGATCCAATACTAAAAGTTAGGGTACGACACTTATGATGCAGATATTACAAGCGGTAATAATAAGTGCTTATTAATGTCTCAACGACAAAACGTGGAATAATGCTAAAGTAAATACATAAATGGTGCAGATTAAATGAGGCAAATGATAAAAATATGCAGAAATTTGAATCTATAAATCAAAACTCTAAAATGATAATTAAATCAAGAAAGAAACGACGATAGTCATCTATGCCTAAGCCATACTCAAGCTGTCTTTTAATTTTAATTAAACGTATATGATTTAATTTAGAGCCTTCATTAACTAACGTATTATCGAATCGTACCCTTTTGGACTCAAACTCTCCTATCTAAAAATGACGGTGTGGCGGTCGCCAAGGCGAATTTTCGTCCCACCTGAACTGCATAGTCACGGCAACAAAAATCTCGATCTTTAAATTTGAAAATTTTCAGTGTGTCTACAGTTAGACATGGTTATAGTAAAACGACGCATTCATCAAAATGGCACTCTCCCGTTTTTTATAAAAAAGCAGAATCAGTTAAGCATAGGTTTTTGGCTATTGCCAAACTTCCACTAAGGTATTTACCACTTTTCTCAATACAAGCGGTAGTTAACTTATTATAATTCAACGTTTAGGAGCAATGGAAAAACGCATATATCGGGCATGGTGACCATCCGAAAGTACAGACTTCGTAGTACATAGGACCTTCTTAGCCTGTGAAATTTATAAGAGTCATGTTCGGTTGAAACTTAATTTGGAGACGGTATAGTGAAAGTTGTAGCGAATATCAACTTTGAAGAACGAAATTGTACATTTATTCATGTTATCCTAATTGCAAGTTTCAAAGCATCTTCTGTTGGGTACGAAAGCAGAAGCTGGCTTGTCAGATTGAGTAGAAACATTATTGGAAATCATAAAATCCTAAGGTTAATTTATTAAAATAAATAAAATAGAGGAAAATGAAAATAAAAAATTTTGAGTAAAGATCAATTAATGGAGAACCATACATCATGTATTCTTTTGCAATATCCTTTTTGTTATTTAGTAAATGGAGTTATCTAAAATTCTGGAGATGTTAATAGGTCAAATGCACAAAGCTAATCATTCATAATGTAGAGAGCCTACGTTGGTTTTTAGTTAAATTTAAACACTAGATTTAAAAATGCAGCAAACTTTAGACAATAAAAAATTATGATATAGTCATTCACGTCCGGTAATTACTGAGTTGTTGTTTACGTCTGGTCAAATCAGACTCTTCATTCACTTCCATATCGGTTCACATTTTTATCTAATCATGACAACAGAATGGCTGTAGGGTATGGTTATAGTGACCAAAGTCTCAATCATCATGTCTCAGTCTCTGTCGAGTTAGGCTGAAAATAAAGAAAATTGATAATCCTTCAATTTGACACTTCCCTGGCCTTTAAAAATTCATTTGTACTAAATTGTCATCAAAATATTGATTCATTTATAGACACAATTAATGAAAATAGTTTTCAAATTGAAATTATCTAGATTGTTCGCGAAAGTAGGAATTATTGAAAAGGGTATATTGGAAATTACGATTCCGTTAAATTTTTGTACACAGTACCACATTTACCTTTTAATCTTAAAACGTCCATAACTGGTAACTTCTGCTTTACTTATCAGATTTCCAAATGTTAGCTACAACGACGGCCCTCAGATAGCTCGAGTTTCTGGGAATATTCAATATCTAGATTGCTCAGATTTCACTCAATCCGAATTTTATCAAATCTCTTAACTCATACCAGCCCAATAAGGCCAATGAATGATCAGAATTGGAAAACAGATTCTCTAATATGATTTACACGGAATATTTCTTAAATATAAACTCTGCTAACAAACCTTTTGCTGGTCTTAAAATATGTAAACTTGTTTGGCAACTCCCAAACTCACTTAGACAAGCATTGCAAACGCCTATATTGAGCAGATAGGTAGCGTCATAAAGCCTTTCTGGTAGGAAATTCACATTCTGCCACCTCTTTGTTAGCCAAACTTAACCAGTGAGGTTGGCTATTCAGCTCATTGGATACGCACTAGTGAACAACGACCCAGTGAACTCTGCTGCGCCACCAGCGCAAGAAGGACAAATATGGATACTACTTAACTTGGGTAGCAAGAGGGCATCTTGGTACCACCATCATGAGAAACGCTCATTCTACCAAGCATTTCATTAACCAGAATTATTCAGTGTTGTTCATCCACATGCGTGGATGTGCGCTGATGGCCAATGAATTAATAGGCATACATGTTGACCACTGCAACATCAGCACAAACAGGAATCTGCTAGTGGTGTCTGAATTGAACCCATTTCATGTCTATTCATAAAGTGATTAGCAAGCAAATTCTAGAATATTGCAGATATCATATTTAAATTCTATTGTTTCTTTTCCTCACATAGAGACGAGATAATTTAAAATAATATAAATTAAAATCAAGATTGATTTGAAATTAGTCAAATTAAGACATCAAATATGACGGTACAACTTTCAGTTGACATGAGTCAGAACTGCAACACTGGTAAGAACCTAATGATAAGAATTAAATGTGCCTTGACAACCGTTCTGCTGTCACAAGTAGATAAGCGAGTTTACACGCACAAGAGATAGCAAATAATGGTATGACAGGGGTGGAACACCATATTTCAAAGAATTTGCCGACTTTGTTTCTAAAATCCGTTAAATTAAAACTACCCAGAGCCATAATCTAGCACAAAGTGAATACTTGCATCGCGGCTTGTAATTGAAGGAAAATCAGGGTTCAGAAAATAATAGTGTTGTCAATTTCACATTATAATACTTGAAAAGAACTTGTTAATTCCCTCCAATTTATATTTCTGAACAGGCCTTTTTCTGTTACTTTGCTACAAATCTATGAACATGAACTTGATCATTAATGAAATTCTATGGTCAGTTAAAGATCGTTTTCAAATTACGTGTAGGTCGGAAATATGGACTGTTTATAATAATAATTGTATATCAAAGAAATGGTTAAATATAAGTGTTTTGGACATGACTGCCGTGTATATTTTCAAGTTTTACTTCAGATCGGTGCCCCACTGTTTTATTAGCTAACTTGTGTTGAGATTTATTACATATATATATATGTGTATTTTGCTAATGCTTCGTCAGTAATTGCGGTTCTAGTTTTTGAAACTCCCTTTAAATTGTGAGGTAAATTAAAAATCAGATTCTGTGAAATTTATAAATCTCCATGCGACGGTAAACCTCTGAGTGGTCTTTGAGAAAGTGACGATACCTTAATGTATTGATAGATCTTATTCGATTTTTCTAAAATTTTGAAGAAATATGAGAGTAAAATTTTATTTGGAGTAGATTTTCATATATATATACATATGTATACATAAATAAATGTGTCAGTAGTTACATAAAACAAGATCTGCGGCGGAAATGTACCCCGGATCAACGGGATTCGTATTACTCGTTCGTTTTTAATCTCCTGGAATATAATTTTCTACTTATGAATTTTCTTTATTTTTCTCTTGAACTTGATCAATAGTGCCTATGCCAACTTCCTGTTTCGAAAAGACCATATACACATATATAGGTTTTCATCCCATTATTTCAGTACCACTATAAAGGCGTGCTTGTTACAAGAACGATATTTGAACAAGCAATTTAGCTGACATCTTCAAAACTATGTGATTTGTCTACCTTTGAATCACATCATATTCTGACATTCTGACTTTTATTTTGATAGTAGAAATCACTGGACTTCCAACTGCGGCCTTTTGAAAAGAGAGCACTAACCGGAAACTGCAGTTTGAGCCAGTTTGTGTTGATTGGGTGACCAAAATAAGTGGTCTCAATAAGATAAATTTCAGCGCAACTAACAAATTTTGAAGACCGAGTGATTTAAATAAGTTTTGAATTCAGAAAACTATTTGTAACTCAATTAGCATCTTGTCGAAATGATTGCTTTATGAATTATAGGTAAAATTTTTGCTTGGGTATGACCATTACCATTAAGAAAGCTCTGCATTTTTTTGTCAAATTCATATCCTTGACTTAATCTTTAAATAACTTGTCTTTCCATTATTATTTTATAACACTTGAGGTATGATCCCATTCAAAATGGAAAACAACTTTAAAGTGCACATATTTAAAAGAGACACATTTCTGCAAAAGTTACGAAAATCGTAACCAGTTTATCCGTTTATAAATTTGTACGTAAATGTTGTTATTTCCAGCCATTTGTGCTCGCTTACATTGTTAAGAGGGAATATATTCGAAAATTTTGTGGATTTGAAAGAAGAGCAATTGAGGGGACTCCAGTTGTTAGGGAAATAGGAAAAGGTGTGGTTTTTAGATTAAGCTGTGTATTCAGAATGTTTCTTGACAGCAATTGCAATATTTTGTCCATATAAATCTCACCAGATCTTTTTGGCATTACCAAGATTCGACAAACAGTGCTGACAGATTTGCTCTTCCATCTACCAAAAATGTCGCAGAATCGTTATATTATGAAGTAATGGAGATTCAATATGATTTAATTGTCACTTAAATTTGGCATTAGAATTTTCAAAGTAACTGCCAGGTAACTCCTAACGTTCTAAAAAAGAATTCCCTTTTTTCTAATTTAAAAATACTCCTTATTGGTCAGTGCGAATTTGGTAACATAATTATCTTACTTATTTTGTAGAAAGTTGATGGATTAAACTAGACAGAGGTGTTTTAAAAGGTATGCTTATTTTCACCCTAATTATTTATGGGTACACTTAATACCCCTGTTAACTATGATCCTGACCCTAAATAAAAGAAAATGGTAAAAAATAAATTATTTTATCGTTAGTAAATGCTTCAAAAATCTTGCGTGTATATTGGTAAAATAGGGGAAGATGGACCAAGAAAAACACTGCAAACCCCACGATAGGAAGAAGCGGCCCAACTGAAATAATTTTCTAAGGAAATAAAAAGCTATGTGAAGGGTAATTTTCTGTTCCTAAAAACAAAGAGTTTTTAACGAAAAAATAAGCAAAAAAAAGATAGTGGGCTCCCTAAGGTTGCAATAGATAAAAAATGGATAATTGGCATTCTTTGTTTCTCAGAAGAAGTTCCGAATAGATAAAAAGAATTGGAACATTTTTTCCTTTGTTTAGCGATTCTCGCCCCAAAATGTTCGGCCACAGCTGAAATTCTATAATTAAAGAAGAAGATAAAAACAATGAACAAGAGAATGCTAAAGAAAGTAAACAAAGCCTTTTTTAGTTCATGCCCAATGCTGGGTTGTTCACCGGAAGCAATCATAGTGCTGATTAGAAGCATTCTGGAACAACGAATTACTTCTACTCACTTAAATAGTAACTTTCGAAGATTCAAATTCTGCTTCTAGTAATAATTTTCGTAACAACTGATCATAATTGAAAAAAAATACTTGTTTATTCAATTACCGCTAGCTTGTGCCATCGCAGTGTTCCGTAATTATGAGGATTAAACAGGTAACATTACTGATTTCATAATTTGAGGCTTGTATCTGATAAGAGGCATAAAACTGGTTTGAAACTATCCAAAACACAAGGGAAAAAATTTGAGTGTGGTGCGATTTTTCACTGAGTTACTTATAGTTAAACAGCAACCATGTTTAATATTCTCAAAAAACCTAAATCAAAATTATAGTTGTGTAAAAGGACCAATCAGGAATCGAGTTCGAGGGAAAACATTGCTCTTTATGAATAAAATCTTTTAATTTTGCTTCCTCCGCGCACATTCTAGCTCTCCGACCGACAGGTTCTCCCTTCTTTATTAAATTGTGATAGTGAATATTAATATAATATAATAAGTAAAGCCTGAAGAATGGCTGTTAGTCCATCAATTCGTTTTGTTTGCTGATACCTCTCAGGATCCGGTTGTTTACCATACAATGACTCCAAACTTGAAGGAATCAAAGTGTGTCAACATTGCGGAATGAAAATAAAATGAAAATAGTGAAGTACTAGAACAAATTTCAATTCATAAATTTAAGCAAATACCCACAGAATGGACCTGTCACACACATTTTTTTCTGTTCACAAGTTTCATTCCACACATCAAAGGCGCCGCGTAGTAAGCTGAAATATCTACAAACTTGAAGTTGAAATATGTCATGTGCGCTATGTGTGGCCTTATTCAGAGAAACCAGGTCAGTGGTTTTTGAAGTCAAATTCCTCACCAATTCACATCTGGTCTAGTAAGTGATGTAACGAAATATCGCCAAATGTATTTTGACTGTGGAGAAGAGATCTTGGCGTTATATTTCAAGGGCAAGAGCCAGATAAGCACACAGTTATTCCATAACTACATTCGCAATAAAAAATCTTATGGCAACTTAATTCTTCTACATTACGATACAATTTAGGACTCTAAAAATATGTTAAGATGTGGTCTTACCCTGTTTAATGAAATTTATTTATGCGTTAAAAATGAAAGACGTGTGGGTTGAAATCTTGCGACACCCTTTGAACTTAGCCAAAATGGTGACTAATAGTAAAAAGTAAAGCCAAATAAAATGGTATTACATTATATGGGGGAATCGAAAAACCTATCGGTCAAGAAATGATATCAGTTAAGTTTTTTGGGACAAGAAGGTCCTCCCCAAAATTGAAGGTTTTTGTTTTTAGACGAAAATCCAGTTTGTTGGGCATCACTTTTTTAATTCCATCCCAGTTATTCCCGTTGCCTAGCAAGTTTATTTGTGAATGATTTATTTGGACCTAACCGACAAAACACCATACGAATATAGTTCGAAACATCTAATAATCTAATGCCGACACTGATAGAATTATTTTCCATTGAGTTTTCTTTGTTATTTCTTTGCTAAAATTTCCTTAGACGACGCAAATAGATGTCAAAAGAACTTTCAAAAGAAAACTCCAGTTCTGCTGAGAGACAGCGAGAGAAAAAGCGAGGTTTTGCATTGTCTTATTTTGCTTTGTACCCTTCCTTATTTTCTCTAGCTCAAAGGAAAAAGCGGTTTCTTTACCTTGTGTTGCTTTTAAAAATGGCAGAAAAAGAAGCATCAGCGGCTGAAAGAAAGGAGTCGGAAAACTTTTCATTGCTTTCGCAGATTTTTTGCCGTTGCCTCTTTCTTTAGTAAGCGATTTGCAATCCTTTGTACGACTCGGAATCTGTCATTTAAAGCGCAATCCTTCGGGTATATTTGTATTCTGTAAAATAGTTATTTTCTTCCGTTTGATGCTCTTTTAACTACATTCGTTTTTATTAGACATTGCCATTCTACGTTTGTATTTGACTTTGTTGTATAAACAAGATTGGATGGCTTATGAAAATAGGAAAGGGTGAAAAGTTAGGTTAGAATATAAATGAAAGAATACGGCCTTGCGTTTATAATCTTAGATTGGGCTAAGGATTTTGAATGTCTCGATTAAATTTATATGATGCGTTTTCCAATCTGAAAACTGCCAATATCAATGAACATCCTAAGAAATATTTTACCTATCTGTGTCCAAGAAAATTGACTGAACTGTCCTATTTGACCAAACAACAAAAAATTATTAATCTAAGCGCCAGTTAGATAGAGAAATGTAATGTGGTAATATTTGTAGGCCGTGGCATTTCTATAATTGTGCGAAGCTTTTATGGATCTGGATGATAACCATTTCATCAAAGATACACTCCAGTTACTGAATGGGGTGCACAGAGGATGTATATTTCCCGTAATCTTGAATGATCTGAAGTAGTGCGATGACCCGTTCTTGAAGTTAATGCTGAGATGGGCTTACAGCAATTATGTCGTTCAGGAACGCAGCAATACTAGAGATTTCCAATGTCATGGCACCAATGATTTGTTAGAACACAGCAGATGCCGCTTTGACACCGAATGGAAACCTGGTAATATTAGTATTGGCCACGATGTGTATTGATAGTCAATAGTTCTTGTGATTCTGGTGCAAATTCAGTTTACAAATTAGTTCCTGCTAAATTGAACTTTGTAAGCTTTTACCACTATCCGCGTGGCGTCGATTGACTCGGTCAACTTGATACTTTGAATCTGCCCTTAAGTGCTATTTGTAATTGTGTGCATTCCGGTACGTTCACCACTTCATCCACAGCAGAGATGACGGTCCAGCGTTTTTCCGAGATATGTCAAGAAAGTGTGGACCTATGTAATCACACTAAATCACTTTTAAAAATGATGCCAAGTGATTAGCCACTTTCCCGCTCTAAGCTGCCAGTTTCACTAGCAGCCTTGTTTATAGTAGACAAAGAACTTAAAATTCGGGAACACGGAGGCCTTCTAAAATCTGTTTCTTAATCAAAATGGGAATCACTTATTGTTGTTGACTATCTGGTTATGCGCTGAACTATTCTACCGGTCTAAACGCCGAATTGGAGCCCAATTGTTATCCACTGCCAGTACCTGATGACGTCTTCTCGATATTGACTCCTAAATGTGAGAAAAATTTCATGAAATTAAAGGGCATGCTCACTTCTGATCTATTGCTTTCTAATGATTACCCGAATCTACCAGTTACAGTTTCTGTAGTTGCTTCGAATCATGGCGCTGGTGCAGTTATCTCTCATGTCTTCCCTGAAAGTTCAGCAAAAGCAGTTCCTCATGCTTTTTGAATTTTTACCTCAGCTGAGAAGACGTACATACTTGAGTCCTCATTTTTGCTGCAAAAAGTCCCATACATTCTTCCACGATGAACATTTCACCCCACTAACGGATCATAAACCACTTTCTCCGGCTTGCGATCCCAGTTTACATTGCAAGCCGATTTCAGCGTTGTTCGACCATTATTTTTGACTATAACTTCGATATGGAATATCGAAGCACATGAGAATTCAGAAAAACTGATTGTCTTTCTTGTCTCATTTGCTGCCAGAAATTTCTTGACGAGGTAACTGGCATTTCAAATCTGACTATGGAAGTCGATAAGCAACGTCTATTATTTGTTGCAAACTTCCAATAACTGCAAGTGATATGCAAAATGTGATAGCTAAAGATTCAGTGCTGAAGAAGACCATAACTATACTCGCACAGGATGGTAAAAATCAGACCACAGGTGCAATTTCCTACAACTTAATAGAAGTCGTGATAATCTGCTGTGGTTAATTAATGCTTTATGTTTGCAGATCGTGTCACCATTTCTTCAGCATTCATGTGAGTTGTAGTACAACAGTTGCGTAGCAGACGTCTGGGTGTTAGGCATATGAAATCTATTGCAAGAACGCTTGCATACTGGCCTGGAATTGACAAGGATATCGGAGCAGTTGTCCGAAAGTATTCTAAATGCTGGAAATTGGCTGAGTTTCCCCAGCACCAGGAACATATTCCTTGGCCTAAAACTTCAGCTTCATGGTCCGCCAGACATTTGGACTTTCCTGGATCTGTCAATGGTTTCTCATATCTTGTCATGGAAGATTCATATTCAAAGTGGCCCGAAGTTATTCGTTTGAAGTTAACCACAACTGCTATATTGATCAGCAGTCTTCGCTATATAATTCAGCTCATGGATTACCAGAAACCATTGTAACCGATAACGACACCCAGTTCTCTTTAACCCATTTTTAAAACTTTTGCCGGAGTCATGATATCACCTATGTCTAATCTCTACCATATCATCTCCAATCAAATGGTTAGGCAGAATGATTCGTTCGAAGCGAGCACTTCAGAAATCACGTGGAGAGAAGACTACGGAAGAGATTTTCGACGCGTTCCCTTTAATGTAGCGAATGGCGCCGCATCAAACATAAAATGACTGCAGTCTTGTCGAAACTCTTATGAGATGTAAACCCAGGACGATCCACAATGCCCAACTTCCAAAGGATTCAACCTTCCCTGGTTTATTTTCATGCTCCAAGAAAATTCTTCCAACTCGCGCAGGAATGTACTTGTGGGATCACCGATCAAATGACATATGGGGAAAAGGTATCATCAAAGCTCCCCGAGGTAGCGTGCTGAATGAAGTGATTGATGACAGCCAAAATTGGTGGCGTCGTCGAAACCATCTCCGTCCCTCGTACGAGGTAATACCATCGAAACTGGAAACGGGTCCCCAGAATGTCATCTTGGATTTTTTTGGCCTCTTAACGCTTGGAAATAATGGAACTCAGGAAATTCAGCCCAGTAACCAGAGAAGCCTTAGTTTGAGATGTCCAAGGGAACCATCTGTAAGTTTGGCTATTTGGGAGACTTCTAAAGCTTCAATAAGAAGTAAATTAAAGCTTTTTGGACAAAATATTTCATTCTATTGGTGACGAATTCAATTAATTTGCCTTGATGCCATGAGGTTTGTGCTTACCGCGTCCGGTAACTTGTGCCTTAATTGAACAATCATTAAGTCTCTCAGCAAAATACGAAAAATCCTATTTTTGAATATTTCATTTTCATTCTCTCCTCCATGAATTATATCTATCACGTCAGTGAACTTACAATCTTCCAAACTGCTATTTCGTTCGATTGATAAGAGATCCAAGTGCTATGATGAGAAGCACCAATAAAAGTCATCGAGCAAAAATGTGCATTGGACGGTGATCTGATTTTCAGAAATAGGATTATCGCCATGGTCTTTTTAGTCTTAAAGCGACAGAGGTGTAGCATAGATACTACTCCTACTGCGGTTTGTTACGGTTATCAGGTCGTAAACTGTCAGCGACTGTTTGTTGAGAGCTCGTGCAATAGGAGATGCTTTGATGATGAGTGGTACCTTTGATTTTTCACCGCAAAAGAGTGAAAATGACTGGCTTTAGTATCTAAGTCTTTCCTTTGTTTATTTCATCACGGATGATGTAAACTATGATTAACTAGACCTACGTTTGTTAAAGGGGATTTAACAAAGTTTTATATTTCAAGTTAATTTGACAAATCAACGTGACTCCAAGTTCGGAATAGATTAATATCCGTATGCTGACGGAAAATTTCTGTTAAGGTCTGAATAAATTACGTTTAAAATCTGAAATTGCAATGCATGTTTTAAGCATTAATAATTAGATTTGGCTGGGTTACTTTGATTTTTACCTTGTTAACAGGATACTTTATAATCACCTCATATCTAATTTATCAAAAAGTTAGCGCTAGTGATAGCAAGCATAATCAAATATTTTTCGATTTTCTGAAGCGAACTCATGGAAATATGTGAACATGTTACTTTTAATGGGCACTGAATAACTCACTCTAATTATATGCTAAAGCCTGAGAAAAGATTCTCCATATTGTTTCATTGCTGATTTACCAGGTAAAAAAAGAATTACATACTTAAAAATTCATAAATATGACATTTTATCTGTCAAAAGTGTTGTCAGTTCACTCCTGCGTGCCTGGACAAGGTGCTAAAATCAAGATTGTCGCCCGGGGGTAGAGTCACTTCCAAATATAATAAGAACTGATTCGTTTACTACTATGATCACCATAATATGATGTGATCTCCGTCCTCGAGCAACTAATTTCATGAGGTAAATCCTTAAAAGACTCCCATATTTAAGTGATACAAATAAAATAAAGTATATATTATTATCTTAATGAAAACAATATCATTGATAAATATTTTTTGTCATATTTTTTCCTATTTTTTCTTGTTCCAGTTCAATTTGAGTTTTTTCATTTATTTATTCGAAAAGGGAGCTGAGAGAGTTTGGTGGAAAATAGGAAGCATTACTCAATAGAGATCAAAGCGTCAGTTGAAATGCTCAATTTGTCTAGATGAATAGAAAAAAAGCGAAATTAAGCGGGAGTTTTTCAAAGATAAAACCTTAAAAGTTTGACGCAATTGAATTGTGCCGACTCTTTTATGTTAATTTGGCATAAAAATAAATGAGCTTTTTCTTTTAGATTAAATTTTAATTTAAATACGCAAGCCCATTAAGGTAGATGCTAATTAAACTTAACTACAGTTGTGGGAGTGTATTAAATATCCGCTCATAGGAGAATTTCAGAGTTTGTAGTCCCTGTTACTATCTAGAACTAAACAATGCGTTTAGTCATCTTTCGCAGTGGTTTTGCACCGATAAGCATCGATTTCTTGACCTCTTACCTGGCAAACATACGAATTGATCACTGTACCATCAGAGCATATTTTTCCACTAGACATTTTATATCACCATCTTCGAAACAGCATACAAGTATCGAGTTTTGGGATATAGTGGCCCATGATTCTAATCAAGAAGATGAGAGAAAATGTGTATGCCTGCTGCTAAATCATTAAGCCATACGATAGTTTATTTATTGAAGACTTTGAGTAAAAGATTTACAATTAACAAGGCATAAATAATGATAGTTTGGGTGTTAGCTGGCGTATACTTTAATTTTCCATTTCTTTAAGAAAGTTGATTTTGTGGGTGAATTAGGAAGCAAATCATTTGGATATATCTATTTACTACTGTAGGTTACGTACACGTCTATCATTCCGTCTCAGAAGACATCTAAAGTGGCACTAATCTGTTAACTTTATCGTGAGATTTAGCGCGGGTTGAAGTTGTAAACATTATTGGATCTATGAAATTTTTAGGAAATGCCAAAGAGATGAGACATTTTTTAGAAATGATCAAGTTATTGCCAACTTACTTGATATTTTAAAAAAACGTAATAAAAGATAGTCCAGTTAATCTGCAACACATGAAGTTAATATGAACATAAAGTAGATAATGCTCAAGATGATGGGTATCTTCAAAACCCACGTTAATGTCATGTCCCTAACGATTTGTTTGTTTGATTCAATCAATCAGATACATTAATCACAATGATTAATGAAAATTAGCTTTTATAAGAGAAGAGTTAGTTGGCGGTACTGTTTATATCAGATATTCCCTATTGTGATCTTTTACTTTTCATAATTTTGGATCCGAAAAAACTTTCATAACAAGTGCAGTCACTGATTTAGCGGACATAGGCGATGCAAGGAATACCTCGCAGCAAAAAAGAAATGGGAAAATCCTCAGACAAAATAGCATCAAAACAATTATTGCTCTTCACACTGTGTCGGTGATATAGTCGTATCTTATATGTGACTGACGCTTGACGTCTAGAATGACCAAGTACCAGTTGAAAACGGATTTTCCAACAAAGGTCCTCCACTGAAATTGTGTAATAGTGTTCATCTGAAATTGCCAGCTATAGATAACGTTACCTGGTATATATATGGGGATGTGAAAGTTTTGATGCAGCGAAAAATGAAACCTAATGGCAAACTCATTTGTCAAAACTTGACTCAGTGAAGTGGAAATTAGTGGTAAAAAATAACTTTCATATTTATGGTGTCTAATCATCAATGTATGTGACATTATCGTCTCTCATGAAGTGGAAAGAGATGTCAAGTTGCTCATCATATTTTGACATGCTTAATCTACCAGCTCTCAGACGGGAAACACAAGTGAAATTAAATGGGTTATGTAGGTTTAAAACAAATATTTTTTAAGAAATCTGCAAAACTGTGGTTACGCATGCTAATGAAATTTGCTATCAATTCTTATAGGAAGTGAATTTGAACTTCTGGGGATCATGATAATAGCAGGAGGATTAATTTTCTATTAAAAAAATATTAAACAAAAAAATTATTGCAAAGATGGAACTGAGAAGGCATTCATAAAACATGATAAATAAAAGAAAAAAATAATTTAAGAATAAATATTTCTGAATCTCTAGATGCAAAGACGTTATAATTGTGAAAAGTCAATGCACGAAGCGATTACATTGGTATCGACGAAACAAAATGTTTTAAGCGTACATCTTGCACCTTAATAAATTGAATTTCTTGTTACTTTTCTTAAAAAAAGGGAAAGAAAATTAGAAACAGAACCACGACCAACTGTTATGTCATTTTCCCAACGCCCCAAGTAGAAAATGACAAGTTACTCTCGTTGTGGAAAGCAATCTTTTGCCAACACCTCTTATTAAGAAAAAAACAGGAGACTCTTGCAGAAATGCTTTCTTTAGACGAAATATTATCCTAGTTGCGAGTAAATTTAGTTTTTTTTAAATTATTTCAGCTTATTCTAATCATTTCCATACTACTACTTTTATTTGATCTACCAAAAGTAAATATAATTGCCCACTCTTATTCTGCTGTAAGTATTTTAATATTTTTCCTAGTGTTTAATTTTACACTTCTACTGTATATGAAATTGTATTTGATTTACCTGGGGAAAAACAAATGACTTGTTCTCTTAAGTCGTGCAGGCAAACCTTTCGATATTCAAAATTAAGCACCAACTTATGAACACGTTATAGAATGATATAAAGATGAGATGTTAGATAATATTCAGATTAATTTAGAAATATTAATCAAGAATACATAAAAGGCATTAGTCATCCTCTTTAGTAAGCGGTACTATGGATATTAAGAAAAACAAATGACCTCACTACTTCAGGTTAAGCAAACAAAATTTCAAATTAGCCTTACATTGGGAATATCCCCCTGAAGTCAGGCTAGCATACGACTCTCATTAATTTTTAATTATTACAAAGGATAAGAGCGTTTTTGAAGCAAATTTTATTAATTTATTACTCTCCAGTTAATTTTTAAGTAAAAGCGCAGAAGAACAGCTCATAAACAATATTGTCTAGGGATATGCAATTTATTTGATATTGCCCAAGTTCTGAGGTAAAATCTTACGCTTTTAATTTACTTAATCTTCTTAATGTTAATTACTCAATGAAGTTACTCAGATAGCTTTAAGGAAAAGTATACTTTAAATAAAATATAAGAAACATAGGAACAATGAGAATAGAAAATTTATTGCGGCCTTTTCGCAAAAGAAAAGCCGACAAGAACAATTTTTCACATCAGCATTCATCCTCATTTGTTCAGTTGAGACTAAATTATAAACTACACAGGTGAATAAAAAAGTTACAAACCAGTAGTTCACATGTTCTTAAAAATAAAGGTGATTCATGAGAATAAAACAAAACACAGATTAAATATTTCTAATGGTTTATTTCTTCGATTTTTGAATTCGCACTATCTGAGAAAGATCGCATGAAAGAGAAATCGGTGAATTTAGTGCTTGACATGCTGACATTAGTTAGAAAAATAACATTGACAAAGATAAAATATTTCTTAGTATGAAGCAGATTCAGAGGTGTAAGTTATCGAAAAGTGTACATACCATGTCTAATTTTCGTCAGAAATCTCACTGAAGTAATGACCGTGCAATGGAACTCAAGTAAGCTATATTATTAAACATCTAAGATTTGATTATCATCCTTTTTGTTTCAATATTCTATTCGCCCATTTAAAAATATTTTAATCTAATGTCTAGTAGGAGGCAGAATTGAACATTTTCAATTATCTGAACAGAATTCGTGGAAATCTGGCCATGGTTTGTATATCAGTGGTTGCAAACCACTATTCTAATACCTATGAAGTAGCATTTAATGACAATGGACGCAACAGTTTAAAAATTGTTTCAGATCACATTAAATTACTCAGAAATCAACAAACCTTTATCCTATTCAATCCATGGCTTCGTTTTTGAATAACAATAAGTACATTGAGCCTTCCATTGCATTAAGTAGTGATCTTAGCTGATAAATCATTTTATTAGTCAAGTGCTTCCTTGTTATTTAAGGTGAAAGATTCTCTCAACCACATAGGGTTAGCTATTTCTTTATTTGGAAAATCCTCTGTTGGAAGTAAAAACGTCTGGAAATGTCATGCATTTTCCAATATGCAACATGCCAAGATTTGGCGACAGTGAAATCAAAATAACAGAGCGTTTGTAAATTTTAAATTTTAATTTCAGGGCAAAAGTTCTCACTTTTTACCTGACTGATATGTTTGGCAGCGCAGAGACCATAGAATGCCAGACAAAGTTGCTGGGTTCTTATTAAATTAAAAAAATCACTGTAGACTAAATGCAAGGGCAATAGTTTAAAGGAAAAAAAATATTGTGTATCTATAAAAGTATCGATACCCGAAGTCTACACATTTCGTATTAGTCGCCATCAATACAATATTTATTATACATAACTCTAGGTCCTAACTCTAAAATAAGGTGGATGTTCTTGTCAAAAATTTCTTTATGAACGCAAACCGCTTAATATGTGGCTTCATACGCAGAAAATGTTAATATTCCAAAAGTCAGAAACGGGGGGTGGAGAAATTGTAATTGTTTAACTTTCATCACAAATGACAAAATGCGACCTGTCCGTTAATTACTTAGTATGACTTATTTCAATATGACCTATCGTTTCAAAGTTAACATTTCTCACGTCGTGATGTGACGGTTCATTTTCTCATGTAGATTACAAGTCAGAGGGAACTCATATCCACCTAAGTACATCCGTCCCTTCAGAAAGCTAAACGGCAGCCAGTCGAATCATCAAACCATTTTAATTATAATGGATATCATAAGCCATCGCAGACTCTATTGAAGACATTGGTCATCACTAACCTATAATCTAATAAAAATGGTAATAACCGTCCTTCTAGCCATTTCTAATATCCACTATAAACATCAGCTGACCAGTTTTAAATAAAATAGACTTTATACCAAAATAACAATGACAATAAAATGAAAATCTATTCCTTTGGAAACCATAAGTAACCTTTGGAACCAACAGCCTTATTCACACTTTGCGTTAGTACAAGCATACGGTTAATGCATTATTAAAAAATCGAAGTGGTTTGAAATTAACTAATCACGATTACTTATTTGATATTCCGCAATTGGCTGACTGTTTAATTAATCCGTTTTTGGACAAATCAGACATTCTCTTAAATGATTTAATAGTATTTAATAGAATAGAAAAAAATTTGACTAATTTTAAATAACATATTACTTCTAGAGGGATATTCTTTAATTAAGATATTACTTAATTGCAATGGGGAGAATAAAATACTTAATTTAGTCTGATTCCTTTAAGACGAATAAAATTTCGAATGTTTCTTTGATGAATATCTGGGTTTGAATGCTAAATCATACATAAGTATAGGTAATGCGATAACATTTATTAACTTTATTAAAAATATTTCGTGTAGATTTGTGAATATTCCTGTTATTATGGTAGATAATAAAAATAGTCAATCACAACCACTAGCACTTTTTCTCCTTAATTGCATTCACGTTATTCACAGTAGGTTGGAATAATTATTGACTAATTTATAAGGATTAGTATCTACAGATAATTTTTGTAAAGGGGCATTAAAAAACTTCAAGTCTCTATAAGCCATCTTAAATATCTGGAGAATGAATGAAGAATTTTCAAGTTATCAGTATTAATTCATTGTCTGTTTAGCTAATCAACTAGGGGCAGCATTCTGTTCGGAGAGACGGATACATAATTACAACAGAGAGGAAAGAGATTGGGGAAGTGTGGGGAAATTTGATATATGGATTCGGGTTTATTGCTACCATTCTAAGAACAAAGAGCATCTGTTGTTGCATTCTTAATCAATCTCTAAAAGAAGCTCGCACTAAATCCTATGTAAACATTGGGGATAGCATCCTAATATGTAACGTTTTGACCATCACTGTGTTTTATGAGCCTTAAACAACGAAAAATTTGGCAATGGAAGACAGTGTTGATCAATGCGCTCCTGAAGCAGTGATCCTGCCGATGGTGTAAGAGCATTGCTTTCTTTTCGGTAGCAACTTTACACGCCATCGTTTTACTCGGATTCACTGTTGCAGTAATATTAGATTTAGACCAGCACAAAATTAAATAGAAAAAATTTTCTGGTAGGTGGAAAGTAAATGTATGGTCTATGATTTAATTAATTCCAAGTAGGGTTTTTTCATTAAGATTTTCTTTAATTTGACATTTCAATATATCCATCCTCAGGTGACGCTTTTGTCTTTTTATTAAATATAATGTTATTTTATTAATTGATTTATAAGTAAACACATAGTTGATCAAAATGCAGGCCTTGTTTACTTAATTTTTTAAATGAATAATAATTGATTTATTGTTAAAAGCAACTTCTCAAGTCAACTAAGAGACGTTTTTGGTGAGAGGACGGCCTTTATTTGAAACTCTCTTTCTATATCCTTATTGATGAGCGGATGTGCTACCATTTATATTATTCGCAGCATCTCTGTCTTGGCGTTCAAGCAATTTGATTTAAATAATCATATTTCGAATCGAATTCCTCATATAAAAATATACAAATTCTGTAACTTGCTTAAATAATCTGAATTACTTAAGGTGAAAATTGTAGGTAAAATTTAATTTTCATGAACTAACTTCCATTCATAATGACATTTTTAGGAAATTGGTGAAGAAAGCATACATGCAAAATATTGGTTAACAAATAATTTGATGAATTTCTTTTTTTTGAAGATTTGGAGAGGAAATCTAAATAAATATTTAGATCATGGGGTTAATCCAGGTTGACATTCAGGCTATCGAATTAGACCAAGCTAATCCGTCCTTGTATGAGATATGCAAAAGCTCATGAACGTAGATCGCACGAGAGAGGGGAAGAAATATAATACCGGATACATTGTACCGTTGATATTATCAGCTGTATCGGTCTCCATGGCCACTTGTTCTAGTTTTGGGATAAACTACATTGGCTTGGATTCAAAGTAAATATATCATTCATCACTCTCCATTTTGCAATGCCTCTGTCTTTGATGTGCTTTCAGCGTCAAGGGACTTGAATAACTCCCGGTTACCCTAGTAGGCCATTGCAAAACAGAAGGCTTAATGAGAGATTTATAGTGAATATAATTTTGAAATCCAGATGTTTTACTGTTTTCTGGTATGTCATTTTTGTGGCAATTGAAATGGATGTCTTTGATGGTTAAAATCCATTTCTTTAGCTACTTATTTATATGTTTAGCCAAATATAGCGAGAATATTATTAATGACTAACCTTAGAACGATTTCACATTTGAGAACCATCTTAATTTTTCCCGACTAAACCCAAAATTTGCTCAATTCAACTCGGCATGTTATCCTAATATAAGGACATGTGCTGATCTCCTAACCTGAGGTTAACGCATTAAAGCTGATGTATTCATGATGAAACTGGTCATCCGGTCGTTATCTGAACGGACATCCTGTATCCTAAAGGCTATTGAGTTCTACATTTCTGATCATATATTAACATTTTAATCGTGTCCCTAAAGCTCGTCTTTGTAAAATCAGATTGGTGACTGGACCCTTTCTCTCATATCATCATCATTATTAATGATTGAACACCGATTTCCTCCGGAAAAAACCCCGCTCTAGATGGGTCTCCAGAATCGACGTAGTCACGGGTCTATTAGCTTAGGTGCTAATAGGCAACTGTTAGAAAATAAAATCAAGATTATCGTGAAATTTATAAAGTAATATGATATACTAATGCCTCCAATGTGTATATTCACTATATAGGTCATAAGAAATAGATTTAACATTTTATATCATACGGTTTATATAGTTTGTCATTAATAGACATTGTAAGCGTAAATTAAAAAATTTTAATTAACTAAGTTTATTAATAATAAAGTACCTGATTAGTATCCACCTAATGCCACCTAAAATGAGAATAGTGGAGAGCGTAATGAATAGAAAATAGACTCACTAAAAGTAAAAATTATTTTGCCACTTTCGTTGAAAAAATACGAAAGACATGTCCCGCGCGAGATTTAAGAGTTCTAAGAAGTAATCTTTTGACACTGATATATGGCGAATAACTTACCTATTAGGGTAGAACGAAAAGACGAAGTAGATACGATCGACAGAAATGTTTCGAGATACGATTTTCCCATTCAAATTTCTTTTTCTTGAATACGTCCCTATAAGTATTCCAATCAAATTTCGACTAGAATGATATAAGATAATGGTGACTTTGAGCAGGTAAATTCAATCACAGTCAGAAATAGCATTTTTTATATTTACGTTTGAAAGCATTTTGGACTAAACAGAAATAGGTAGTTAATAAATATATACTAATTAGAAATGTGATCATATATTCAAAAATTTATTCCTATAGGCGTTTTTAATCTAATTATAATTCCCTCTCTGTAAATTTCATCTATGGTTTGCAGATTTTCTTAAATTTTGTGAAATTTTTCAAACATAGATAAAAGATAATCTTGTTTTTTCCCGTAGAAGTTCACGTGTAATACCTGGAGAATTTCATTCGACGTTAGAACTATTCAAATTAAATGAAAGTTAGTTTAAAAAATTAATTCATAAGGAGACCACTTTTTATTTGGAGTCAAAAAATTGCTCTATGAAAATTTTATTATGAACGAAATTGCAACGGAGTCTCCCAAGAAGTTTAAATAACAATTTTAGAATCACGAATTTTACCTTTGCTATTCGCTCGGAATTTCAATGAAATGTATCAAATATATCTTGGCAAATAGACCCAAAGGTGCTATACTCTTCAACGCAACATACAATTATTATTCATTTGCCTTCTCACCCTACTGGAATGATGACAGAGTATCGGATGGCCCTTCTCACCTAAAAAACCTTCTATTGCAAAAAATTTGGCCCATAAGCGGCATTCCGTCGCGGTATGGCGGTACCGAAGCGACTAAGTGAAAAACCCAAACTTATAGGGAATAAAACACTGTGCACATTTTATATACACACATCACCGTATACATTACGCATCCTTCCGACACAAGGGAATGTAACGATTGGGGGAGAGAAAATAACCTCATGATAAAATCGCGACATTGAGAAAAATTTGGCCGCGACGCAGCGGGACATCGGAGAGGAGCAATAAAAAAATGAACCACGAAGCGGTGTCGATGACGATATTTTCAGAAAAATGTAAAGAAGTGTTTTATAGTGTAAAAATTTTAGTCTTGCTGGCCAGAATAATTGCTCCGATCTCGAAATAAGTAAACGAGCAAATAAGGAAACAAATAACTCGAACGATAGATTATATATCTGTGTCTATTCTTGGGGTGTTCATATAACCAACATTACTTTTCCTTAATATTTGGAGTTAGATTTACCTATAAGGCACTTATTTCATATTACCTCTATTGTTACATCCTTCAATAGTAAATTATGTATAATGCGTAGCTTACTTCTTGAGACCATTCAGCTAGACTTTTATTAAAATTCATGTTCTAGCACAGCAAGCATAGCTGCATTATAAACTGTTTTCATAAGCAAGGTTAAATGACTTATTAAATATATTTAAAATAGTATCAATGCTAATAAAATTAACATTATTTTAAAATAATACAGAAATTGAAAATCGGGACATATTCTAAAAAGAGCAAAAAGATTGATATCTCATCATTTTCAAAATTGAAACCAAAAATGGACGTATTTTCCTTTACTTTATAATAAGCACATCTAGTTAAAGTTCGTATCGAACTACCAACTGCACAATCGGGTATATAGCTTTCAAGCGCTAGGGCATTGAAGAAAGAGCACTTCGAAACTTCATAATGACCATTTCTGAATTTTGAAATTCCTTTCTCGCTTTAATTTAGTTCTAGACGTTGTATTCATGGACAGATTTTTTCCGGATAGCGTTGAGATAGCCCAAACTTTGGAATGATTTTATGAAGAAACACATCAGTTAGCGCAAAGAAAATAAGGAGAGCAGTTGCATGGCTAATACTTTACAAGCTTATTGCATCCAACATGAAGATTTTTAAGTTAATGAGAGTAGCAGAAAACACCTAAAATTTCAGAAACTGAGCTTGACTTTACTTAAATGAATGATTAAAAATAATTGTTTTATCAGATTTTCATCATTTATATAGGATATGAATTTTTAAATTTGAATTTCGGAATGTAATTCAGTGAACATTTAACAATTCCATTGGAGTTTGGAGTTTCCATCCATCTATTCGATACCACCGCCTTATTCCTTATTAAGCTTCACTTACCCGATTTTCACATTATCCAGTTGTAATATTTTTCTTCTCTGAGTCATAATTAGATACCTTTGTTTGATTTTGGCTAGAGAGTTAGATAAATACATGGAATTAGGTAACAAAATTTCAAATCTGGATAACTCAGAGAGTCTTTGAGTTAGAACATTAATTAAGTCTATTTAAATAAGGGAATCTTGTTTGTTAGTAAATTGAGTTCAGTTTGATTTCACGCTAACTTTAAGGATTTTGAGTGCAATATTACTCAAGAAGGCAGTTTAGTTTACAAATATGCAGATTTACGCTCTAAAGTAAGAGTAGTTCATTAACATACATTTGGAAAATAATCAAGCCTGTAAGACCCTATAGACAAAGCAAAGGTGAAATTACTTGGTAGTTAGAACAGATCCATGGAAATCTATATCAGTTTGCCTATTCAAATCATTTCAATAATGTCAGTTAAGATTCTCTTCAAAGATGTAAGTGATATCATTCGATGTAAAATTTACCAGAACTGGGTGAGAAACTAAAATTTGTAAAAAAATTTGTTGGCTGTAAAAGGTATCGATCTTCAAAATCAATCAATTAACGGTGAATCTTCTTTTTAGAATCTACTTGAATTATTTAGAAACATTAGGTTCGGATGGAGCTCAGTTTTGAGGGTGAAGAGGGAAATTGCACTAAGCATTATGAAATTGATTGTTATGGAAAATAAGTTAGCAAAATGCCCAATTCGTACCATTATCTTGAAATGTCTCGAGTACGATAAGATATTTACCACCTGTGGACTTGGAAATTTTGGGCTATACGTATTTTATTAAGCCGAACCACAAACTAACTGCCATTACAACGCTAACTATTATTCCAAAGCAACTATCTGTTCAAATTACAAATCACATGGTTTAAGTCTGCAACTCATTTCGGCATTTTTCCTTTGAAGGTACAAATGCTTGCCGTTTGAAGAGGATGGCGGTAAAAAGCAATTTGGCTTTACAGGTAAAAAAATCCGTTCCGTCTACACTCACTACATAGGCTATTGCCAGAATACACAGGAGGAGACTGATGAGGAAAGTTAATCAGTCTTACCGTGTGGTGATGTTTAGATATCTCCATCGCTTGTTGGCGATATTTTGTGGTTTTTCATCCTCGACTGGTTGACTAACTGCGCACAAGCAGCCCCGGCGGTCGTGCGTACCCTTCCAACTACGCCTCGCTATGGTAACACATGTGTAACGAGGAGCGTTTATCTTTCGGTATGAAGTGTATATTTACTCACACATATCAAAGTCGACGGCATTAGGATATATTGTTAGATGAATGGGAGAATGTGGTAGAGAGACTTGAAATCTGGTTTATTTATAGCTTATTCGTCATGCTCTGATAAAATCCGTTTATGATCGAAATATGTCAGAATGAAATTTCACAAACTTAATATACATGTATCTGGGTATATCGTGTTATTTACTTTAATAAGGATCGAAATTCTAATTACTAAAAAATTCAATATCACGCTGAATCAAAGTCTTGGAGACAGTGTTATTGTTGATGCTCAAAGTATTTTCACCTCTCGAAATTCGTTATTGATTAACTTTACGATATTTTGCACTAAACTGTGCAATTTTTTAATGATTAGTCACCAACTTTGAGTTCGGACAACTGATTTCCAAACCTCGTATACTTGACACTTTCTTGATATTTTAAACGATTGAGTATTTAATTGGAAGTTCTTCATCTCTTAAACTATATATTTATAAGCATTTTATTTGTTTTATAATGAAATAATATTTTGCATTTTCATGAAAGTATTTATTGAAATGTACCTAGCTCTGGTGGCTTAAATAAAGCATATTTTGAATCCCTCTATAATATTTGCTTCTAATCTAAATTGAAGTGGAACTGCTAATGCAAAAATTTTATTTAATTAGTTGATCGGGATGCGTATTCCGATCAATGTAAAAGGTGTAATTTTACACAGGGAGAAAATATATAAACAATTGAAATGGTAAGGCTGACTATTTCAGAAATAACTTTGTGTTTGAGAAAGATAATGCGACTGTTAAATTAATACTGAATATTATAAATTTAATTTAGTTTGATTGATGATTATTTTAGATTGGAAAATGCAGCTAGGATTCCACCGTGTTTATTTTATATTGTATCTTCGAGAGAAGTTCCGTCCAATTTTTAAGCTGCATGTCTAGAGCACAATTACTTCAGTTTAGCTTGTTAATGTTGTATGCTTATCTATGGTAATTAATGAAATATTATTTCTTCTTTCAGATCGTGTGATAAATATCGTTATTAATAACCATTTCTAGCTCTAATGTACACTCCAAATAGGAAGCATATCAAGCATATTTCACTGTTTGAATTTCATCAGGGAAATGCGCCAAGCTCAGCAGCAAAAACACTCAAAGACACTTATGGAAATGATGTTGTGAAAGAAAAGACTTGTAGGAGGTGGTTTTCTGCAGGTGGTTTCAAAAAGGATGACTTCAGCTTGAAAGACGAGAGACAAACCGAGAGTAGGAAGCTCAAAAACTCAATTCTGAGCAATTGCAATTTGCTATTGATGAAAATTCAACCTGCACTACCAGATAAAAGAGCAAAATCTTTGACGTAAGGCGCCATATGACTATATAGAGGAAAATGAAGAGACTTGGCTGGGAAAGTCTCAAAGGCTGGGAAATGCCTCCCTCCCACACGATTTGTCGGAAATCAACAAGCAACAGTGTGCGACCTCTTGTGTTTCACTGCGTTCTCGTGGACTCCAGGCACCTTTTTAGATTGAATCATAACTGACAGCGACGAGAAGTGGATCCTTTAAGACAATGTTAAGTCAGGATAGTGGTTCAAAGCCAATTCCACTTCCAAACGGAGAAGTGGACTGCACCCGAAAAAATTCTTTTGTGTGTACGGTGGAATTTAAAGGAAATTGTTTATTATGAAGTTGTAGGCGACAATTAATCAATCCGAAGTTTACTGTCAGCAGCTAGCTCGCTTAAAAGCAGTTAACGGAAGGCAGGAAAGACGGCCTTCTTTGATCAATCGAAAAGAAGTGATTCTGCACCGTGACAATGCCAAACTCCATACTTCAAGACCAACCAAAAATCTCGTTGAAGAATTTGGCTGGAAAGTCATGCATCATCCACCATGTTCCCCCGATCTTGCACCAACCGCTTTTTATCTTTTTAGAAGCTTACAGAGGCATTTAATGAGACTTAGGCTTACTTCGAGAGAAGAGGTCGAAATGAAGCTAATTTCTCTTTTGAGTTCAGACTGGCTAAAATCAATGAAGAAGGAATCAGAAAGCTTATGACAAAATGAAAAGATGTAATTAATAAATTGATGACTATAAAGAACACTAAATAAACGCATTTTTGACAAAATTTTCACTTTAATTCAAATAAAAAAATAGACAGAACTTCTGTTGCAACCTGATACTTAGAATATATCAAAATGAATTAACTATTCGGTGTTTCTTTCCACCTACCACAGGCGAAATGTACTTGACAGATGACGACCTGAAGTCCAAGGTACATGTTCACTCATTAAGGGTTAGTTGATAAGACAGTTTATTTCAAAAGATGTCGACTTGTCTCCATTACAAGTGATCTTAGCAACAAGACAGATCTATAATTAGCAACTGTACTGGAATGACAAACCGCCAAAACTTTTAATTTGATGGACCATTGGACATCTGGAATAGAGAAGGCTACCAAAATCGAAGATGGAAGGCTTCACAAGCCTTCTTAAAGTTAATTTGTTTCTTTTAATTAATAACACTAATCAGAGTAACTAAATATTTTGCCCCTTTTCGTGCAGGCTACTTTAAGAAATCGAATTTGGAAGGGGAAATTTGGTCTGGGGATTTTAGAAAAATCATTTGAATATTCGCTCTGATTAAGAAGATATCCATTCCATACAGCGTAATATTTAAGATAAATGTGTTTTCTCAAATCAAGAGTACACGGACGAGTTGATTTTCTTATAAATAACATCCAAAAATGCTTAAATTTGTTGGATTTTGATTTAAATATTATAACTTTATAAACCTATTCTTAATGCTGCTTCTTGAGAATATGTACCAAATTTCCCTCACTATCCTCATGTTTGAACCTTGGCAAGCATATTTCTCCCACACATTTAAACGCCAGTACGGACGCTGCCTGAAAAGTAATCCCCTTTTTTCAAAGTATTCTCTTCCATTATTCTCTTATAGTCCATGAGTCACTCTATCCACGCACAAAAACGGGACACTGATCTACTGGTATATACGCTTAATAGGGTAGTGAGGTTCCACCTTCCCATTTGAATTGTGGTAGTTATTCTGAATGGTGAAACTCATTTGCTGCAAAGTGAGCTCCTTCTGCACTGTATTTAACCTAAAATGTTGTACTTTATAATGATATTCGAGAGTTTGTGTAAATCTCAAGAAGAAGTTATATATAAATTATATTTAAGAATATTAAGAAAGAGTATAGTAATTAGAAGACATTCGGAGTGTGTTTTTAATCAGATGTCTCAATCATGATTTCCCGTAATAAATGTTTCAGCGGCTTTCGATAGCTAGTGATTATATGCAAATCATAAAGTACGTTGAATATGAAGAGTTGACATTTATATCAATATAACCCAGAGTACAGTTTTTAAATTTCACAATTTTTTATTCCGAGAAAGCAACTAATATCGGGCTGGGAAAGTCCAATAAGCGATAGGAGAAGAGGACCAAAAGGTATCTTAAAAAGAGTAGCTTGACTTGATTTTCGGAATCCGTTTGCAAAATATTTACTCGATGGACAGTTCATTCCACGTTCCTAAATTCATACTTTGTCCTCCAGGATAATTGAGCAAATACATATCCACAATCTCTAGTGCTTATTGACCGGTTGTTAAATTATGACAGTCGGTTTAACCACTTCAAATTCATTTCTTTTTCTGAAGGTCAAAGTTAATTATTTAATAATACTCTACCGCTCTTGTTTAATATTATTGAATGAACATATTAACAAATATTTTGTATTTATGACTATTTTTGTCATATTGAGGCCAAAATTGAATTTTCGATTCTTATAAATTCAAAGAAGCAATAAAATTGAAAATACGAAAAATGTATTTCCCTTTGAATAATCGCGCTTACATAACTCATATTACATAATCTACGCAAAACATTTATTTATGATTTCATTATTTCGGATGCATAAATATCCATTGTTACATTAGCGGCTTCGACTCGCCTTGATAACTGTGCTTTTAAATTGCCACCATTTTTCTTCTCCTTACTCATCCCCGATGATCGTTCCATGCCGACCAGTTCTCACGAAAGCTGTTACCGACTTCTAATAAAATTTTGTCAAGTTAACCGCTTCTCTGTTTAATTTCACTGTCGGCATAGAGGACAGTTCAACCTCGAAACATGACATGTGCGTTGGTTGCCATTTACAAGGTACGGTACAAAACTGGGGTAAGCCTACTGTAGCAAATTTACTTATCCCAATTCAAAGATGTATGACTCCTGGAGTATGATCGCTTTAGAAGCAAAAAATTTTTGGACGAAGGGAATAATTTCACTTTTATTTAATCTTAATTGATTTGTTTTTAGTAGTTTCAGATCTAAGTATTTTCTCCAAAGTTATAAAAGAAACATCATTTCAACAATCCAGTTTTATTTATATAGGCAAATCAAAGCAAAGTCAAACTACCATTCAGTATAGAAAGCATAGCAGAGGAATGCTGAAGTATAAAATAAATTGGACGAGGAGGTTGAAAAAGGAAATTCTAAGCTTCAAGAGCTTTATTCTATTTAAATATTGCATTTTTTCACTAAGATATTATGTTCGTAGCGGTGGCGATTCCATTATTTTTTGTTTAATACTCTTCAGTTTAGAATTAAGTAGACTTTTAATCGTGTTTGTCAGGGAGAAAATACAATTATAAAAATTAGTACATATTTTGCCTCGACGAACTAAAAATTTTTATTGCATTTTTCTTTTACTGTTGAAGCAACATTTACATCGTATATGATTTGAATGATGAGTAATGATTAATGGTGAAACTGTAATGAGATTCCGTTTATTAAATAAACTGAATTTTTGGTTTCGCCCTTCTCTCCTTTCTTATTCTCTTATTTTGTAGAAATTTAAGGATTGTTTGAGTGTTTTAGCTTCAGTCTGCTGTTTCCAGTGCCGATCGATTTCTTCTGATATCCAAAGGGCAGTTAGTTATTATTTGCCAAGTTACTTGGATTGTTAGTCAGCTTTGTATAGTTATGCGCACCTTGTTTTGCCTTACATTCCAGAATATAGGTAAAGTCCTGATCTCTCTGAGCTCAAGTTCAGTATTACGTAATTACATTGTTACTCCGTGAGGAATCAGTTAGTGAACTCAAATAGCATCTGTTATTTCAACGTCAATCGAGATAAATGTTTACAATTTTAAATAACTTTGATACTCATTAATTTGGCACTCAAAACTATTTTTCTGTTTTACCTTTTCTATGTGCTTTTGATTAAAATCTCTAAAAAATTAGGAAATTTACGTTTATGAATCGGTATGCCACAACACATATATATATATGTAAATAAAATATTTAATATCACTTTAGCGGCATTTATGCACCTTGAAAAACACGAGTCTTCAAAACAGCACCATTTCTCTTCTCACTCATCCATGATGATGATCGTTCCCTGAGAGATATTATTAACTTCCCAGAGAATTTTATCTCCCTCCCCCTTAATTTCAGTTAACCTCAAAAAGAGATAGCACCTCTTAATTGTGGGTCACTTGCCACTTCAAAAAGTACAGTACCAAATTAGGGTAATGCCTGCTGCAAAAATTTATATATCCTATTTAAAGATGAATGTTTCATTAGGAATTATTGCCTCAAACATGGGAATTTTGTATAGTTGCTTACTTGAAATGCTCTCAATCGAGCTGAAGCTATGATAAATCGTGAACTGTTCTTTCAGATCTAACTAACATTCAATGTATTACTGAAAAGCTTTATCTCCATCGATTTAGTTACCGTACTATTATCAAGATTAAGTGCCGCAAGGTACAAATAGCATTTAATCGTATTAAAGTCCCCAAATATGGTTTAACTTGTAAAAGCTTGAGGGATGAGAAGAAAAGATACAATGTAAATTTAGAGGTCAGCGAAATTTACCCTATATGCTTTCTAAGACTGTTAATTTTACTTTATTAATTTTATTTTATCATAATCTGTATTTCCAATTTTCGACGTTGCTTCACTTCCGTTATCCAAAGAGAAGCTAGTCATTGATATCTAGGAGTTGTGATACACAGTTATTTCATATCAAATCATCAGTATGCTGTTCTTTAGATTCCGTTTTTATATATATCTAAAAGTTGGATTTGTCATTTCTTGTTCAAACGTCATTCGGGATGAATTGAAAAATCTCCTAATAAGGTTACTATCTGTGAAAACTTTATTAAAATTAATCCGTAATTGGATTACTGGTTCTGCCTAAATTTTTAAAAATGTATAAAAATTAAGAAGCAAAACATTTTTCCCATTTTAGTGAGCATGTTTTAAGAAATTTTGTTATTCTTCATTTATTTAAAATATATTTTTCTAAACTGATAATATCGATTTAATTAAAATTCATAATTGCTCTGGCGGCGTCGACTCACCATAACAACAAAGTGTGTCTTCATAGCATTACAACTTTCTTCTTAGTCATTCCTAATGATCTTCTTCCCCTCCCGGACAGTTTTCTTGAGAGCTATGACTGACTCTCAATAAAATTCCGTCATTTTATCCTGATTCACTACCTAATTACAGCCGGCAGAGAGGACTATTTAACCTCAAAAAGAGACGGCGCTTTCTAATTGCGTCGGTTGCCACGCTGAAGTATGTGGTACCAAAATAGGGTAACGCTTGCAACAATAAATTTACTTATCCCAGTTTAAAGATGTATGATTTCTAAGGTATTATTACTTAAAACAGTGTTGGAGGGAAATTAGTAACAGTTTAAAGTATTAACTGTCCGACTGAAATAAAATTCCTCCTTCCTGCCGTTACCTTCGGTAATTCGATCTGTTTATCCTCACTATTTTTGTCACTGAAAAGGAAAAGAAAACCTTATGACAGCTTAAATAAAAATAGAATCTCTCATGGATGGAATATAAGAGAAAAAGAGAATTTTATTTAATTACAAGCCTTGTTCTACTAATATTTTGGGTACAAAATGCTGCAGGTATTTAATGGAAAGTTTTTTATCCCTGAATGCAAAATTTTGAATTTCAGATGATACAGCCCTTTGTACCTGACAATTTCAAAACTTTAACACTTCATTTAAGATGGAAAAATAAAATCGATATTCAAATCTTCCTCATTTCCTGTGCGAATTTACTTTAATTTAAATTTTCATAGTCCTCATTTCACAAAGAGACGTCTCAGAATTAAAAAAAAACATTCACCCAAATAAATTGGATGTCTTTTAATTATTCTCGAATGAGAATTTTTGGCAAAATCGAATTTTTTGCTGCAAAAGCTGCTTCATACTCAGAAAGCACATAACTATTAGTTATGAAAATAGTTAATATTAAGTCTTTTTCTCACAGCTTAGATAGAATTAATAACATTGTCCTTTTGCAAATTTTGTAATTATCCCACTTCAGTTTCAACCTTGTAAGAAAACTATTTTTTTATTGCTATAAAGTTGTGCACTTTTATTCAGATGTTGAAAAATACAATTTGTGCTCGGGAGTTTTAATTATTAGGAGTGGATTGTCCTCACGGAAGAATGCTGAAAATAGGGATCCAGGAATTATTGAGTAAAGCATTCGTTAGCATTTTGAGTAAACAAGGGGCAATGCAACTAATAAGTAATGACGATATTAAAATTAGTCTTTGTGCAACACATTAAAATGGCAGTTTGCCTACTATGGAGATAACTCTGATTTAACATTGGTATTACTACTTCCAACTATATACATCTAAATCCGTATAAGGGAATTTTAACCGAATTAAATATACCAGTTGATTATTTCGAAAATTCCAATTTCCATTCGCTCAAATTAGAATATGCAGCAGCATTAAGGAAGCAGCACCTACACGTTCAATTTTATCAAGATTGGCTTTTCCATATATTTAAGAGGCACGTTTTTTCATGAGAGTAGCTACTGAAGAAACTTTGATTTGATTGTTGCCTCGAAAAACAAAATTCGGAAATATATAAAGAAAATTTATCTATATTATCCAGATTAATAATCTATTTTATGGTAATAACTATACTCTTTGTGCTTTTCATTTGTTCTCATGAGCGCACACTACTAATCAACACTTAATAAAACAATCACAAGAATGTTTTCTTTCAGATCAAAATTTTTCCTTTCTGAAGACATGGTATCCTAGTGTTGGCTATCTGATCTCAGCGAATAGATGCAAAAATGTGCTGTGATCGCATTGCTCATCCATGATTTTAAACAATTCCCAAGTAACTCTGCACATTTTGAGCATAAGCGTACTTATTAATTTTGGATTTGGAAGTAAAAAGTGTACAAACACGATAACTCCGTAATTCGAAATAGGTCAGTATACTTATCATATTCTGGCTATATTTCCACTACTTATTGCTCCTCGTCTTCTACGCACTAAAAATTTTTACCTAACTGTTATTTTTCCCTATTTATTTCCGTCCTATTATTTTAGTGGGACTGAAATTTGCGACATTTCAGCTCTGTCATGGATAGAAACAACAAAAGGGTGGTTTTAAAGATATTTTATTTTAATCTCAATCTCTCAATAAGTTGATACATGTACAACTGAAAATACCAGGAGAGAACGCCTCTTGATCAGATCATACATTAAAAAGCTGTATTTAGTTACGGCGCAATGTATAATTTCAAACGTCAGAAGGAGAGATCAAATAATGCGTTAATCATGCCCAAATTCCAGTGTCAGAATATCACGATCTTATTTTATAAAATTTTAAATTTTCTTTGGAGTTCCCCTCATGAACCCACTGTCCCAATCAAAAATCTTACAACATTTTGCAGCCTTCAACTTCTTTGTACTTTGGGCATATTTTGAATAAAGTGTAAAATATGCATTTTAACGCTCTAACTCTAGACGGAAAGACTAATAACTCATTAAAAATGTCTTAAAGAGGTATTTATTATAAGTGCAAAGTTTATATTTCAACTATATCTAGACCCATATATCCTAGAGAGGTAGTTCTAATCCCTCATAACTTACATTCTTCATAGATTGCAATTTAAATAACACACGCCTGCAATATTAAATTTCGACTGAGTTATAGAAAATTTTAAAAAATGTCTTATCAAATCACCTATACATTGACGGCGTAAATCAAAGAGCAGGTCACTAATCGAGAAACTCTTTTTTTGGTAGATTGGGAAAAAAAATGTTTCCAATGTCTAGACGACAATATTCAGTGGTTAGACAAGGATACTTTTTCAGGCCGCCCTCAAAAAATGATATTCATCCAAATGTCTTTTTATACAGACAAGTCGCACTCTGACAGAAAAAGGGATTTGAATTTTTTATAAAGATATAACTTTTCGATTAACAGTGTTTTTATGAGGGGATAAGTAACATGGAATTTTTAATCAACGGATATAAATTTAAGTTATACATCTTATATGAAAATAAATATAAATAGGGAGTTTATTTTTAAAATTAAAATTTCTAATTAAGCCCATAAAAAATATTTTCGTAGTGCTTTTAAATAAGGATGATAATAACGTACGTTTAGAAATGCCAAGATCCTCTCTTATACTGGATTGCATCATTTAGTCAAAATAATCCACATTTATTTAATTTCATTGACGAATAATTCACTTAGTAAGATTTGGGGTTAAATTAAAATCAAGCGAGTTTTTCGTTTGTTTTAAGCTCTAAATGTCTAATTTCTCATTTAATTAAAACTGATTGTGCAAGGTTTCGCTGTCTATTTCTCCGATTAAGTGACAGAAACAAATTTCGGAGATCTCCCCGAAAAACGCGGCTTTTTGAATGCTTGGTTCGGTTAGGTAAATTATAATCTTGCTCCCTGAAGATGAGCGGCGTGCAGATAGAAAGTGAGGCATGAAGATAATTAATATCGACAGAGAGGAAAGAATTCGTCTGCTTACCTCGGAATTTTAGTATAATGGGCGGATTTTTTTCTGATCTCATGCAAGTGTTGACCAAATTCAGTATTATTACCCATGAATTAGCACAAAATTGCAATTTTTATCTTGTGGAAGCACGTAAATTCATGAAACTGTTATTTCAAACGTCTCTAATTCATTAATCATTGTGAATTTGAGTGTTATTTTGTATATTATGACGTGAATATCCGTATGAAATTTTTAGCAAAGACAGGAATATTAAATTATAAAAATTATCTAGACAGTAAAGTAGGAAAGTAAAAATAGAAGCCTGTGCATTTGTTTTGCTCTTTCAGGGTCAGACGCGATTTATTCTGATTTAAATGTATACTGCTGTCAACTCGCTTGATCTTTTATTAAAATAAATCCGAAAGATATATAAGGTTAGAGGAGTAAACGTCATAAAACACCTAAGAGGCCACAGTGAATGGGAATTACTTATTTTAAATGAACATCGAGCTTAGATATAACCCTATTACCACTATTTAAGTTATTATCTAATCTAAAGGTACTTGGGCAGTGTAATAATATTTGAAATTATAATTTTTAATTTAAATTAATTATATTGCTAGATTTCAAAAACATTTGAAATTTTTTCAACGAAATCTACAAGATGATGTCTTAATTAAAACCCTGTTTTTTCGGCGAAGAAAAGTTTTGAAAATTGTATTGTGTTAAGCATTAATGCTATTGTCATTTCCTATGTAGCCATTTGAAGCCTAGCTTTAAAGACGAAACTTCAAAGCTTTGAAAATTGAAATAATGTCAGCTATCAAAAGAATCAGCCCTTTTGTAGTTCAACTAGTTTAAACATGAATACAGACTCATTTGGGATGGACGCCAATTTTCCCTAAGGGTGTATGGTCAAAGCTTAGTGTTCAAAACAAGAGAATGAAATTTGAATTAGATCTTATATCAGTTACATATTATTATTATTGTATTCACATCCATTTCACATTCCTCAGATTTCAGGAAAAATAGTTAATATGGTATTGATTTAGTTTAAAAGTTTTGGCTGTGACATCATTGCTATCTTAAGAGCTACAATGTATTATGTCCCCCGGACGCCGCTTGGTCCGCATTAGTACTCATCTTGCAGGAAAAAATGTCAGAGAGAAGACGTTGGCACAGTACGGAATTAGTTTAATTATAAAATATAAATTATACGAAGCATTCAGCCATACTGAAAGGACTCAGCCGGTCAGAGTTTACATGGCCACGTCTATTGGTGTCACCGGCCACAAATAGGTCAGTCAAGACAACAAAAACGAGTGGGTGAATTAGACTGGCTAAGAACACGTCTCTAGGAGAAGGAAAAGTTGTTTCAGAGGATGACAGAGCTTTTGCTAACAGAGAGTTTTGAATGATAAATTATGATTTCTTCATTTTTTCTACTAAGTTGGCTATTTCAGACAATCTCTACACAGATGTTTCCAGAACTGACTAAAAGTGAGTATAGGGATTGTCTTCAAAGAGATTAAGAGTATGTTATATTCGGCTGTGTATTCGGTCATAGATGTTCTTCCCAACAATATAAAAGCGATTTGAAAGGCTTTCTCAATTAATGGTTCTCCTTTATTCAAACACATACGTTGGAAAACAACTTTCTTTTATTTACGCCGACACTGTGAACTTAAAATGAATTTCGAGTCAAAAAGACATTAATTTTAAAGAAAACGGCACAATAAATTATCAAAACCGTCTAGACACTAAGAGGAAATAAGGCATGAAATATAAGGGAAAGTGCATATTCTTTTCTGTAGATTTTTTATTTCTCTCTCTTTGAAGCTTCTTTTCAACCTACCGCTATTTATGTTGACTTTCAAATCATTGCCACTTTTTACGTCTGGAACTTTATCTCGTTATACCGTCTAGTATTATCTCTCATTTCAATTTGTCATCCTTAATACATTCTTAAAATTCGAGTCTTTTTTCTGTGAGGATTCGATCTTAAAATTGCAAGAAGTGCCTGGGTTTGTGCTTTTTGTTAAACTAAAGTCATAATGTGTGTACTTTTATACAGAGAACAAAATCTAATTTTAAAAGATAATTTGTCCTATTATGCTAAAAAACACCACCAATCTCTTTGGATAGCTTGAAATTATTTTCCTCAGCCAAAAAGAAGGAAAAAATTTTTATTATAGCCAAGAGCAATGCGGAAAACTTGTACGATTTCTCATTGCGGGAAAGCAACTGAAACGGAAATAAGTTACGGAAGGGGTGGATAAGAGGGTCAAAAGGGCTACCCCATTTGACTTTTGGATTTAAGTTGTGGAATGTCCACAATGAATAAACAATTCATTAATTCACGGTTAAAAACTCTAACTTCCTATTTAATCCCCTGGATTGTTGATTAAACTCTTATCCAGAATTTCCACCACCTATTGATTGGTTATTTAAGTAAAATCGTCGGTCTTGTCACTTCTATTCATTTCTTCTTTCAAAAGCCTTAAACAGCATGATATTACATGATCTTAAACGGTTTTTATAACATTAAAATAATATAACTTAAAGACTAATAATTTTTTAACAAATTTATCAACGGTCATCTGAAAATAGTTTTAACTGATCCCTGGTACTTAAATCACAAACTAATCTGAATTATGTCGACTTGTTCTAATTACAGATCTCTATTAATTTAATAACTGTTTAAGATAAAAATGAGAATAGATTCAGCAACAAGTAATCACTTAAACTTTCAATATTTGAGAAAATGAAATTATGAAAGAATGCAGATCATGGCAATTGAAAACTGACTTGTGATGAAATTGTCATCTAACCTTATTCAAAGCCAAGCTTCAATCGATCAACGTACCTCTTAATTATCTCAAAACACAAATGTCATTACGAAAAGAGACATGGATCTCAGCTTTCATTGGCAAGATTTGATAAGAATTAAGCTACCTAGATGACGGGGATTTTTGTCTTGACTGAGAAAAAACAGATTAACTCTATAGTAAAGTCGATATTTTCCCAAATAAAACAAGTGTCGAAAAGAGAATTTGGCTGGTTTTTGACAAAAATAGATTGCCATTATTATTAATCACGATCATATAAATTAAAAATAAATGCTTATCTTAAGCATGCCTGATAGTGTCTGCAAACTAGCGTGAAATTTCACCACGAAAATAAGCCTTTGATTTCGGAGCGGTTCAGTTATGTTAACGTCACGTTCCCAAAACCATGCATGCTGAATCTCAAACCGCTTCAAAGCTAACCTTGGCGGTTCGGAGTCGTTGTTTTTGTCTACTGTGTGGCCAACCCTTCTTCATAAATTGCTGCCGCCATCATAAATTTTTTTGGCAGCCATCCAAGGTCAAACAACTCACTGCACACCTAAGACGTATTTTCACTTATCTCCACTGATAAACTAGAAAAACTAAATGAATCCATACAACTTTTTAGAAATCCGGATATTATTCAGTAAGCGGTAGAATAGTCCTGCCTTACAGAGTGAAAATTTAATGCAAATTGCAACATAATTTTTTATGGGTACAAATTGAAATAAAGACTTGAAAGCAATTCTTTGTGAATAATTGAAAAGAAATGCTCCTATAGCTAATAAAAGGCGCAACTAGAGCGAATGTAGAATATCGGTAGGAGCTATGTCGATGTTATCTAGAATTATGGTTCATTATTTCCGAGATACTAATTGACAAGTTCATTCATTAATAGATCGTATCACGGATACGAACCGGGTAAAGAGAATATGGCTTTCAGTCACTAGTACATTCAATGTAGAGACATGCGACACTCAGTTAATACCTTTCATGAGTTTAGACTTCATTTTTTCAGTTTTCTAAAGGAGCACTTATCTTTCTTCATTTTGTATTCGGCAAAGTAGCGTTAATTTTGGAGGGATAATAAGAGAGCGTACACCTGATAGCAAAGTTTAGGGGATCGGTTGTGTGACCAAGTACTTCTTAAAAGTCAGATGCATCTGACAATGGTTTTCTTTGGCCTAACAGAATTCATTTGTAAAATTTTTCCCACATAACTTATTCAGATTTTATTTGTAAAGCTGGCAGTCTGTCAGGCTGCCCTACACTAAATTAATGACCTGATGAGATTGAAACTGTTTAATCCAAATTCGGACATAAAGTGTAAATATTCAATGATAAAATGGATAATAATACAACAAAGTTTTTTCTTACCAACACGATGCAGAATGGAGAGATATATTATAGTCAATCTACTTATCTTACTGTTACACCACAGCTTCATCTTCATGCAGACTTAAATATCTATTACTAATTACATCATCTTTATACTGTTTAACTCAAGTCATTGTCGATTTTTTTCCATTGCATTAAAAAAACAGTCGCCATCTGTCATTATGACTAATTTTATTACATAAAAGCAAATAAAAATGGGTACTAACTTTTTCATTCCTAATTTATCATCTATCTACTCAAAAAGAATTAGGATAACAGCAGTTGCAATGGTTTCGTGCATACTTATAAACTGGAACAAAAGAAAAAATTTTCCTCAAACAAATTAACTTTACTTAATTAATTATTTGATCAATAGAAACAAGATCATCATATACGTTGTCTCTATCTCTTGATTTTCAAATTATTACTGCAAGAACTCATTGTCTTCTCTTTTCAGATATTCATTATATGAATAAAGCCACTGCTCCTTAATTGTCCTTCTTAAATAATACTTATTCTCTTCCTATAAAGTTTTAAGTTCTGTCTATTAAATGTTTGCTATCCCTTGCTTCTGTGAGCTGCAGGCTGTTTCTCTTTACATAAATGGTATTAATTTAAATTAAGTGTACGTTTATTAAGCACACGGTTGGTAAAATTTAAATAAAATTCTGATTTTATATTAGGCAAAACCTAGAAATAAAAATATAGGAACTTAATTAATGGCATTGAAAGATCCCTTCTTTTAGCAAGCGCTCGAATTGGCACCTTCAATCTTGATATCTCAACGTATTTGACTTTCACATTGTTAAGATTCAAACCTCTCGACGTCAGATAAAATGACAAATATGCCACAGAAGGTCATTTTGACGAAAAGATGATTCGATGAATGCATGTGTCAATGATTTATATTTGCGGTTTTGTTCTCTTTATTCAAATAAGTATATATTCTTCATGAGTTTTACTTCAGTTTGTAACATGTATTAACAAATGTGACTTTCGGTTTGGACATAATGATAACAGAAACCTTGAAAGCGTGCTTGCGTTGTTGGTAAACAATCACAAAATGCAATAAATTAGAATACAATGCAAAATCAAATTGGCAGCGCAATAAATTATATAAAATGCCATTTTGTGATCAAAGGCTTCCGCAACGTTAGAGGAGCTAGATCAAAGCCTCACCGCAACCTCCCAAATCCGACCAAAAATCAGTCCCAATCGTCACGTACTCTCTCTCTCTCTCTCTCTCTACGGCATAGAAAAAAGCTCTAACCGCCGTCACTTCAAACAAGTAACAAATTTGAATCATTCACACCACCATCCCTTAAATTCGACTTGCTTCCATTTTTTCCAGTGTTTTCTTTCCATCTAATTCCAGTCTCTATTGGAATGGCTTTTTTCAGTTTTTTTTGCTGTATGTCTACCCAAATATCAAAATCGAAGATCGAAGAATGCGTTGGGTTGCTTACAGATAACGTAACGTTTTGTCCAGTAGTCTTTTTTAAGTCTGTGTCGCAGTTAGGGCAAAACGGCCCTGTCTAGACTGAGCATTAGAGAGAGTTGAGAAAAAAATCATTGAGAGATTTTTGCTTTGAAAATACCGTAATTAAGGCAGTCCTCCATTAATTAATTAATGTAATTAATTTTATACGACAAATCTAACAGTAATTTGAAAATCTGTATTGGTGCTTATTCACAATGCAGCAATTTTAAACCAAACTAAAGGATATAAATAAACACTCATTTAACTAATTAACTGATAAGAAATCGAACGAAAGGTATCGATTTATGGAAATGTGCATCACCAATCTCTGAATTTAATCTGCTGACTAATCAGCTCGATAAGGGTCCCCCAGCCAGGAATGTGGGGACCAGATCACAAAATATAGCCATTGAAAAATTTGATTTTGCATAAAAAATTGTCTTCTTAATTTAAAAGAAAGCGTCCGATGTGTCCGAAATTCGGATAAAATTAAAATTTGTTCATATTCATATATTTTTCTCGATATAACCTCCTGTTCTCATGAAATTTAGTCTGAAATTTCCTAATCGTTCCTTAGATTATTAAGTTCCCAAGGCGGAGAAGTGTACTATTATCGATATTATTATTGCTTTTTGAAATATATGAAAAAACTCTCAGGGAATCTAATCATCGTCAAAGTCTCTGAGCAAAATATTTATTCAAAATTTATCTTAGTACGTTATATTTCTGCTTTGGGGGCCAATAACTTCAATGCACTCTATTCCAAAGTGTAATAGTAGTAAGATCCTCATATGATATAATGTCAAATTTACACGTTTCTGACTTAAATCAATGTTTTATTAGTGGAATTTCGACTTAAACTATGCGATACGAACATTGATTTTATATATTCTTTCGTATATCTCTAACTAATTGAACCCTTGTGAACTCTGTTAGCTTTATACTAAATTAGTATCGTATGTTTTTATTTACTCTGAAATTAAACATTTGCCATTCTATTTTAACTAATTTAGAGAAAGTGCAATAAAAGAAGAAACAGTTTCATTGGGGAAAAATTTTTTTCGGCAGGAGATTCCAGTTGGAGATGCAAATTGAAATGTCTGACGAATTAAAAAAGAATAATTTGAACACTTTCAGATTAGGCATTTTGCCAAAAGTATTTCAGGAAAATTTTCATTTTTTACTGATGTTTGGCAGAGAACACATGCAGATCTTATTGCTGGGAAATCAGACTACATCGGCATCGTTCTTTTTAAATTATCATGTATGACACTTATATCCTTTGGTGGGCCTTTCAAATAAAATCATGTTTGATGAAGTAATTTATGAAAACTTTGTGTGCCGAAATGTTTTATCTTGAAAAGAGAGACACTAAACATGCAGAAATCGGTAGTGAATGAAAAGTTAAATAAGATATTCCGAATAATTCAAATTTTATACAAGGGAAGATCGGATAGAAAATCAGTAATCGGAGTGCCACCTTCTGAACATTGACAGTTTTAGTTTAAATGCAATCAGTGTTCCTGTCATGTTGCTTTAAAAAAATTCTGATGAGAAATTCACAATGAACTGACATAAGCATAACAAACATGGGTGATAAAACACGAATTTAATGCATTAAATGAAGAAATTATTTCATTTTTTCAAAGCAGAGCATATCATCCTTGAAATTCCTTATAATTATTGAAGTCTATTCTAAGTACATTGACATTCCGTTTGTTTAAATAGCCAATGATAAATTATAATAGTCAGACTAGCAGAAACATATTATCATTATTATTACTCACAGTAATAGAAAAATATGCTATTTTTAATTGTAGGAAGCAACTAAAATCGTTTAACAGAAAAGTCAACAGATGATAAAGTGGTGGGAATCCAAAGGACACTGAGAACAACTTCAAGGTGCCTTACTTTATTTAATATTTGGATTAGAGCTGCAAATACATACTAAATTGGGATCTCAAGTTCCAAATTTCGCATTTCAATATATGTCCCCTGGGCTGCAGTAAATGCTTGTCTACGATACTCACTGCTTGCTAACCGACATTATTTAATTAAGAAGGATCCATCTTGCGAGTTCATTTTTGATTTTTGTTAAACGGTCTAGAAGGTAAAATATTTTTAAATGATATACAGCAGCTCATGGTTTTAATATAGTAGAGACGTAAAACCTAAAATTGTTAAGTTAGCAGACCCCCGTAAGCTGTGTTTACTCAAGGTGAGCAGAAAAATAATATTACATCTCTATTTCGAAGCGAAAAGGGAAATTCGGTCTATGAAGTCCGAATTTCTTCAATATTCAGATAGAACTGAAGAGCTCCATTTGTCTTATTTCAATAGGCTATTTTTATCATTTCAACCACTTGAAACAAAATTTTTTTGTAAATGAATAAATGACCTACATAAGTACCACTTAAGAACTAATTCACAAACATGGTAAACAAATACTAAAACTTTTTAAAGCTTTTTATAATTCTAGGAAGAGAAGATAGAATGGGATTTGAAATAGAAATTTTTGATCCGAAATTAGAATTAAGCTATGTAATGGATGACAAATTGAGGTTTTGATGAACTAACCCGAGATGAAATACCATATATGGTTATTCGAAATATAATTGAAGAGTAAGTGAATTTAGTGTAAAGAATTTGAATACAAGGAGGAAAGTTGTCAGATAATAGCACTTACAGTTGCAAAGATTGTTAGAGATTAAGGCAATAAATACTGATTAGACATTTTTAATAGAAATTAAGTGTACAGTGGTAACTTTGAAGGGTCAAGTATATCCGTTTTCAACCTGTCATAGGCATGGCATAAATTAGATGCCTTTTATTAAGTCATGGGCTTTAGTTATTGTTCAGGTAGGATGGCATTGATATAAATGATTACTTTATTTCAACGATCGCATTATATGTCTCATTCAAGTAAATGCTATTTTTTGGAATATTATAAAAATTAATGCCAATTAATTAAACTTCAAACGGTAGAACTTTCAGTATTTATGGAATCAAATCTACTTTTGTAAATGGGAAGGCAATTGAAAAATCATCTAGATGAAATTAATGATTTTTTTATGATGATTAAATCAAAGTGAAGGTAATTTTGAAAAGGCAAATGTGCGGTCTTTAAAATAACCCTCACAAATGCTAATCCTAGTTCTTATAGCTTGCTGTATTCGACTAAAGTAAACTATTTCTTTCATTTCTAACTGATGTTGGAAAATTAAGAAGTTATCCTCCTCTAGTACCTCTCAAATTAAGGTTGACAAAGTTTTAACCATTAAGTTGTTCTTTGTCTAACCTCCAAAATGCAACCGTCGGAACGTCAATAGCTCTGATTTTGTGAAAAATCATGCCAAATTATTACCTTTTATTTGCTTCCGATGAATGACCCAAACATTAATTAATAATATTTGTGCAATTAGACTACTCTTTTTTCATTGATTGCATGTAGTTATGATAAACATTCTGTCATGTTTAGAGTCCTAGACTTGCCTAAGGTCATTCGCTCAACTACCGTAACAGATAGGACCATTTGATGTATCGAGCATTTTTATGCCTCTTTTGTTTCCACAATTCCAACTTTGAGTTATAAATATGATAGATAAATCAATCTTATTTTATTCTCAAACGTTGAAGCGGTAGAAGTGAAAATCCTAAATTCAAATGACCGACATAATTTTGTACCATTTAATAAACTTGAGATTTTGATGCTAAATTATGAATTTGTTGAAATGATAGCTATTCTATAATTAATGGGGAGAGGCATTACACTTCAAATTCAAACATACTCCTAGGCTTTGCCTCTTCTAAACATCTTATATCTCTATCATCACCACTTAAATAAATCCTTTGTCTAGGAAACAGATTTGTTGCTGGATTTCTAAGTCGAGAGCTGGAGACCGCGTAATAATTGCAAGCTTTAATCTCTTCCTTCAGCTACAAAATAAATTAGATTTCAAAATAATGATCATTAATCAACTTTCAGACTATGCGACACAGACTATTCATGTGTGATTCAACCTCAGTTCTATAAAAGGAAATGCAAATGGATTTGTATGTGCGTAATCAAGTCGCGATTAGCTGAAGAATGCAAACAATTGTGACAGTCTGTTAATTATCATCACCTGAAACGTCCAATTAACAGAGTGGCTGAGTGAGGGCTGTGAGTGAGGTCTCTGAAGGAAAAGTAAACTATAACTACCGAATCTAATTAATAATTTAATAATTACATAGATCGTGGCTTAAATTCACCTTATTAAAGTAGTTGCTATTCGTCTTTTAAATTTTTAATTTTTACAATTTTCAGACTCCTGATATTGCAGTTATTTTCTCTCTGGGTCTTAAACCTTTAGAATCATCGGAGATAATAGTTATTACTCTAGCCCTCCGAATTCAGTTTGTCTATTTTAACCATTTTTCCAGATATCGGCTTTATTCTAGCGTCAGACAATTGAGAGCTAGAAAATGAAGCATGTGACCATGAAGAGCAGTTGCCCCTGTCTCTAAAAAAAGAACTTCTCGTGTGTGCTGAAGATATTGAGACAAGAGGCACAATTTGCAACCCAAACTTCGGAAGTATGAGCACTTTTCAAGAAAGACATCTTCATATTTTAATTTCCTCCCTAAATGGTAACTGTAATGTTTAATGCTCCATGTCTTTATGTCCAAATCCTATTTGTAATACGGACCTCAGCTGATCGTATTTTTGTTGACCTAATGAACTTGATAACAACTATTATTAATTTTATTTGCGCTTTTTAAATATTTCATCCCAACCGGAGAAAATAATAAAAGATTAACGCGTACAATACACTTCAAATAAGCCACCCGAAGTGCGAGAAATTTGGGGAAAAATGTTGGAGTTCATTTTCCCTAATTTCCAAAATAATCAGCCATTTTCTTAAGAACTCAAATTTTGTTTCTCTGTCACAAACTCAAATATTCTTGTGCTTAATAAAATAATCAAAACTATACTATTTGTATTTATTTTCCTTAATTTTGAAGGGGAAAACCTTACCTTTTAATATCTATGTTTACCGCACTTTTGAAATTTATCAATTTTTTAAAAATATTATAACTACTAATAAATATTATTATTTCCATTCATTTATACAGTAAATACAATCTAGATATACAATAATCTAGTGACCTATTAGTTTAGAGCCCTCAAATGTTTCGGAATAATTAAAACCAATACCTGACACCATAATATCCATGTTGATATTATCGCATATGAATTCGATAAGAAGTTAAATGCTGAATCGTGTTATATGGATTTAGAAACGAATCAAAGTTTGCTACCAGAAGTCAGTAACCCATTTAATATCGTAGCTACCTCTTTTTCTAAATCTTGCTCCACATTTATTCCTGACAAAAATTTAAATTGCATTTTTGCAGATTAATGATCTCATTAGAGAATCCGTTGATCAGTTTAAGCAGCTAAGTAGAAGTTATGCCTTTTTCTAACTATCTTTCAAGTACGCTTCAGGCACAAACTTGTGTTGGTGCATCCGTCGGTGGAATCCGTCAAAATCTTCAAAGGCAAATCGTTCTGCCTCAAAAAGAGTTTTCTTCATTTTTTTGTCTCTCATGCTCAGATGTGGATATGCTGCTTTATTTTTTGGGTCTGATGAGAGAGGCTTCCTGATTTGACTAGCGGCAACTTCAAAGCTTCACCAACTGGGAGAAATGAAGGGGTACAGTTAGATGGCGTCTCTTTTTTTCGTCTACATCCTTGTCTCTTTTTAGAAAGTAAGTTGAATTTTTCGGTGAACATCAATTAGTTTGGTGAACGTGTTGGGGTTGGCTTTCAAGAGTTTTGTAGATCAAATAAACCAAAATTTAAAATATAATCACGCTTGCATATCTTCAAGAACACAGTTCTTTTACTTCTTTATTGCGAAAATATACAAGCTGTAATTTTTTAGTATAAAATATCAGAGATTTTTCCAATTCAAAATTTTATTACTATCTCTTAGCTCTTCTAAAAAGACCCTTTAACTTTTGTTCCTAATGCACGTGCTTTTTGACTTCTCATTCCTGCAAATAAATCCATTTTTCCTTGAATTTGTTTTATTAATTCGATTTCTGCTTTTTTTATTTTTGGCAAAAATGCTACTTCCTGAGTTATTTTTTATCGAGATGATAATATTTTAGCTATTCGTTTACTGGCCAATCTTGATGGAAGTAGTTATTTAAACGTGTGTTGATGTCTCACGACTACCTAAGTACGAAATGACCACTACGCCATCAGAAGACAAATTAACAGATTGTACTATATCTCCCATTGAAAAGCTGTCCTCCCCTTCATCCGTTTTGCACTTTTTTAAATACAGGATCCGTGAGAATACTTAACACGCATATATATATATATATATATACGTTAATATATATCAATAGTGTCAAGGAGAAAATGAAAATATGCAAACTATTTAATACTTTTTTCTTTGACGATGTCAACTTCTACTTTATGCTTTCTCCTCGTTTATAGTGAAAATAACATTTGATTATGAAACTGTTTTTCTAAATTAATAAATAATCTTCTACATTGAAAGATTTTTATGAAAAAACTGAGTATCGACCCATAAAGCAGTAACATCTTTAAATTAGACTTCTCTCTACTGCTATTCTAATGAATATTTTGGGATTTTAGCTGAATTACATTAAATACAATATAACATTGGATACGATAAACTAGATCAACTGTAACAGCTTTGGGTAAATTAATAAAACCTAATATTTTACAGAAGTTAAGTTACCATTATTACCAATGGTACAGCAAAATATTATATGCATTATTCGTGGGAAGCTTCTAAATTAATGGAAGGGGGAAGGTATGAGAGAGAGAGAATCAACAATAAGCGGGAAATGGAGTGACAAAGTCAGAAGTCTTACTTTACTGAACTTGGAGGCATTGAGTTTTCCATATTCCAATAAGAGGACGAGTACGTTTTGAGATGTCATAATGTTCAAACTTGATCATATGACTCCCAGAGCTGGGTTGATTAATTTCTTGGTAATTAGTTATTGCCACCCTGATTGATCGGTTATGCCACCCTGATTTATTTGTATTTCTTTACAGCCAAGGGTGTGCTAATGAGACTGGCATCGTTTTACGATCTAAAAGGCCCGAAATCCTAGTTTTAAAATAAAATAGAGATGAGCGGGAGCGAATACACAAGTCGGGCACTTGATCAAACCCAGCCATGACCCTGAAATATAAAAACGAGCCAATTATATAAATAAAATTTTTGTGGGAAATATTGCAGACATAGATAATATTAATGTTATTTTCTCAAGGGGAAACATTTAATTAAATGTCGATTTCGCTGCAAATAATACGATAAAGGATACTTTTAAAATAGCAAAACTCAGTACAATTCACTCAGAGTGAAGTGTGTAAGTAAGTTAATCTGATAAACCACATTTCACTCTATTTAAACTTGATTATTAGCCCAAACAATGCAAAATTTGAGAAAATATCAAAATGCGGGGATCAGTTAAATGTTTTAATTAAAGTTGAAGTGTGCTAGAGATTACGTAGACGTAGGGAAAGAAAAGAAATTTCATTATGTTCTTGTCTCATTAAAACTCTGGACCCACTGGATTTTCGAAATTTGCCTGCAGTTCGCCACATCGTATCCAAATGTTTATGAGTAAGATTCCATAATTTGATCATTAGGTTCCTGAGTAATAGTGTATGGAAATTGAGTAAACTGAATGGTTGATAGTAACGTCTTCGATTCATTTGTAGCAGAGTCGCTGTCATTAAATCAATTCTTAAAAATTTTCGTACTTGAAGCTATCTTTTTCTGATCACTGATTATGTAATTTCCTACGAATGCCTAAATCTTTCTGCATAAAATTGTTGTTATATACAACTAATTTGACGTCTTCAAGTCAATATTTATCACCTGCGTTGAGGCGAATGCTGTCTTATGCCAGTACATATCTTTCATGATAATCAAGAGAGGTGTTAGCAAAGATATTTTTAACACAAAATAGCTCAAGATAAAGTCACCTTTTTTCTAATCAAGTGATTTTTATTTGTGTGTATTCCTGTTCTCTTCATCTTTATTAATTTTGCCAAAAAATTAGTCTTAAAACCCAAACTATTGTTATAAATTGTAAGTCTTGAACTCTTTTAGAACGAAAACGAATTTAATATCACGTGTCTACAGTCAATATGTAGCAATTGGAATACAATCTAATTTAAAGGAATTTGGTTCCCATGTTACACAGCGAACATCAACTCTCTTCAAACAAAAACGGCAGAAAGCGTTCGTTTTACTTCACTTTTTCTTTTGGTGCAGCTCTGTTTTAGCCTGCTTTGTTGTGGGTAGGCTAAAAGATTTTTTCTCTTCCCAGCTTGTCTCGAAAACTTTAGAGCTTAACGACTCTTTGGGGTGAGGAGGAAATTGGGGCATGCAAACTTTTTGACCTTGTCAATACTGCTACTGCTCTCTATTACAGCTCTGAGTTTCATGCTTCGCTAAACATTAATCAGATTGTGAGTGGGAAAAGTAGCAAAAAGACCATGCTTTGGTAGGCTGAAAGGAGAAGAGATTTATGAGCTGAACTAACCGGAGAGATCGGGGTGAAATAAAGGGGACTTAACCAGTTCTATCAATTCTCATCATATAAAAACCAGTTTTATAAGTGATAAATACTTATTTCAAATGATTTTCCCAAAAACACATATGCATAATTATGGTAAATGGTAAATGGTAAATGCAGTAGCGATAATCTTGGGATACTTTATAATCATTAAGATGTTCACTTTCCCTTTGTAGTCTGATGAATGCGTAAACCAAGTTTATTTAAACTGATTACTTTGGCATTAGTATAGTGATTCTTACCGCTTTAATTAGAAGCCTTTAGCCACTTGATAAAATCCCATCGAAGCAGGGCGATCTGAGTATTCTGCTACCAATTGGAACACTTAATTGTAGGAATACACTAATATGTGATATATTCAAAATGTGTTCGTCTTGTGGTCTCCGGGGTTAGACATTTAGTTTAAAAACGTTTCACAAACAGCGTGTGAGATTATACATAAAGATAAAGCCTATGAATTTGCATTTGCTCTCTGCAAAAGTTAGGCTAGGCTCAAAATTCACAGTCAGTGATGTATAATTCTTTTAACCTCAGTACATGATCAAAATATCATAAATGGGATGCCAAAATCTCTTTCTTCAGTTTGTTTTTACGAGGAGGATTTTTATTGATGCTTTAGGTCAGATAGGGCATTCTCTCAAAGACTACTAAGGTATATGATTTCCGTCTTAAACAAGCACACAATGACGGAATATCTAGGTAATATTTGTTTTATGTGAAAATTATACATCAAAACAGTAATAGATACGCTTTATTCCTATTTCAAACAAAGTTTAAAATTAGACGTAAAATTTGTTATTTAAACTTCTAGGTATCTAAATCTAATAATATTGAGTATCTATAAACAAACAGATATCTTCAAACAAATGGCAGAGGTTGTTCGTCATAGTTTCATCAATATTTCTTTGGAAATAAAATTTCTTACATTCTCCAGCTTGAAAAAATGACCTCTTATTGAAGGACACTCGTTGCAGCTGTCGTAGTTATTCAGTAACTGCATGCATATAATTATAGCAATTAAATTTCCTTTAAATAAAGTTGTATGAAATTTTCTCCTTGACCTTTCTAAAGGTTCAATCTAGAAGATGCATTCGACACGCTAGCTTGGAGTAGCAATTATCCATAGACTAAGTAAGGCCAATCTGTTAATTTCTTTTCAATTCATTTGTCCTGGTTACGTTTTCCTTGGGCCTATATGATACGTGGCTACCTTTAACTGTGGGTAAGTAGTTTTTAATTTCATGTTCAGTCTCGCTTCGAAGTAATGACATCAAAGCTTGTCGGAGAGGTCCCGCCAATGTAATAAGCATGAAGTTCTAGCTTAGCCTCTCCCTTTTTTCAATAGTCCCGTCTCGGTTTCACCGACGCTTCAGAGATAGCGAGATGTCCCATGATGAATTAATCAAAGAGGAGAGGATTTTCGACTAACTGTCAGAGGTTTTTATACATCCTCTATCATTGGTCGGTATATTTCAAAGACTATTCGCTAAATGAATAAAACAAACATTAGGTTGATATTTCTTTTAACGTAAATGATATATTGCAATAAATAGTCACTGTGGTCAAATGTTTCACAGTAGGTCAAAAATGTGCAATACTTCCTCATAGAGAAGGAAAGTTAATCTATTGTCTACCTTTTGCCCCAGTTTCCAAACACTTCAAAATTTATTCATCATTTTAAAGTATCGATATCGTTCTAGTCGAATATGAAACTACTTATCTAACATCTTCGATCTGAAGTGAGGAATAGTAACCATGATGTTTTTGTTTCATTTCTCAGCTCACGCAGTTTTTTTATTTTTCTTCATTATGGAAGATGTATTTTTCCTTCCTTCTTTTCTTTCTTGAATGTCTTAAGAAGTTCACTCAAGCCAGTGACACTGCGGTCAACATGCATGCTTGCGAAGTCATGGATCACAGGATCAATGCCCATCGAAGCAAATCAGGTAGCGTGGGCAATCAACCACCGCGGTTAAGTCTGGTCAACAAGAGTGGTAAAATATGAGTCTCTCGCAAGAGATTGGCTGCTTGATCTCTTCACGCAACCCATATTATGCGCTGTGAATACTTATTCAAATGGGCTAGAGAAATATTCAAATTTTCTCTAAATCATTAGCCTGAATTTTGTTCTAAAATCTAAAATTTTTAAAAGATTTAGACATAGTACCGGATACTGAGGCCAATCGAATCACGTTTCCATATAGAAACGCCCTTAGTGCTGCGAAAGTAGTTTTCATGGGCAGGCGAATATCGTAAGAGCTGGCCTAATTTCTGTTCGTTATAGATTATAATACTTGTATACTCTCGCCTCAAGAGAACAATTTTACAAAATAGAAATAAAAATGCTGGTAAAAGCAATGAGATTAACCCTTGCACTTTGAAATAAAAGCCATTTTCCTTCATTTGGCATAAAAATTTGTCAAAGGGACTGTTTTGCATATCAGAGGACATTTATATTAAACTGCTGCCAACCTAGGACTGTTTGTTATTTTTTTATAATAAATATTTCAAAATCTAATTTATTCCTTTATCTTTAAAAGAACATCTTATTTGACAATGTTGGGGAATAATAAACAAGTAAATTTTATGAAGGGTAACCAGTAGTTGATAACTATGATACCCCGCTGAGACTTATGGTCGTGTACATTTGATATTTTGTAGACCATCTAATCAACTGGCTCAAGCCTCAAAAGTGACCTCGAGATCCAGATGTAACGGCAAGGTCACCATGTAGATGAGAAAAAATTGTGTATGATAAACTTAAGTAGTAAACTGATGAGGAAAATCCAAGGGGTACTTGCTTACCCATGGAAGAAATTGGATTTATCATCTCAAGCCTCAATTATTAAACTGAAAATAAATGACGAATCAACTTAGCACTAAAGAAATCCCTTGTGGTAGATAACAGCAAACTATCAACTCTTTTTAGACCAAAAAGTCGATGTGTATTGGTTAGAAAAGAATCTCTATCAGTTGATTGGTTAATTAATGACGTTCAATACATACCGCCGCGTGTACCAATTAATATCAGTCACTATTCATCAATAACAAATGAGTTCTGATTATGTATAATAAGACATAGGTATTTTTACTGCAGGTCCTACCGGCTTTTAGTAGCTAGTGAGATTTCCAAACTTCGGGAAACCTAGCCGATTTGGAGAATTTTATGATACAGGTCGCGTGACTCCGAATCATCTATGGGATTAGTCACTTAATGTAATTGAGGTGAGACGGAACGTCATATTTGACAGCTGCCAGACAGAGTCATCATGAGTGGGTCAGATTTTGACACCTTGAGGGCATTTGCCAAGTCATGACTAGTCAAAACAAGACTAAACTAAAACTGTATCTTATTAATAAAGTAGTTGGATTACGGCTAGGTAAGGATATTTTAGAAGCCAAATGTAATGAATCCTCGTCTTCAGTAAATGGGGGTCGTCTTGAAGGTCCTCCGTATTAGATGTTCCTATTCGCTCATCCATAATTAAAAATCAGTTCAGTAATTAGTCTTTTTATTTTATTATATTGAATTCACCATTTCACTAACTTGATGTATAGCTTTCAGTATACTGTTTACAGGGCTTAAGGCAACGTATAATACAGTGTCGGTAATGGAGGCAAACCTTTATGCGGCTTTCATTGTCACTGGGTCACTGTTCCCCTCATTGTATGAAGTATTTAAAAGTTTACCATAAATTGAGTGACAATTACTTTGGACGCCAATTTTAAAGAGTATAGATTTTGTGTTCATTTGCAATGAATTCTCGCAAACTTGTAAACTTGGGATTAAATGGGTTTCAACGATTCAGTGGAGAAGTCGTTCACGTTGTTGTATTTAGAGTGACCACGTATTAAGAATGAGCTAAGATTTACGGATAATACAAATAAACGTAACCTGTTAACTAAATGGTTTACTAGGTCTGTACGGCCATTGGGAAGTGTAAAACCCATGATACAATTTAAGACAGATGTTTTATTCATAATTTACTTATTGAGCAAGTCGCCACATATCTTGGATTTTTTGAAAATCAAAATGTTAATGGAGTTTATATACTTCTGAACCTTGTTTATTACTCCTTGAAAATAAAAAAACGAGCAATATATTTGTCCATTTTGACAATTAGCCGTTTTTATTACTCAATATTTTCCTTCCATTTTTTAAATGTTATTTAAATTATTCTGAAATCCGTTGTTCCAATCTGATTCATTTCAAAAATTCCTCCTTTGTTTTTTTGTTTTAATCAAAACGCAGTACAAAAATAGTTATATATCTTCATTTAATAATCTTCACTTCCTTAAATTTCCACCTGGCTGATATAATCTAATATTTAAAAATTTTTTCTAGCAATCGGAAACAAAATAAGTTTATAAAATACAGAAAAAATAGAGAACAAAAGAAACTGCTGTTTTCATCTTAAATCTGATGTCGGAAGCTGTGCGCGATGTCGGCAATAAGCAGGATTTTAATAATTTCTTAACTTAGTAGCAGTCACCGACTACACATAAACAAACAAAAATTTTCTGCTTTGTGAATTTTCTCGTGTTTTTCTCGTTTTAATTTTCCGCTTTCGGCACACTTTTCTTTTAATTAATATTAAGTTTACTGCAATTTAAATTGCCGAATACATTTTTTTTCCAATTTGGAGTGGAAATTAAAAAATTTTATTATAAGGGATAATTTAGGACTGTGAATTCTATATTTTTTATCAAAAGCACAGAATAATTTTTGAAAGCAATGATAAATAGACTTTAAATTAAATGGATTTTGTCTTTTATATATGCTTGAGTTTTTCTCACATTTCAAGTTAATGTATCTCGATGTAAATTCGGTGAAACATTCAAGATTTGTTATACCTTTAGATAAGAATACACGTCTTTAGGTGAGAAATTTCAGCGCCATTTAATTTATATTTCATTATACATTGATTTTTAGCATTCATTACTACAATCAAAACTTCTTATGCATCTTAAAAACTTTGTTTGAAATTCTGGTTGAGCGAGCTTTGTTGAGCTTTGCTAAGTCAAATTTGTGTTTCCTTGCATTATTCTATTGGTTTTACTATCATTAACAGACAAAAATTACAGTTTATACAAACTAATGGCTCTGTAAACAATGAGAGTGGCATCATCATCTAATCTGTTAACTAGCTAAATTTGAATGTATGTTCTCCCTTCCACCAGACGAATGCAAACTGGTTTGTAAAACGTGGAATTGCAAGAATGCTGACAAATAAACCTTCACCTTCGATTATCACTGTTTGCAACTCATGTAAAGACTCCTTTAACTAAACACAATCCCCCCCTCCCCCCCAATACTCAAACCATGAAGGCCTTTTAAACAAAGCTGGACATTTTCGCTATTTAGACTTTGCAGAAACCGTTAGCTTCAGGTACAAGATCTACTAATTCTACAGTCAGCTTCATCTTCTCCAGTAAATGTTATCTTGAGTGCTATGCATTCCTAGACCAAGTCGTATCCTTGATAAGACCCTTAACATTTTGAACTTTACAACACATGAATTTTAAAAGTTTTCAGTCCTAAAATGAACGGATTTCTCCAGAACATCGGTCATTACTGTTCCTACCTTATAGTTGATTCTTCCTTGACAAAAGATATATGACGACAATCGATTAGTTTTAGGCTTGATTTTAACTAATTTTCGGCGAAATTTACCGCTGATTATTACATTTATGAAAGTAGGCTTGAATTCAACAGCAGTTTCCAAATTTTGAATTTGTTATTTATTCAATAGTATCGTCAAGTGAGTATCAGTAATTGCATAAGCATGTAACTAACGTTTCACCCTCAAATTAGTCTCCTTTTTTTATTTATGAAAACAAATTAACTCAGCCGTTCTCAACTCATGAAACTTTTTCACTGCATTGTAAATCTTCCGTCTACTCTAGATTCTGTTTAATAACTACATAATAATGTCTTTCACCATCCATACCTGAAGTAAATAAAGATTACTTCACTTTATTTTCAAGATAAGCAGGCTGATTCACCAGCCAAATACAATTTCCCTTGATAATTACTCAAGGGTAAACAGCTCCAGATCTTATTTAGTACACAGAGTATCAATTCATTAACTACGTCAGAGCATTGCAAAGAATCCCTAGCCAGCAGATCAAACATCAGACCCTAAAGTCGCCGCCTCCTCCTACCTTTCCTCTCAGCCCTCAGTCTGTCTTGTTGGCTAACCGAGGGACCGTTAGTTCGTCGGCCACTCAAAGCCATTAATTTGTAGTGAAAAAAAAACAGGGTTTAATTCATCTCAATGCTACTTGGCTGACTGCCCAAGATGCCAGTTCAGACTGGCAAGAACTTTTTCAACTAACTTTACGCTTCGTCATCAGCGGTAGTCTTTGACCATGTGTAAGAGAGGGCAAAAAATCCTTTTTGGCTAGACGGATAGATGATAAAGACTTCAGAAGAAGGGAATCGTTAAAATTCCATTTCTAAAACTAATAGAATCCGATTTGAAATTGCAAAATGCTTGGTAAACATATTCATAGCCAATGCTTAGTTATTTCACACAGTAGGCCATAAAAATTGCTACCTGAATGTAATTTTTCATTAAAATATTGACTCATGATTCTGAGTTTAAAGATTTCTGCCTTTATAAAAATGAAAGATCATGTATTTTTAAGAAATGTGAGTAATAAAGTAGCATTTATTGTACCAGATTTATGGGTGTAATTATATATTTGTGAAATTATCTTAAATCTTGCAATGAAATATCAGATATTATCCATTCGGTTTACTGTATCAAAATAACCGCCCTGATTGATATTTTTATACTTTATTAAATTTTTATAGATCTGCAAGAGGTTCTCACCCTTTAAATGAAATTTGTAAGTCCACTTATGAAGTTAAAAGGCTATCTTTACAAAACGTAGAACTTCGCCAGCGAAATATCTGTTTCCAGCTGAGTAAAGCTACGTTTACCTAATTGGTAATAAATACAACACGTAATATAGGTTTTCGACTACTACTAGACAAATAAGAACTGTTTACTGAAATATGAAATGCATGAATCTTTCGCTAATGAAATAAATGAATCTAATGGAGCGTTAAACTTAACAGCTCTCTAGACTAAACTTCCACTGGACAGAATTCCTGGAGTTATTTCAAGCGAAATGAAATTAACGTTGCAGAGGGACTGATTTACACCCTTTCTACGCTGTAATGGTAGGAATTCCAATTTCTACTGATATCATCTATTTAGCTAACAGATATCGCTGGTCTTCATTAAACTCAAATTCAGAGAGCGAAATAATAGACAGAAGTAACGCCGCTCCTATACCTATTATTAGTTCAACCGTGAATATGCATAGATATAACTAATCTTTACAGTATTCATTTTGCAGATCAAAACACCACTGAAGCGATTAAGCTGTCTGTTGCGGTGTGCGCCCGCATATTGGTCAAGTTGACTAGTAACTTAGACACCATCCTTGGAAATCACTTTTCTCGTGAAAACACACTCTGTGGCTGCGAGATTTTCAGTCCACTTTCTAGCATGCTCGAGTCCAGTTTGACCTAATTCTTATATTCTACACCCAAATTCCTTCATTATGCTTAAAATTGGCAGCTGTACATAGTTGGAATTTAGCGAATTTAGTAGTCTCTCACTTATGACAGTCTATTTTTCATCAGTTTACTTGGCGCATTCAACATTCTGGCTTTCAACAGACGTCATACTGTAAATACTTGATTGGACATCACTTGCAAGCTATATCGTTTACATTCATTTTTGAATGTTAATTTAGGATTTTAAGGTAATGCATGAAAACTATAATTCTTTATGGCACCATTTTATGCGGAATATCATAGACCTTAACTAATCTTGCTGTAACTATCGATTCTAAAGCACTCAACTACTGAAATAAGCATGAATCCTTATTATATTTCAAAAGTGGAGGTTAAGAAGAAAGTACCAATCAAACTAAATGTATAATTTGATATTTTTTGCAAAAGGATTTTGGCAGATATTTCCAATTAGTACGGATCTAAAAACAGTATCAGCACTTTTTCTTAATGCATTAATAGCTCTAGCCACTAGAACTCAAGCGAAAAAGGTGATTTTATTTTGGCATCAGGTTAATGTGTCTGGACTTGGTATAGAACTTTCCCTCCTTTTAGCCCTTCTTAGAACCTCCTTCAAAATCTCAATTTATCATAAGACTGGTTGGAAAAAAGTGTGAATATGATGATGAAGAAGAAACGGAATTGGAATAGACGACTAAGTAGGGCTGGGCCTAGTCATCTCAGTGTTTATTCATGAGTGACCTTTGAAATAAGGCTTTGTTAAGCATTTTGGAGAGCAGCCAACTGGTCTGATTTAAAAAAATAAGAAATGGCTTTTTGCATATTGGCTCTGAATTAACTAGTTGTGTAAAAAATTCATCATTTATCTGATAGTTGATTATATTTTGACATATCTGGCAAATTAATCATGTATTAAACTGTTTCATTTTAAAAATGACCAGATTAAATGTAGCAAACCATTACTATTACTATTATTTTCATGGCATAGCAAAGCAACTAGACAAGGGAGTTCAATGAAGTATTAAACAAACGCGCGGGGAGGGGTGGGTGGGGAGGTCACTAATAAACAACTTATGAAGTGAGAGTATCACAAGTCTTATTTTACTTGAATTTGAGACCACTGAACTGCCCATGATGTTAAAAGAAAATACTGCATTCTGTGATAATGTAGTGTTAAATTTTCGTTATTTGACCCCAGATTCATAAGTGAAACTATGTCCAAAATATTAACAGACTGATTCATTGTCGTTGTTGGTCATACGGCCCTTATTTATTGGTACCACTTTACGGCCAAGAGCAAGTAGATGAAACTGACAGAGACATATTTTATGTAGCACAGCTTTGAGTGAACTGTAGCAATTCATGATAAAATGACCAAAATTATGTAAAATTTTCTGATTATGGGCGTCATTTACATTGAAAAAGAGTGTTTTTCGAAAAAAACAGAGCATAATCACGTGTATTTTTTGCACTTTTTCATATTTGATTTGCAAATTGCACTGATTGGCCAATTAGTTGCAACTTTCCAACGGAAATCTCATTTTGACACGATATATTTACGTGATTTCACATACATTCTGCTTCAGATTATGCTAACGGTACAGCAATAATCGTTTAGATAAGGAGATTACTTTTATACGAAGTCATCATTAGGCTTTTACGAATAAAAAATACAACACAATGTGGACATTTTCTTATATATTTTTTCTCAAAACACTATTTTCAGATATCAGTATCTAACAAGCAATTAATCTGAAATAACTATTTTGCACCAATACTTCCGATAATGTTATTTTTGCTTGGAAGAGAGCACTTCGCAAAATGGAGTCACTTTTGTTTATTTTCAACTTTTTCAGTCCATTATTTTTCTTGAAAACAAGCAAGAATCAGCAAATTAAATATCCTGATTAAAAAGACTTTAATACATAGTAATAAGAAAAAAACAATTTCGTCTACCCCGAGGAAAATAATTAGCAATGTAATTCTAGAATTATTAAACACTTGCTTATCATTCACTTAGTTTTAAGAAATCAATCGATAGTACAAGTTGAATCGAAATTCAAACGGAATCTATATTTTATTTTTAAATTTAAATTCCTAGATTAAATTTAACTCTTTATTGGAAAAATTACTCTGACGAGCAGGACGGATGTTCCCCCCATTTTAATATTTATCTTAGAATATATTTATTTATATACACTTATCTAGCATAATGTGCGTCATTTTTAATGAATCGTAAACAGCGACTCCAAAAAATTATTTCCACCTCATCAGTCAATTCATCGACGTGACTTGTGATTTTCTTAACATTTTAACATTTTATTTTACCATTTTAGGGCACCTCCAGCAAATTATCGGCTATAAAGGAGTGGAAGCAGAAGTATTTATTTCCCTCTGATCTATAAATTTTCCACTTAGATAATTGCATTCACGGACTTTCATAGCTAGTTTTGTCAATGGAATTATTTAAGCTAAAATAGGTCCCCTTGAAATTCATTTTGACTAACATTTCCATCACAAATAGTTCTGTTTGTCATTTTTGCCTTATGACTGGTATTTTATAAACCTCAATTTGGGTTTCTTACCATGTATTTTACAAAAAATAATTTTGTAAGGGTTAATCATCAAAATTCAAGACCTTTCAAGCACAGAGAAGTAGCACTCCGGAGCCTTTTTGAATCGGAACTCAAATTCTGCTTCCCCACATTGGTCAGCTTTTGACCAACACGACGGATCATTCAATACTCACCAGTAAAGTTAGCTAGTGGAAATATTTGATAATCTTACAAAGAGTCATTTATAGCCATAAAGATTAACTATTCAAGTTAGAAGTGATATAATTACAAAATAACGGTGAGACAGAGATAAGATATCTTGTAAGCTCAATTTTTGCCGTTGATTTCCCAGTCCGTTGTTAATGGAGAAAATACCTGAAATTAGCATTAGTACTACCTAAAGCTTAAGCACCAATGAATTCCGTAACTTCTTCTTGTCCGCTAAGGCAAGAGTGTAAAGAAATTAACCATATAACAGTTCTTGTTTTGAGATGCCAGATGTGTACTTTCCAGATTAAAGGTTGCTCTGTATATCATCGTATTTATTTTCAATAAACAATGTTTGGAAAAACATTTGGCAATGCAATTATCAGATCCGCCAAAAAAAGAACTAAATAAACAAGTCTGATAACGGAAATTGTTTATTATTCCATTGAAACTTCTTTTTCACTGCTTTTGTTTGTGGTGTCAGCAAGTTTTGCAAGCTAATGTTTGCAGACACTTCGACTTCCGCAATCATGATTTGAAGTGGAGTAAAGGAAAACAACGAATACTTAACCGCTTTTATTTACTGGTTAGCCTGTTTCTTCTCTCACACTCTTCTTTTCGCTGCTTCTATTTGCCGGATGAAAACAAGCGGTTAGTCATTAAATTTTGTATTCTTAAAAGCTCATTAGGCTGTTCTATATATCAACCACCAAATAGTTGTTGTTAGTACGAGCATTACATGCCCGGAATTTTGGCAAGTCCACCTTTTTGGAAAGATATATATATATATAGGAAGAGAGAGAAGAGGAATTTTCAAGGTGAAATAGATAATATGCGTCAGTATGGATTGTTTATGAATAACTTTGATTTGATAATTTGATGTCTCCAGTGAAGACTGACTAATAAAACTACATTATTACATAGAAGGAACTGAAATTAGATAGGCATTATGTAAATCTATGGAATTGACTTATTCAAGGGGATAACGTGATTAAATTAAAGAAGACTGAAACAAACATTAGAAATGGTCAGAACAGTATTGACGGACGCGCATAACAAAGTTTGATTCCAGAATAATTTGACAAATAACTCTAAGTAAAATCTCCACATTTTCTGTTGATAAATATGGTTTAACGTAGGATTAAAAGGTAGTGATTACAATTTCGTTAAGATTTCGAGTTGAGTTGATTTAAGTTTGTTTGTACTAGCCGAAAATCTACGTAGAAAGGTACTTACCTCTCCGTAACTATAATATAAAAGTGGCACCACCAAATAATCTTTGATATCTGGTCCCTTAGTGATGTACGTATTCCTCTATTTGTGAAATAAGAGTAAAACCGATCTTAAAAACTGACCTCTAATGCGATTTTCACGTAACTGTCCTCAAAGCCAAACTGCGACTAAACGAGACGCACAAAAACCTCAAAAATAAGATTTGTATTGTAAACTTGCAAATTCACCTATATAAACGATCATTGAATTCCATTTTCAACTACCTTCTCTGCATTTTCTTATGTCCAGTCTGTATCTTTATTACAATTACATTGATTAACTGGTTTGAATGGAACCTTTTGAGTTGACTAGAAGTAGATTCGTGCTGCAAGTAAGGCGAACATATTACTTAAGAGATTAAGACAGTAATAACAAGACAATGTATGTCTTCCAAAATAATCAGTAAAATTAAAATAAAACTCGCGTTTAATGCACTATTGTATTAAGTCGCCTAAAATGTTTTCCCCTTCATCATTCTTTGGTTCAGAGTTCAGAGTAAATAACCAGGAATATTTGTATCTCATTTATTAAAGCAATGTTACTGCAAGGTTTTTTAACCAAATAGGTATTCAGTTTGTTCACATGTTACAATTTTGTTTTAATTCAGTTCAGCAATTTATGTTTGCGTTTATAAGGACTGGAGCGATTGAAACTCATTATAATTTATATAAATATTAGAAATTTTTAAATGTAGCAAATTTGTTGAGCTTTAGTGTATTCTAGTATATTGTATCCGGAATAAGGTAATAAATATTAAGAATTTCGCTACTCGAGAGTTTGTAAGTTTTGAATTTTGTAGTATCCTTTTTTTGTTCTTCTCAAAATGGACAAAATATCCAATCACATTTCGGATATTTTTAACATTCCATTTTCTGGGCAATTACATATGCTTCTCTTTAATATATTTCGACCAAGAATTAAGATAAACAAGTTGTAAAGTCTTTAAGAGTTTGAGGCATTCTGAATTATAGTGCCTAACGTAAGATAGTTTTCGTTTCATGTATAGTACAGTGATGCACCTCATTAAGTGTTCGCGTCTCTTACGTTGACAACACTGAAATATTTCTCTGATCTTTCATGACATCTAATAGTGAGTGTCTCAGTCTTCATTTGTTTCGTAGGAAAGTGTAAGTCATAGAATAAAGCTTAGTAAGTGCAGAAATCAAAAGAATGTATTAAAATTAGCAGGAATTCATCAACCCTACCTATACGAACAAGGTTCATAGATTAGTAGTCAAAAGTTCTGCAATGCCAGCGAGAAGTAGCTTTTATAAAACTTTAAAGAACAATAATTGGGATCCGATGTTAAAAATATGGCTTGTTAACGTAATTCAAATTTCAAAAGGACTTTCTGTCATAAGAACACAAAAAGTGAAATTTTTATAGTTCAAATATTTGAAAACACGCGGAAAAAGAATAATATTTATTAATTTCGGTTGGGCTGCATATGTTTCGAGTTAAAATCTTTATTTTGTAAAATTTGATCTCTCCCGTGATTTTCTCAATATCAATATGAGAAGTATGTTCGGAAGTAGCATTTTTTATATACTTCAAGCATTTCTTTAGGCAATTAACCTGTCTTAAAGGCTTTTTGACTCCAAAGCGTTTAATTATTGTAGCAGTTATAAATTTCCTTTTTGAGAAAAAAAAACACTTCAAATTTGGTTGACACATAAGTGCGCGTGCCAACTGTATGTCAAAAAGTAATGTCAAGCTGTCAACATAAACATTAACCCCAGTCCCCTTGTATTCCGTCCACCTCCTCTTGTTCGTACCATCCGAGTGACTAATTATGAGAGTGATTAAGCACCTGCACGTGAGGAAAGAAATTCCAAAGGCTGTCAATCATCTTACGCAAATGAAAATGAATCTAGTTAAACGACAAATACTTTTTGGAGTGAGTCCTAGTGGTACTTGGATGCATCTGCATTTGCATTATTCACTTAGCTTGTCTTGAATAATAAGAAGGAAATGCTGAGTCTTTTTACGCAATAGGGTCAATTTCCTAAAATCGCGTAAATTGCCTTTTATCTTAAAACTGATAGTAAAATCTTTATATAATTGTTTATTCATCAATATATCTTATATTTCATTAATATATTTCGATTTTAGAACCTATATATTACTTGTTCTGAATAGCCTAACGTTAGTGACTTCATACACAAAGGAACAGTAAAATGAATAATTCAAACACTCCAAGAAGCAGTACTTAAATTATGTGTACATTTTCTTACATTAGCTGCAATTTCCTTAATTCGCACTGTAATTTAGCACTAAACTTGGCAGGTTTTATCTGCTCTCAAACAAACTTAACTGATTCGTAAAAGTTGGGATTATACGAGTTCTTGCGCTTGAAGACGACATCAAATGCAATTTTAGCATTCGGTTTTAAAGCTCTTAACATGTTTTGCAATAAAAGTGCATTTTGCTTATAATTAAAGCCAAATTTGGGCAGGAAATTTTTTTAACTCATCCATTCCTCCTTTATTTATTGGTTCCTCGAACATTCAAATATGATTTTATTTAATATTTTAAGGCATTGATAGTAAAATAGTTATTGAAATAAATGATCGAGTCACCTTCTTTTCCCTATATAAATAACATCAGAGGGTGATTTGGAAAGATCGATAAATAGTCAATAAATCGATTTTCGATCAGCTTATAAAATGAGAAAATATGAGCACACCTGAAATCCAGTTTTGTATTACAATCAATTTTTAAGCTGCCGAAATGTGTATTCACTTACAATTTCCCAAATTGTTTAACACTCCCTTATAAAAGATATTGTCTTGAGTTTCATGTAACACACATGGATTGTTTTTTTACTTCTGTCTTCATCTTTCATCATTTTCAAACTCAAACGATGAATTTCGTCGTGAAGTCTTCATCATATGCGATAATTAGGAGATTTCTCGAGTATTTAAACGACTTGAAATATTTTTAGAGGGTCAATTTTCGGTCATCTTGAATATAATTTTCCGTATATTTATACATTTAAATTATTCCATAATATTTTGAGCTAACCCTAGGACTTTATTTATTACTAATCCCATTCTATGATATCTGCATCGGCGTTTTCCTTTCATTTGTCGATAAATGTGCTTTTCTTCAAATTGTATCTGAAAGTAGATTGTACATAGCAACTTGACGTTAAGTCAAATTAATACTCAATTTTTTTTATTTTTGACTAATCTATTTAAAGTTGTTTTAATTTATTTACTCTTAGCGAAATAAACAAGAATGAAATATGATTAATCACCCATTATTAAAGTAAATAGCTTTGTTCAAAATAGTTATAAAGATGGCTCTCTTTGATCTTAAAACTTTTAAGTGGCTTATAATTCCATTTTAAAATGTCAAGTCCTTTTACTTGTACCGACATTTTGAGATATTTGGACACCCATTAACGGAGTCCAGGTGCTGACAAATACCGATTTACAAATGCGACAAAGCTGAATAATTATAATGTGAGAATACATCTGACAGAAAGACAAGACACAAAGCGAGAGAGGCATGGAGAAAAAATCTGGATGGAACGGAATATGAAGCAAGGTAGCTTGGCAGAAGTTTGGAAGTCTCGACGCAGCGGGGCGGCCAAAGTGACTCATTTGGCGGTCTCTCTCTAAACCGTCACGCCATCATCAGTTACCTCTCCTTTTCGAACCACCGTTAGTGCCAATGCTGCTGCCGCTGCTGCTAATGTTGTCGTAGCCGTCATGGTAAAGTCTGCCATCACCAACTCTGACCTCTCTCCTCTCACCACCCACCCCCTTCCCTCTGCCTTTCTTTTTGTCGTTATCGCACGGCTGAATACGTGTTCAGGTTTGAGGGAAGGGGGGGGGAGTGGGATAGAGAAACCCTCTTTGGCCATCCCTATATGCCTTCTCCATTAATTCACTGATGCATGCACGGCAGAAGAGAATGTCTTTTTTTTGGCGGCACAGATTGTTCTCCCCTCACCCTCTCCGTCTTTCTATCTCAGACAGGACAATCCAATTCTCATTCTTGGATTTCTTACCTGTTTGCTTACTTCCGTCCGTCTGCTTCTTAGTGTACTCATCACAATGTTGTACTCTGATGTCGGATATTAGACTTGCTGATTCCTGACTCTCTGCTGATTTTTTCCACCGGCGTCTAGGAGGTATTATAGTCAATGAAAGACGGAAATATAGGATATTTGTCTATGAGAGGAACTATTGGTATGATTGTAATGAATAAGTAAAGCTTTTTATCCGATATTTAAAAGCTTTCGTTGGACATTTTGCACTCTTCAAAGCACATGACCAATATTGGAGTCATGCGACGCATACTTGGTATATTAAAAAGCCAGTGAAGTAGAAAGAGATCCTGATAATCACATTAAACGCAAAGTTGGATATACACAAAACCAGAAGAGAATTCTGCTCAAAGAAAATGCGCGATAAAGTGTCACTTGGTGCCAATTTTTTGTATTTCGATTAGGAAGGATTTGTAACTCGAATGGCTGTTTTCTTCAAAGATTTCGATAAAGTCTTCAAATGGGACCTACTAGAAAGAACATACAATGTGTGTTCTATCAAAACGAAAATAATTACACGATCAAAGTAACAGATTTGAGTAGAAAAGTGTGAGTTTATTCTGGATTGGATATGATTGAACACATGCAATCCAGATAAATGGTTACAAAATACGGGAACTTAAAATCAAATTCAAAGTAACAGTGGATTTAAAAATTAAAGCAATATCATCAACGATGATATCTTAATGCATCTTAAATGGTTCTGATTATGTGAAAATTTTACGGCCTAAATGATGCAATTTGTTTATTTAATATGACCAGAAGAATCACGCGAAGTTTCCTTATATCATGTCACTAACTCGTAATGGCCGTTGAATAGAGAACAGCCCAGAAAACTGTTTTTTGTTATTAAGGATTTCATTTCTTCTTCCAGCTTGAGTCCTTTATTTACCCGTTGATGGTTCTAACTGCCCATTATTTTAGAAGTGAGAAGTGAATCCGTGATTTTGGATCTTCTAAATACTGAAATTCTATTTTAAAAATCCCTCTATATAAGTAATCTTACTAATTGAGTTAAATCTTTATTGAATTCACTTTTCAAAGCGGATGTTTTCATTGTTAACTAAATGATTTTACGCGTGACCGGAGGAGGTTCGCCTCCGATTTTGTATTTAGTCTTTCAGTTTAAATTAATTTTAAAATTACTGAAATAAAATAAATTTTATGATATTTTAAATTCTGCTTTTAATCTCAGTACTGAACCAGAGAATCACTCTTTCTATTTTCCTTGAATTTAAGAAATATCCTCAGAAAGTTTATGTTTAGGGACTTATATATCATACAACTGCATTATTTTAATATATTGTTTGTAATCTTTGCTTGTCTCTTTGAAATAGAGGCAATAGATAGCCCGAAATTCGGAGTGTACCATAATTATTTAAACAACTGCACTTTAACTCGGAATTTACTTCGGAAAAACATTGAGAAATTTATGAACCTATTTTCTGTTATCTTAATTTTATAATTATGAAATATTAAAGCAGATTTATTTCATAACTTACTCCTTTGAAAGCATAAAACAAAATATAAAAATCCAGTGGAACTGAAAGAAAATGCAAGAGAATGGTTGCGTTTAAGTCCTCTCCATTGATTGATTTAGGTATATTCTTAAGTGATTCTGGCCGTGTTTCACCTTTGAAAGAAAGCAGTTTAGAAATAATTAAATGCTAAATGACTTGAATTTGTCTCTAGGAATAAATAATTTACTTTAAATCTTCAATTTATCACCAAGCATTATTCATTTTGTTAACCGCTTCAACTGTTGATTAGTCCTGAATCAGAGGTTTATCTTAGTACACTCAAATAATCATGTAAATTTCCATGTAGAATAAGAAAATTTCTCTCCATATGGTTTAAATGAGGAGGATTTCTTAGTGTAACCACTCTTTAAATTGTGGTGTATTTTAAGCAGTTAATACACTTCATTCTACTGTAGGCTAAATATGCAATTCCTATCTTACATTCGTTTGAGATATTTCCCTTAATATACGGTTTCGTTTCCAGCAAAACTGACTTGACAATTCAACTGCTTGAGAACTGGGCTATCAGAATATTCATACAAATTTGTGACTCAAGTAAATCAACATTCACCAATAATGAACAACAATGTAGTCAAAATAACTGTATCATCTGATAAGAATATATTGAAAAGCTCCTTATCTGTTAGTGGAGTGTATATATATATATATATATGTGGAACGTTTTATTGCCATTTTCTTCGGAAGAAAAACATCTAGACGGGCATGAAACCATTTCTTATAGCAAGTAACTGCAAAGCATCTGTTCTGGTCATTTTAATGCAAGGGTATATATGTACATAATAGGTTCTGTCAATCACTCCAGACAGCTGAGTAACTTTCGCATAGCAGATGGGTAAACAAAGGCATTACCGTAACTAAACGGATGCCAAATTTTGATTGACAGGTTAGTTTTTACCTGATATTATGGTATGAACATTAAGAGACTCGCCAGATGTCTTTAGTATTTTCAATAATGCGGAATGGATTATGACTCATGGTTCAGATTTAAGATGAATTGTTCTCGATTATTTTTGCTACTGCCCGTGGCTAATCAGAACCTACAACTTGTATTTACAGAAAACACCTAGTACGCAGAAAGAGAAAGACTGTTCTGGGTTTGAAAAGGGGGATGTGAGACTGGAAATTTGGATAAATCTACATCCTCTGAGGTTCTGGTTTACCAAGTTGCTTAATTTCTAGAATTTAATTTTAATATCATTGTATAAATACACCAATTGTTAGAGTTCTCAAACTTGATAATCCCGTAGTGTTTCATCAAATGCTTTTCTATAAGATGAATCTATCCATTGAAAGTACGATAAATGGATAAGAAATTATGGCGGCATTTTTAACTAATCTACTTCCTCTACTACTCTTTTAAATTTTGAGTTACTTTGCGCACTTTTCAATGCAGTGATGGTACTCCTAGTTATGGGAAGGGGAGGGGATTCTGCGCTGTCTTCTCTCTCAATTGATTTATGCGTACTGGCATTATTTGAACTTTTCAGTCATTGACAGTACTTAACTTTTATAATTAAAACAGCTATCAGTGAATTAGAGAATTAGGTCCACTTTAAAAAATATTTCTGCCACTTCCTGGTTAGACTTAGATCTAAGTTTTCTTATTTAAGCCTACATCTTTCAAAATTTATCATACTTGTTCTTCCCTTCTTTCTTATGGTTACATATGAATGACAATTCCTTGTTAAAACTTGAAACTTTGCAAAATTGAATTTGTTCCGAAACAGACTGTAACTGTGTACATTTCCGTTATTTGGGAGGAATTGTAACAAAATAACGCTCCAATGGTAATTTCACAATCTAAGAATTTGACCTAACTACCGAAAAGAGAAAGTATGCGAACGTAAAATGTCTACACTTTGATTGATTAAATGGAACTTCAGTCATTAAATGATTAAATTTTCTTTGCCAACAGTGATCTGCCAAATTAGCTGTCTAGACATCTGGGTTTTGTCGATATAAACACAGATACACAGGTGCTATTGTCAATCACTTCCTCAATAAAAATACCGGGTATTAGTATCCAACCGGTTGGGGGTAACTCTAAAGGAAAGGATAGTGGAAACTTTCCGTAAATGCATACACCGATAAGAAGAAAGAAATTATCTGCCATTTCGGTGTATTCTCCAGTTGCAAACATGATAGAATTGCGGCTTGCAAATCCCATTTCAGGAAGAACAAGTCTAGACGAAAACGCCAGGGTCAAAGAAAGTTCTTTGTCAATCATGCTAAAAGATGCCGGCTGCTGGAAGCAGTTTCGGCTTCTTGAAACAAAACTGACGTTGTGTTCTTTTCATTTCCATCACCTCTCTCTTTTTTAGGTCGGCATGGCTACATACTGTTCCAGTCGTCGTTATTCTAGAGAATTCGGTCATAGTTCTCAACTGGACATCGACATATATCGTGGTGACCAATAAAATTTCATTTTGGGAGAATATTCAGATTTAATGGAAAAGATGGGGTGAATTTGCTACAGCTAAGATAAAATCTCTGAAGTCAATTTAATTCGATAAATGGCCGACTGAATTGCATTCAGCCATTTACTGTAAAATCTGGGACAATATTTTAAATTACTGAAATGTACAGCCAATATAGTGATAATTTTGGTCATATTTGGCGTTTTTTCATTTTTTAATTTTATTGTTCAATGTTTTGATATTATGGTGGACCACATTTCTTCTCCTTTCAATTAGGCCAAGGATGGAGAAACTTAACTGAGTGACTGACAGAATTCAGTTAAATTTAAACTGATAAAATTAAAGAATATTTAATTGAAAAGGAGGAAATGAGAGGAAAGGTTTTTAAGAGAATGTTAGAGCTTAGGAAGTGCCAAGGAAACCTGAAAAGCTGTTGAATTTTCAAGCTTTCTGAACCTTATTTCTACAATGCAGGGGAGAGAAAGTGACAATGAGAGAATAATTAAATTCGGAGATGGAAGAAAAAAGGGATTAGCAGCTTAAATAGAAAACCGAAAATGTGGCCAACCTTGTATGTGATTGAAATGAGTATCAAACAAGACAAAGCCGGAAAGTTGGGTCAAATCTGTTGAATCTGAGCAATGCCAGCATGAATTCCCTCCAAATCTCAAGGCCTGAACCTTGGAACATTTGGACATGATGCTGTACAGCACAATGCTATCAGATTTCAAATAGGGTTGGACTTTTGGGATCCAGAGTTCATTACCCACTTCACCCTCTACCGCTGCCAGGACATATCTCTTCATTCACTCATAGAATATTTTATCTTTCAAGCATTCAGACACTTTGATGATGATGTAATGATGATGCTCATGACAATGTAAAAATTTACAAATTTACAAATTTAAATCATAGAAGGACATACAAATAAAGGGAGCGGCGAACTAGTCCAATAATATGCAAAACAGTGTAAGGAGTCTGAAAGATCCCCCAAAAATTTCTTTAACTTTTCAGCAACGTCTATTTAATTCGCTTTGATCAAGCTCTCTCTCGTTCCTCACATTGTCCTTCTCTCTCCACTTTCCCGTCTCTCTCTCTCACACACAAGTTCCAATTGCTGTTGCACTATATAATTTGACCTACTCTCAACGCTTGGCTTTCTGATTTGAAAACAGTGATTGGCTATTGTTTGTGTTAGCCTTTGCATCCGCCGTAGCTGAAGGCTGTTACTGTTAGCTCCAATAAATTAGTGACCTCGAAAGAATTGACAGTTTTCTGATCTGTAATGACGAATGACTTCAGTTCTTCTACCTGCACTAACTAACAATATGTTCCAGACGATTTCATTCTCCTCGAGGCATAGTTTCGCGCTTACGAAATAGCCAACCGGCAAGTGCAATTCGCCTACTTACCTAATGGTCTGACACCAGAAGTAGCGTAGGTCGTGTATGATGTGGCCGAAAAATCGTCCATAACACCTTATGATGACCTCAGGTTTGGGGTTTATCAAGGGGCCAGATTTAGAATATGGCAGACAACTTTTCTTCCAACTCTGCAACGAGCACAAGAGAAAAATATTACAGAGCAGGAACTTCCTAAAACGGAAAGAGATAATTCAACCACCACAGCACGCGACCCAGAAGAAGGATTTGATAAAGAGCAATTCTGGCGAGATAATCAAGGGCTCCCCAAAGAACTTTCTTTAAACTTTCTCAGCAATATTAATTTAATTCATTTTGACAAAGTGCTAAAGATTATTGACTAATGATTTGTACTCGTCCGCTTTGCGATAACTCAGATTTCGTTGTATGGCCCAATGACGCGTCGATTGCTGGATCGTTGGAGGTCGATTCTCCGTTCTCCCACTTTCTTCGACTTCTTCTTCTTTCATTCTTTCCCCATTTTCTTTCATTCTAGTTCATTTCCCATGTTCTCTCACTCTCACTTTTTAATTATTACTCTTTAATGAATTCTGCATTACTTTCGATTCTAGTTTCTGGATCTCTTAAAACTGTGGTTGTCTGGTGTCAGCCGAAAGTTGTTACGCATAGTCTCAAAGATAAAGGTGAAGCCGAAAATGAAGCTATGACATTGACTTCTACTCTGTTAGAATTATGGGAGCATAAATCACATTCTTATTCGTACTGCAGCATGCTTTGTAATGTCCTATTTTTCAAATTTCAAGAATTGGCTCCCTGACACATTTATGAGATGACGTCCAAAATTTGTCAGAGCTTATTGAGGGGTTGATTTAGTACTATGGTTGGCTATGCCACATCGATTTATTTATATCCTGCTAAAGCCAGTTTAACAAGGGCTTTTGTCTTTTCATGTGCAAAAGTATTAGCTTATGTCATTCTTATTCAGTCAGCAACAGCTGAATTAATGCTGAGGGGATTCGAACCCATATGTATACATTATGATATGCGTATACTCAACTGATGCATCCTTTGATTTACAACAAATTTGTCTTTCTTTACTTTAACTTACTGGCTTTTATTGGATCCCTATATTTGAGCTGTGATTTATTTGGCGCCCATTCACTGTTAGTAATGTATCAGATTGAGATGATAAATATCTCCCGAGACCAAATGTATATGTGTTGTAGCAAACAATCCGCGTATTTTCTCACAAAATGCGAAATCTGAGCATAACGTGGGAACGACGCAAAACAACGACGCAGAACTTGATTTATTAACTCTTTGTGGATTGTGATACATTAATCTGCGAGAAAAATCACCTTTTTAGAGAAGCAGAACCATTTTGCGCAAATAAAGATTGAATGGAAAAGACAGTCGATGATTTATTGGTTTTGATTTTTACTTCGGACAAGATTTCGTCATAAGAAAATGTCAACTCTCCAAATTGGAAGAAATATGATGACTAAAGGTGCAATGTTTTCTGGTAGTTTACAATAAAAATAACGATGTTTAACTTGTTCTATTTAAAACGAATTTTCCCTCAGGTGACTCGATCTAGGAACACTCCGACATCAAGAACTATTTAATAAAAATAAAGAAACAACGCTTAAGAATGAAATATCTAGAGAAAACAGTAGCTCAGATATCACCATTGCGGATTTAACCATATAATTAAAGAAAATGTTTGTTAGGATGTATTTGAGCACCTCTATTCAATTTAAATCTGTCCTCATTAAACATTACTTATGTATTTGGCCATGATGTCTAACCGCTCCTTGGTTATCGAAATGCTGTGTAAAATGTGGTGAATATGTTCAAATTTTATTTCAATTCACTCTATTGGTATACCAGCCCCGATTGTGTAGGCAGACTATTTAGTAAATAAAAATTAGGTACCTAAGATTCAAATTTTGGGGCATAAAATAAAACCCAGATCTTAAATAAAAACACAAATGGTTGAGTTGAGGCACTTTTGATTACCTAATTTATGCTCCTCGCTTTCGCTGTTCACCTTCTCCATTTATTTGAATTGCATTGCAGTATTTTGCGCTTAGATGCTCATTCGTGGTTAAATTTTATATTTTGCATTGTAGAGTTTTATTAAATTTGTTATCTTATCCATTTTTCGAATATTGTTGTAATAACTACTATTTTTTGTGATCCTTTAAATTCAAAGAGTAGATTCATCGTCAGATTGTACCTGCATTTTGCATATGTTTTCTTTTTCACATTGTAAAAATTTAATACTTTAATATATTAACGTTAAAAATCCAAAATCCTGACAAAGATTTCACCCCTTCAAATAACTTTCACATCATATTTAGGAAGATTCTAACTATTCATCACTTTCAAGCTTCTCATGAAATTATTAGTTCGTTTAACTGAATTTGCCATTTGAAAATTGCAGATAATCCATGGGATTTCCATATCCTTTGTTTAGGGCAAGATTTCCAACTGCAGTTAATTCAATTTAAAGATATCACATTTAAATGGAAGACGAAATTCAACGATTGGAATACTTAAAAATGACGATATACTTTAAGTGGTATCTCTTTGACTCTAAAACTCCCTTAATTTGAAATATGTGAGGCGGTAAACTTTGTACAGTAATTGGATGGTAGTATTTTGCTTTAGTGTACTTTTCGCATTTTTTTCATGAATAAATTCCGTTTGGTTTGAAAGCATATTATTAGCATAATAAAGCGTACAAGGAACAAATATACGAGAAGTTTTTGTCTTCTATCCCATCGTTATATTAACAGAGGGATTCAAAATATATGTCCAGAACTTGTCATTGTCGACAATCCTACAGAGCTTCTCATCTTTATTTTCATTTGAACGATTCGTTGCTACCTCTCTGTAGGATATTATCATCACATAAGTCGGTTTCTCGTTTGAAGTCACACGCCTAGACGCAATAAAATGAATATAAAATTGGAGAAAAACGACCCGAGGCATCTTCAGAAACATGTCATAAAGTAACACCTGCGGTAGGCACAGCATCCTACCATGTCTTCCTCTTGCGCCAGTGTTCGGTCTACCTGTTGTGTCGCGTCTAATTGCTCATAAAGCGTTGTGGTGGCAAGCTGCTTAACCTCGCTTAAATCATCCATTCTTGCGACATGCTTGTCTCTTTCCTCTCTCCATCCCCAAAGGAGTAAGGCATGAGTCACTTTTGTTTGATGGGTTGTTTGGTTAGCGGGAAAAAATTGAGATAGAGAAGCAGACGATTTTGTGTGATTCTCGTAGATTTCGGTCAATAGAATGTCCTCTCCTAAGAATAATTAATGGGAGAGTGGCTAAATTGTTTCATTTACACGCCATCATACAAATAGGTGGATATCACAAAAACATTTAAATAAGAACAAAATACTTCGAGACAAAGAATTTGGAAGAATATACTTAATACTTTTTAAAAGAGGAGCCTGTTAAAATAAAAGGGTGGTAAAATCGTTATAAACTCTTATTACATCTTGTGCCGGTAAATCTCCAAAGGCTTTTGTGATGGGTTTGTATTTAAGGTTGAAAATTGTAGGCGGGTAAATCCGGCTGCAGCAAAAAACATCGGCACATGTTTTGGAGAAGTTGAAAGTCAATATTAATATGGAGGTCATTCATGTCTAGGTCATTGTTATCAACATGAGAAGACGATGACAGCTGATTAACTTATGTTAGATCCCAGCAATTCTGCAAATTACAATTTTCTGATATGTACTTATTTTCACTCCAACAGCAGGATAGAGAGGGCGAGAAACTAGTTGCGACAAGGTTTGTAAAAGAGTAAACATGAGTGGGAATGAAGTTATCTGTAGATGTTTTTGATTGCGGTGGTGGAGCAGATGTCCACTGGTACTGCACGTTGCGGTGCATGTGTTCATAAAGTAGTTCCGGGGCTAAAATAAACAGTTGGAAGGATCTCTGGACACTGTGGGATGAGAGCCATGTAGGCCAATGGGCTTTAACTGTCAAAATTCAAAGATAGCATAAGTGGTTAAATATAAATCATGCTATTGAAGTCCCATTTTCCAAAAGCAGGTGTCTGGAAATCCGCACATACAAAAAGATGGTTAGGGCAACTTCAAATGGATATTTTTTCGGTGAGAAAGAGGACGAGAGTTGAACGACAAATTTTTTGAAAAATTCTATTCCTCGCATTATCAAACATCCATCGCAATTGAAAGGTGTAAATAAAAGAGAAACTGTGTGTGTTTACATTTGCGTGTCATCAAATCTATGCAGATGAAAATGAAATAAGAAAGTATAGGCGGCTTAATCGCCACAGATCCAAAGATGATCGACAGAGATGGGAATTTTGAGAGGATGTACTAATCTAATGTGAGAAAATTTTGATTATCTTTAACACCGCTTATCCTTCAGTCTAATGGGAGTATCGAAAAATTAAGAGTCTTGACCTATATGAATCCGATTTTTTTACTCTTTCCCGAAGATTAAGTCTTTTATGACTATCCATTCACTTGATTAACATCTTCAAACGAGGCAAGTGACCAAAAATTCATCTACCCGAGCATCATCTTTCAATTTAAACAAATTACTTCCTGAGAAATTCTGAGTTCTAGGATATGAAAACTAAGTTTAAATGCATTTGTGGATAGAAAGCAGCTGGTCAACCGTTATCTGAAATGGTAGGAATTTGAAAATACAGTTAATGAGTTAACCAAACTTTCCTTATTCTTTTCCGTAGATATTTACACCATTCTCATAACTTATTTATTTAGTTTTATTTTAAAAACGTTTTAATCACGAACATCACTATCCCATTATTGCTTTTATTTGTTTCCGTAAGATTAATTTTCTTAGTTTGCTAATTGTGGCTATTGAATTTCATCGGATTTCTTTAACCGCCTCTGGCATTGGTTTATTACCGAAAGTCACAAATGATTCACTGATTGTTAAAGGAGGAAAACTGGGCAAAATGAAAATTTATAAACGTTGGCACATTATAATTTTACTGGAAGATTAATGGATTTGTGAGTGAACAAAATAGCAAGTTAAATTCATTGTAGTGACGCATACTGGAATAGTTACTTGGGTTAATAAAGATTAATTTACATTTTAACGCGTCATTTCCTGCTATCATGATAAATTATAAATCTTCTATGCGGTTTATCTGGAGGTTAAGTTACTTTATGCCTTCACCGTCTGCGGTTATTGTTATTATAATCAAGTAGTTTCATTTTATAAAGTTATCTCATTGCCGCTGTATTAAAACTTTAAATTGCAAAATATCATGTAAGATTAATCGTTTTCTCGGTGATTGGAAGAGAAAATTAATTGAGCTGGCGTGACCAACCATCATGAATAAGACACTGATCAATAAGCACTAGTTATTGTAGACAGGAACATGCTGAAATCTAGGGGATGAATCATGAAATTTGAATTTTAGAAGTTGAACTACTTATGTTGAGAATAATTTACAACCTGAATTTAAGGATTAAATGAAGTAAGACTCTGATAGCTTGACGCAGTCCTTAGCATCATTTAATCTCCACCTCTTTATTGGTTACTGAACTGTTAACCAATTTCAATTGTTTCCTACGACCAGAAACTGTACACAATTTTGTATTAGCGTGAGTAATGATATATTTATACTATCCCAAGTATCTTGAAATATACTTTGCTCTGATGACAATCTATCAAATTAATTGAATTTTTATAAGCATCCCAGGGTCTAGTTAAGTGATAGCGAATGTAGATTATTTGTTTAAAACAGTGGAACACTTAAAACTCTAGACTGAGTAAATGCAATTTGAATTATTGCATCTTAAATAATGAAATTAGTAACATTTAATGCAAGTTTGATATTTAGTTAGGATTCTTTGAGTGAAATTACGAATATTATTTGACTAAAATATTTCCTATTTTAAAAATAAATCTTAGTTGACAGTCAGCTCTTAATCTCTTGGGAACTACTAAATGAAGTTGAAGTCGTTAAAACAGATATCAAACATTTTGACTATCCCGAGAGGAGAATTATTACCCACAGTAATTCAAAAGGTATAAAATTTTTATTTGTGAGAAACAATTGAAATAACTTAACTGAAAGTCTAACAGCGGATAAGGGGAGGAGATCAGGGGGATACCTTGGCGCAACGTCAAGGTATCAAATATTCTTCCCTCATTTTATTGCTTATTTCAGGTTGTGCAATATGTACTAAATAGGCAATTCACTTACCAAAAGTTAAATTTCACGATCCCTTCCGTGGATTGCAGCAAATGTCTGTCTACGATATCCAGTACCTATTAACCGGTTTTCTAACTTGTTCATGGCTGATCTTGTCATAGCAAAAAGGTTTTTTTCTTCCAATTGTTGGGAAGGAAAATGACCATACATGATATTTTTCAGCCTTCGTAATCTTAGTAAAATAGAGTTTCTATAATCAATATCTTAAGTCAGCAGAGCTTCGTAAGCTGTGCTCACTCAACTTGGTTTATCTGATTTTGCTATTAGTGGTCTAATGTTGCCCAATTCATTTATATTCCATTATAGCAGGATACTCAAACCTGTAAATTTATCAAATGACTTTAAGATGTCTTAATCTTTTTACTTTTTTTAAATGACCAGAAGGCAACTTTTCTCATTCGACAGCTAATAGTAAACTTAAAAGGGTTGCTATCTCATTTTCTTAATTCATAATTCCCATATTCATAACGGTCCCTAGAAAGTCTGATATATTTTACCCATACAGAATTTGAATATCTTAATTTTAATCAATTGCATTTCAATCAAAGCAGCGGATCTGAAAAGCGGATTGTTTGCAATTTCCGTTCTGCTCTTGTATGGCAAAAAGGACCACTTCCGTTTCTGTTGCAACATAATTTTTTGTTGTATCATACTTGAGCACCAAAATAAAACCACCAATTTCACAGTTAATTCATTATTAAAACAAGAATGAAACAGAACTGGTTCTTTTGATAAATTTAAAAGCAAGTGAGTTTTCAAAATTCTGAAATTCCTTATGGATTATTACTGACCTCGTACGTTGATATCTTCGTGAAAATGGACCATAATAAGATCGCTTTCTTTGACATTAATGAGTGACTAAGATAAATTTATTGTACAATATAAGTATCAAATGCTGAAAGCAATAATGTATCTGGATGGATTGGTCTACTTTTCTATTTAATCAGCTAATCAAAAGCTCTGAACATCGCTGATTTAAACTCAATGACGAATCGAGGACACACAAGTTTGGAAATAATACGCCAGATTTTATCCGAATAACGTTAAAACAGACATCTCCATCAATTATAGAGCTTCTAATTTGATACTATTTTTTTTCAACCTCTACTCAAACTCTTTCCATTCACCTCTTTTGGAACACTTTACCTTTTCCTAATTAAATGGCTTCGTGGCATTAAAATGAAAATTATTTACCTTTAAGTGCATATATTAGAAAATAAGAAGATCTTTACGTTTTCAACTGTAAAGAAATGCGATTAAAACGACTTATTAAGCTCTGCATTTGGTTCTGCAACTGAATTTTTATAAACTGTGATTAAAATTTAGAAATAATCTACACTCATTTACTGTCAAAATTCGGACGTTAACGAGCCATTGATAGGTTTTGTTTTAGTTTTACAAATAACAAATGTCAGCTTGTAAAAAAGCATTCGTCTCATGTGCTATAAAGATTTTGCATAGTTGTAGGATGCTAAATAAGGCAATGGAAGAGTCTCCTCCCCTTGAAAACAAGCCTAAAACACTCAGGCATCTTACTCCTATAGGCAAAGTGGTTTCTTTATGACTCAACCGTCTGCTTGGAGTCTTTTTTCAGGAAAATAAAGTCTGTACAAATATACAAATATCTAACACCTGGGAGGTTAAACAAGGAAATCTAATCTAAAAAATTGAGAAAATTGGATTCACGTGTGGATTTATTAAAAAGAACGTGTTTTGATTAACCATGTTAAACGTGAACATCCGCAATGAGTCTTTTTTATCCTTGGTAATTTCATAAAAAGCTACAATGTAAACGTATGGTGGAAGTTAATCATTTCATACGCCTGCATCGCATCAATTTTTAATTGTTTTTCATAGTTTCACAATTGTTCCTGTATTTAAGTAGTAAATCAATATGACTTTTGTCACCTTTTCAAACAAGGATTTTCATTTACATGGAGAACTTTGACAAAGATTATTAACAAATTTTCATCAAAATTGTGTTTGTTATCTGGAACACTTATAGTTCTTATCCAATAAAGATATCTCCATTTAACTTTGGTCCCCATTTTTGTGACAGATAACATATTAAGAAAAAAATCTCTTGTCATCAAATTTCTTCTATTCATTTTAAATTATAGTGTACTGCAGATACGCCCATTAATGAGCAATCAGCGATTATAAAAGAGTCTTTTATAGGATGGACCGAATTATTCAGAAAAACAGTTTTTAATTATTAAGTAAATTCTTCTTTTCAAAACAAAGAGAAAAGAATTTTCATTCCAACAATGAAATTCCCTCAAATGCTAATAATATAACCACTAAATTCAAAAAGGCTTTTTTATTCTTAGCTTCTTTCGGTAAAAGACCTGTAAATCTTAGCCATCTTTCATTCCAAGGCACAAGTCTACAAAACGGTCAGTAAAAATGTTCGCTAATTTTCTTTTGACTTGCTGTGTAAGACACTACTCAAAGATGGGTAAGAGATAATCTGAATTCCAGTTATTTATAAAGGAAGTAAACTATCGGTCTATTTTTTAAACTTGAGCAGCTACAAATATGATATTTTCGAGCATTAGAAAAATAAGAATTGTTTTGCAAAAGGCAGGATTAAGAAGAATAAATATGCAAAGTTTTGCTCTTGAGAATCATCAGTTAAGCTTAACTGTAGGTAAAAAGAGTGTTCATAAAGACTATAGAGTTAAATGGATACAAATTACAATTTGAAATGGATAAGGCAAATATTGAAGTGAATAAAACTCCATGTTTCGTGAGCGACATTCCTTATGATTCTCATTCAGGAAGGTCCGTTATGTTGTTATCAAAGGCGGTTTGATTCGACGGAAATAAGTTTTTTCAAGATGGCGTTCAATTTTTGTCATTTATTGATAATGTATCCTTCTTAGACAATTAGAGCGATACTTTGCTCATAAACGAGTACGCTATTGTCAAAGAGAACGAAGTAAAGTGGCATTATGGACACACACGTGGCCACTTACCGCCTTGTACATATACTTCTGATAAAATAATTTGAAAAGAAAAAGAACAAGATTTGTCACACAAAGCCCTGCAGTCGGCAAATTTTTTTCTCTCCTGATAGCGGCTCATGTTGAATGACGGTTTGTTAATACTACTGCTACCGCAGTACATCAAGGAAGTCACATAGCACTAGCATACAGAAGGTGATAAGAGAGCGGCTCTAAAGGCGACAACTGTTTCTACTTTTTTCATGAATGCAAAATCTTGATTTACAAAGGTGACATTATGAATGGTTTTCACCGTCACCTCAGATTTATAGGGGTCGTTTCATAAACGGCAGCTAGATAGTTTTTGCATTCCCAATTGGCAGTTTGGAGAAAGCAAAGTGACTTTGAATTAACTTAACTTGTAGAATTGTTGAAAGCACCGTTAATTTCTAGTTTACTACGGGTTATCTCCTAGTCGGATAAGGCAGCTATTGTGATAAAAGATTCAGATAAAACTTTACAGGATCGACTTATTTAGGAAAACAGCAAATAGGATATTTGTGTAAAGACAAGCCTGTTTTTACCGGATGATTTTACTTTACATATTCTTTCCTTAAAACAGTGCAAATTAACTATATCTCAGCTTCGTAGACTAGTAAATAAATGGAAGTCTCTTTTAAACCCTGGGGGACAATAAAATAAAACATTCACAAGGTCGTCTGTTCATGCTTCGTCCAGAAATGGAATCATTAGATGGCAGTGATTAGGAATTCTCACCGAACTTCAAAGCCGTTAAACTGATAGACAGGGTAATCAGCTGAACCGTAACTGTTTAAGACTCTCATGGGGGTTAACCCTAACATTTACAGGTTCACCATTTCTTTAAAATACGTGAATGTTTGTGTCAAAGCAGATATACAATATTAATGTGAAGAAGATACTTCATTAAATAATTCCCTTTGAGAAAACAGCATTTTTTTCTTTATATCTGCTATATTTCCATTGCATTTATACTCTTGACACAATTAGTTTTTTTGTCTGACTGACTAATGGGCTCCCCCTCTTGCCCATCTCTAACCGGGAAACTAGATATTGTACAATTTTATTAAATTTTACAAAAATTTTGGTTATTGCACTTTCAGTCTATTAAAGCATAAAAACGGGCAACAAATATTTATCCAATGAGTGAAATTAGTATTAAATGGAAATTGTCCTACGGGTGGGGGATAAAAAATAATGATGCTTCAAGCAGAAGATAAGTAGTCGGTTTTTGTGATATCGTTCTCAAGAAATGCTCGGACCATGCCTGAAATAAATTCGTTAGGATTAATTCCCGATTAGAAAACTGACAATGCTAGACGGTTTTTTCATCTTCTTCAATTTCTATTTAACCGAAACTTTTAAAAATGAATAGAGAAGTACGGACGATTTAAAAATAGTTTTAGTAACCTTTGTAATATGTAATTGTTTGTTTGGATGTTGTCATTTTCAATTTAAATAGCCCCAAAAATGATATCAATTTTTTCAGTTTTCTTTAGGATGATAAAATATCCGGCTTTCTATTTCAGAAGTCTTTCACTGTTCACTGTAAATTTTATAATACAGTGAAAAGACTTTTCCACCACGCAAATTAAAGCATTCGATATCAGAAGTGATAAATGCATTTGGATGGTATTATCCAGCTCTCATATCGATCTACACGTCAATAACCTTTGAATACTGGGGGTATGATATGAACATGGAGATAGAAACGTAGAGATGATATCGTGAAATTTGAACTTCAGACATTTTAATAAGCCAAATTCAAACACCTGACATATTCTGAATTCAGAGGAGTTGAATTGCGTTTGATACCCTGGTTGATTCCCTTCCTCTAAATTAAACTTAAATCATAACTTTTCTACGATTCAGCACCGTTGTTTTGTCTTCTATCTTCGGTTTATTGCCATATTGAAGGTTTAGCTTGCAGAATAGTTAGGGATCACAGTTAGACACCTTGTAAAAGGCTTTCTCACGATTGCGTAAAAATTATATTTCTTTACTTTGCATTATAAAAATAAAGAGTAGCATTATTTAGTAAAATAGAATGTTAAACAAATTTAAGCCTTTGGCAGTCCTGTTGAGAACAAATTAATTGACAATTAGTTTATTCCCTCGAGAATAAAGTATGAATGTCTATATGAATATCTACCTAGATTTTGAATGTTTTTCCGTCTTTAGATGGCACATAAGCAGGTGCTCTCTTCACGGGTGAACAGCACATTACTTTTCTGCGCAGAAGTTGCCCTAAAATTGCTCAGAATGGATCGAACATAAGTTCGACAATCAAGGTGTAAGTAGAATAGGTCATCAACTACGTCGATGTTTTAGTGTTGTAAAGGACATCTTCGCAGGTCTGTACCGCGCAAACAAAGGAATACGATTTTATTAATAATATGTCCTCATCTTGAACAGTCACATCTTACTGAAAGAGAGAGAGAAAGTCGACAGAGGTCTTTTCTTGATCACGCATTTAACGAACTAATTCGAACTTATCTGATGACAGAAAGTGCCGTAGACCCGTTATCGGGCAAATTTGGGAAAATTTATAAATTGAATATCATTTTGGAATTAAAGGACTGTTAACTTTACTGTTAAGTAAAAACTTATCTTAACTCAGCTACTGAATAAAAATATCACTTTTAACTGCATATTATTCCAGTCAGAAGGGTAATTATTCCAATTTCCAGTAAGATGAGGTAGTAAGTATGAAAACTTCCAGAAAAATATAACATGAAGAAAATAAGCTTATTTAAGGCGATTATTAATGAGGGTAAAACTCTGACTTTAATTGTGAAAAAGCACCTTAACATGGAAAATGGTAAAATGGCTCAATGGAAGTAAACGAAGGGAGATTGTACAGAAGTTGAAGATATCGAAATAAATTAACATAATTTTTGTTAAAGAGGCCGCGCTAGAATTTAATCAGAGTGAAATCTATAAATGTTACAAAGTATGGCCATAGACGAATGTGATTCATGCTTTTTTATTCTTTTGGATTTCTCCTATACATTAGCATTGAATCGGATGAATATGATGTGATTTGCCAAGGAAAATAAAGGTTACTCTAAATATAATCTTTTTAATTTATATGAGTGTTTGTCAGATTGAGCTTACTGTGTCTACTCATGATATTATTCTGTGGTTTCGTGCTTAGGGCAAATGAGAAATAAAGACGTGGGCCAATTTAGCCCAAAATAACGTTCTGAAAAAAACAACCTTTTATTTTGAGGCTTTTGAAAATTTCAGATAAAATAGAAGTGGTATGAGCATTATTTTATTATATGAGTGTTATAAATGGAAAGCAAAATTCAACTTTTACTTAGTGAAAGTATCTAAACGTGATGGGTAATTTATATAAATGAGGGGTAAAGCGAGGACATTGAGTGAAGTAGATAATTAAGTCTGTACCTCCATTAGAGTCTTACTTCAACATTTTTCAAGTTCTGCTTTTCTAACTTAGTGGATATAGTTACCTTTTGTCATGACCAAAAGTCACAAATCTCAACTTCCGTTAGTTGACATCTATATTTCGTGACTTTCAAAACTCATTGATAGATCATTTTAAATGACGTGGTTAATCAGGCCTTCTCGATGCAGTTGCCTCCTGTGATTGACAGAAGCGTCTGTTAGATATGAGGCTTTTTTTAACATTCAAGAGCTCACTCATTATAAGAATAAGTTAGTAATAGTGTGCGTCTTTTATGTTTTTATTTTAAAATTAATAAGTATCCCCGATGATCTTAATCCTTAGCGTTTTAACTCTCCTCAAGACTGGTATTAGAACGTGTTCTATAAGATAAAAAATACTACTGAACGCCTATGATTTCAGCTAACTACTTTCCATTAAGCTAAGATCTTTGATGAAGTTTAAGTTCAGTGTGCTTTACTTTCCAATCAGAGAAGTAAACCATTTTGCACACTTAATAATATTTGAAATGTCAAATTTTGCGTTTGCATTAGATTATTGCCACTAATGGCAATATTACAAATTTCAATATTCAGATAGCTTTTGACCATGCAAATGGGGAAATAATTCAATAAATGGTGAAATTGGAGGTAGAATAGGAGTATGTATTAAATTCAGGATGTTAAGTCTTCCTATATTTCAATTCCGCAAGTGTTGAGAGATCCACTTCCTCATAGGGAATATAGTTCATTTTATAACATCCAGACGTTGACCTTAGGTTTTAACTGAGTTTTCTGTCCACGATTTTAAGAGATTGTTGAGCAGCCGGTTTAAGAGAACGATTGATTATGTCCTACGAATTCATTTTTTGGTATTATAATATTTCATATAATAATATTTTTCTAAATAGTGCCACACTCAAGATTGTGCCCTTTACTTTAAGTTCTTTGAAAAAACTGAGACTAGAGTCATTTTGTGTATTTTATGGAATACGCAGGAACCAAAGCACTGGATTCTGTGAAATTTCCTGATCGATTAAGCAGGCTTTTTCTTTGGTGAATTTTATTAATATAAGTCCACACAAGTGAAAATGGTTAACTTTATTTAAGTTTAAAATCGTTCTATATTAGCTGTCAACAAAGATACTCTCTGTCCCACCTACGTTAGTGTATGTAGTCAGTCGATAGCTCAATTTTGGGTCTGTTAAAAATAAGCCAGGAAAAGAGTTTGCATTTAGAAAAGCTGAGATTTATATTTTATGTTTTTTTAAGTCCAAGTTCTTATACGTAACGCAGTGATCAGCTTAATGAGCGGCTGCTCATGCAATCTCAAAAAATGAATTTTCCAATTGTCAAAAACACCAAGCTGATGTCTTTTACGATACAGTCTCTGCAAAACTTTCTAAACACCATTCTAATTGAACTCGAATAAAATTTGCTCATCTAGATAGCAATGTTGGTGCAGTCTAGAAAAAGTAATTCAGAGAGTTATTTCTTATAAATTGTAATACGTAAGGTTAGAATTAAGGATTTATTCCAAGCTTCATTAAGTTAGAAATTCAAAATGTAGTTTTGCAGCCTTAATTGCATTATAAATTTTGGGGCTAATGAAATCTATTTAATAAATAAAAATTTCAATTTCTGTTTCTCTTTATTTATCTCCTAATACGGTTAATTATAAAAGGAATTCACTTAATTTTCTGGTGATGGGGGTACTTAAGCCCCTGATGAACGTGTCCCTTTGCCGATTGAGGGATGTAACAATTTCTTATCACACGCCTCCTTTATAAAAACTCAGACAGTAAATTGGCGCATGCGATTCATGACAAAACTTCCCAATAACTCATTTAATTTTCCTTCTAAAATAAAGGACCAGTGAAAAAATACATTGAATGAAAACATCGTCTTAAATTATCAGTCTGAAAAATTATCAGTACTCCATTTACCTAGTCAAATTCTATCCGAAAGACAATATCAAATAAAAATCATAGGCAGTATAAATTTCAACAGAATACTTAATGGGGAAAGAAAAAGTTGGTATTGCAAATTCTCTTGAAGCATTGAAATTTCAATCAAATCAAGTTGCGATCGTTGTATCCGTTTCAAAATCCTTCATGAGCTGAGATATTTGTGGGTTTTTCATTCGAGGTTAGTGGTAAGTTTTAGGGGACATTAAGTGAGAAGGCACATAATCGATTTTCAGGATCAAAGAATAGATTCATTTATAGTTTTGCAATCTTGCATTTTGCATATCAGTTCGAATTCCTAACTATGAAGCTTCGACTTTAGAATTTATCAAATCATTTTAGTCAATAAAGATGACCATTTCAAATGGAGGTTTAATGTCATTTGAATTTCAATATATGTAATTTTATAAGTCGGACTAAGATTTCGTGTTCCCATGGTGTATACAAGCTCGTCTAATTTGTCAGCGAAAAATAATATTAAGCATCTTTCACTGCCAGTAAAAACGCGTTCTCTTAATTCATCTATTTGTATCAAAACCGGCCTAATAAATAGTTTCTGTCGCCAACTCACCATCTTTTAATTATCTCTTGACGAAGAAATACATTATAAAGCGTCAAAAAACATGTCTTGTCATTCACCACGAGCCCCTGCGAGAATATTTTTTCTTTGCTTTTAGTCACGAGTGCAAAGAAAAGAAGAAAGAATTGAGATAATCAAAGAGGCATCTGAGTCAGTCTTTCTCACTACATCTGTTTTTCTTCATCTTTACATCTCTTCATCCTGTTTTGCGATGAGCCCTATCAGCCGGTAGAGGCGCTCTCTTGAAAGAGAGTATAAGAAAATTTTGTTATAATTATTGCTGTCTATTGTCTCCTTAGGAAAGGACTCAAAGGACTTGACATAATTACCTTCTCAGAATTTACAAAAGAAGGAATTAGCATTAGAGAAAATGAAATTTATATTTCTTGCTTCTTTGAAGTGCACATTTTTATATAAACACAAGTGTACACGTGTTTTCAGCACGACAATTTACAGGCAAACAAAACTTTTATTCCTTTTACAATCATATTGTTTAGAATTCAAAACCCGTCTCTGATCTTGCTTATTTCATTGGTTACAATTTTTACAAGTGCACTAAATACGTATTTTAGGGACTTAATCGATGGTTTTAGACCTCTTAGTCAAAGAAGAGCTACTACAAGCTCTGCTTATGGGCATAAAGTAGTTTTAGCAGAGCTCATTAACGTTCACTCAAGGTGAATTGGGATTGATTAGTAAAGGGAAAAGTCATCAAAATCATGTGCTAAATCTTTGTATCGACAAAAAAATTTTGACTGATTAGAATAATGATTTCCATCTTTATATTATAAGCGTACTATCATGACCGAATTGGATAGGTCTTTTGTATTTTTTCTGCCGTTTCCGATTGCACTTGTTCATGGCCCGCCGATAAATATTCAAGATATCAACAAATGGAGTGGCTTTAGGGTATATTCCTTCCCTTGAGATTATTTCTCAAAAGAAAAACCCAATTGTATAAAAAAGGAATAAATTAGTCTAATTTTATTTTGATATTTATTTTTATTTTATCAAGTTGGATTTTGTTTCAAACATGTTCAGTATACAATAATATCAACCTACAGATTACTAGTCCAGTTGAACTAAAGGTCGTAATAAATATAGGATTTGGACCTGGTGATACATAAATTTATTATATCACTCTCTCAATATAGCTTTTAATGAGAGGAAAGGAAAGTGAAATTTAAAGATTCCTCCCTAAAGCTCGGGATTCCTGCAAAGTTCCATCTGCGATAAACAACTCTATCACTCATTTGTCTTCCAAAAATTACTCCCAAATCACATGGTCTGCAAAGTGTACTTTGTTGCTTTCGTTCGCAATGGCGTAGTAATACTTTTGTCCCCTGACCCTAATTTCCACATCTTCATGTATTTATCAATTGGTGTGGTTTTATTTATCAAATTCATCCACATATACACAGCACACGTTTGTACACGCCCCTAAGGTACACATCTTTGACGGTGCTCAAGTGCCTCACTCTTTGCGTGCCGTAATCTTCGTCTCAACTTCCTTCTAATTCTCTCCTAAACTTTCAATCGCTTACTGTACAATACAAATTTGATTAATTTAACTCTTGTCATTCTTCGTTTAGACGGTTATTGCCTGTTGTCAGCTATAAGACGTAGTCCAGCTTCTACAATCCGGTTACCTGACTTTTTTTGCACCCTAAAATTGGTGACCGTCATTCCTTCTAACACCTAATAATAGGTGACCCTTACTCGCACTGCTGCAAGAACTTCAAGGATTGAAATAGTTGAGTGTTTTCCATCAAGTTAGAACTTAGTTCTGGTCGAGATAATTATGCCATTGTTGGCCTATATTTCACTTTTCAACAGCTTAGGCTTACATTCATTTCGTTTTCCTGTTCCTGCATTTTGCAAATCAGTTACAGTTTGTTAAGTAGTTGCATGATGATTAACGCATATGGGGTTAACTAAATTAAATTGCCTATCTATTTGTCAAACAACAACAATTAGTCAATTTAATGGTTATTTTAGTATCAGTTCTTTTGAATTTCAAAAAAGGCCTAACTAGAGGAAATTTTCATATATTTCACTTTCCAGATATCTGGAAAATATGGTTAGAATGCTTTCGTAAACACGCTTCAATGTTCACGAAATTAATCGCGATGGTGTTAATGAAAATTCCGTTCGAACAGACGTCTTTGTTATTAATGGCTTAGAAGCTATCCGCTCTCCCTTTCGGGGTAAACAGCAGACGAAAAGTTAAAGCACCGCTAAACACGACAGTTTGTTCTCTCCCATAGTTCCTTTTTCCCCATCTTCTTCCACCCCGCTTTCCTCCATCTTTTGGAAACCAATTAATTGTCAGTCGTGTCTGCCTCTGTCGCAACGTGTGCACAAAGACAGCGAGAGATTAAAGACGGAGTGAACTTTCAAAAAACCGACACCGCTCAGACTTTTTCACCGCTATGGACAGGTTCTTGGGTTGTCTGATAGCATTTCAGAAAGATATTATTGGTATTTCCGACAGGGAGCGTCGTTTGACGACAAATGCCTGACATCGAATCTTTAAATCCTCGGTAGTCCTAAACCTAGGCATGATATTTTAATGAGCTTAGAAGAAATTCGTCCGAGCCCACTGCCTCCTACTCCTCACGAGCAGCTAAGCAAGTATGATTACTGCACTGGTAAATAGCATTCTGCATTCGGCAATTTCTCAACTCCAGTGTAATTGATACAAAATACATGGACTGAATATAGGTTAGTGCTTACCTTTACACTTTTTTGATGAAAACTAATTAGTAATTTGAAAAGCATTCATCGTGATTAGCATATGTCAGCATACCGTCTGATTCTTTAACAGGAATACGGGCTGAGTTGTTGTTACATCCCTTAAACGACAAATTTGGACATGTCCATCAGCGGCATTTGTGTCTCATCGTCGGAGAGCGTAATGAATCTTTAGTCTTCTATTAACCTAATTAGAAAGCACACAAAAGAAATTGGTATACTCACTTATTTTTAAGATTAACTTTAAACTGCCTTAATTTTTGACAGACTTTTGAAATCGATAAGAATGTTTCAATAATCTTCTCCGAGTATGATTATTCATTTTGTTTTTCTGGAATTTTAAAGTAACAACAATTGGATTCAGTTGAATTATACTTCTTTTCATTAATTTATTTTTCCAATTCCTGTCTCCCGTTAATATTAAAATATTTGGGTGGACTAGCATGTTCACCGAAGAATGCCATCGTCCTTTGTCATGGTTACTGAAATGGGAACATTTATTTGTGAGTTGGGTGAAAATCTAAATTATTTAAGAATAGTTGGGTCGATCAAATTTGTACTGGCTGCAAATCCTAGCTCGTAAAGACAAAACTTTAAGGAATACTGAAAAGCAACCATCAAAGATTAAGTTCGTAACACGTAAATCTCTCAGAAATTTTGAGATCATAAATACAAATGGTACAGATACCAAAGGTGGTCTTTTTCACGTATCTCCCTAGTTCTTACTCTTGTAATATTATATACTTGTTCAAATTTAAGCGATTATTATCCTCAGATGTTGCAATTTTGAGGAATATAGAAACCATTCTACACCAGAGCCGCACAAATTCTACTCAGTAATGCTTTATTACTATTTACCGGGTTTTATTTTTACTTTTAATCGCCTGCCGTTCTGCCATCCAAGCTTTATCAGATTGGCCTAAAGGCACAATTAGCCCAATCGTCTCTACTCGAACTCAGTTTAAAATCTTTTTGTCGAATACAAGAGTGCAAAGAGGATATGTTCCATGCAATCATTCTTCTTATGTTGTACGCTGTTGCATGGGTACTTTCATACAATTATTCCAAGTTCAAGACAGCTCAAAGAAAGGAATAAAGAAATATAAAATTTATTATAAGAACTCGCAGAACTCTCTCCTCAGCCGATCAGAATTTATAAGCCAAGCGTCCTTTTTTTCCAATTCATCGGTTCGATACGATCCTTAAATAAATGGACTTATTATAACTTAATGGCAAAGAAGAAAGTGGAATTGTAACTACTGTTCTAACATTTTACGCCGTTGAATGTATACGTCCCTATTACAATTGTAAGACTGTTTTGTAAATTGAAGAGAAAATGTTCCCCTGAATTCGATCTTCAGAACTACACATTACAAGGAAAACCTGGAAAAGAATGTCAAAATGGAGAAGAGGAGCCATAATGTCTCATTGAATCACACTTAAACCTAAAATACAATTCTCACTTCTATTGCTGAGAATTTGGCTGGAAGTAGATCTGAAAATGCTAAAATACAAAGCGTTTGGCACATCTCCTTCTATAAATCACAGGACACGAATCAAGGTAAGAGGACTTTACAATCATCACGTTCTAGACACACTTTTGGTTAATTACAAAATGGAAACTCTAGACGATGAACTACTTTAAGTCCTTCTGCGTACATGAAGATCAAACAAAAGGGAGAAGACAGACGTTTAGATAGAGGCACTAAAGCTATCGGATTGCAGACAGTAAAGAGATGACAGCCAGACAACGAGAGATGGACATGGGATGAACAGATGTTGTGACACTGCTGTCGGACAGTGTCGCCTTGGGGACCCCACATACAATATTTCGGCGGTGTTTTGGATCAGAGGTCAAATTTACGCTTTGATTTGGATTCCCTTTTATCATTCCGACAGAGAGCCCTAAGTGCTCGTCAACGGTTGCCTGTAACTGCAGACAAGTCTTCACAATGGTTGAATTTAGCCGTGATTTTTAGCATGCCTACTTGTTCTTTGATCTCCGCACCTGGCTTATCGGCCAAATTAAACAGTAGTAATATCGCTTAGGGATCAAAAATAATTTCCACCACTTTCGGTACGAATACTAAGCCAGCTGAACTGAATATTGACATTTTAAAATATAAATGTAAAATGTAAAACATTGCATTAATAAAATAACGGAGCCTCATATAGAGCAGAAGTTCTTTCGTCAAGCACTATAAAGTCTCAGCAAATTTTCATTCACTCCATCATAGCACTGCCCTTCGCCATCATTTCGTATATCCAAATACTTGCGAAATTTGAAATGATCTATGCTACCGCCTCTATGTAAAGCAAAGACGGTGAAGGCATATGATTATTGCATATGAAGTGTTAATTAACTTTGGCTACTCATTGTTTAATTTTGGACCTTATGAATACCTTTTTCTGTCAACTAGAATGAATGGTAAATAAAGATGTTTGCTCAAAAGCCTCCCGACATGAAAAAGTTATAAATGATAATTACAATTAAAACGTGATGCTAGGTACAATTACCGAATTCCCTAAATCGAGTTCTATGAAAGAGCTAGTAAAATTTCTAAAGCTTTTCAAACTCCAAGATTTGCCTTAGGCCACATGACAGAACGAAGTAATCTTTTCATTTGGATTTCCTTATGATTTCCGGATAAAATAGAAATATGTATTTTATTTAATCTATTTTTTCTGCATAATCTAGATCGAAGACTCCGCTAAGTCACTATTGAATAAATGAGCACTTATCCCAAAGTACCGCTTAAACTGTCAGTTATAAAAAATAACTCACTCAGTTAAGAGAAATCGAAATCAATACACTTTAGTGAATGAAAAAATACATCATACAGGATTGACAGAGAGCAAGAAAATTTTGTCTTCATATATACAAACATGGTGGGAAACACACGGGATGTTTACTAGCCGAGTCTAGACAACTAACATAGTGACGAGCCGACACGGCGAATCTCGTGTATTTTGTTGTTTTGCCTTTTCCTTGTTGGCTGCGGTTGTTGAGGTATTGGAGTTTGACGCAGTGATATGTCTTCGGTGATCTCTGTCTAGAGATACAGCCTTAGAAAGGGGAGATTCAGCTGTACCCAATTCTCGCCTCTTAGCACGATACTTTCGAACCAGACGTTTATTTCCATGGAACTGAGAGCCAGAGTTGACAGGCGACGTAGTTGACTTGACCTTCAGACGATACATTCCATCAGCTGGTTGCTTGCTGGAATCCTTGGAATTTTCATTTATGCACACCAAGGTACTTTCATCATCAAACGAAGTCGAGGAGGAGATAGAGGAGGAGGAGTTAGAAAGAGGGCGTCTGGAAGTTGAGGTGGAACTCTTCTTTTTAGTCAGACACTTCTGATTCCGCTTCTTAATATTATCCAGAGCATTCAAGGAGGTATAACCGTCGTCAGAATCTTGATTTTGGAAAGAGGGATTCACATTGAATAAATAAGGATTAGAGGTGATTTTCATGTATTCTTCTGAATTGATTCTACGAGATCCTGTAAATTTTAATAACATTTAATGAACATCAATACTGAGTAAAACAAGTTCAATAACTAATAATACAATTAAACGGGACTTACCAAGTGTGGAATCTTCGCAACCAGATGATGAAGAAGAGGACGAATGAGTAGAGCATTCTGGAAGGTTTGGAGATAATCGTGATCCAATTCCATTTTCACAAGATCCTAAAGGTGTTTGGGCGCCACGCGGATGGCTTTTAGTACCCATTCTTGGAACTGGGCGACGGTTAGTCTGAGTTGGAATGGATATTTGCTGAACTGTCAAAGAAGAATTCAGAGTTGTATTGAGCATGGAAGGTGACCTTCTCTGAAGGGTCTGATTCATAGGTTTAGATCCTTCCATCGGTTGAGGTGGTTTCCTTTGTGGTGTTGCTATCATGGACTGATTGTTAGTATTTCCAGTTGTCAGAATTGTTGGTGAAGCCCTTCTCTGGGCTTCTTCTTCCTGTTCCGCAGTTGGAATAGGAGGAAGGGGGCGATTTGGTGGTGGTGGAGCCAACGAACGCTAAAATTCAAAATTAAATCGATTAATAGCAAAAATTAAATCCAAAAATTGATATTAAAGTCACGAGAATAAAGTTTGGTTAATAACTTCGTTCATGGGAAAATAATGACTACTTCAGCGTAAACTTACAAATCTAGTATTTGTGTTCGCCATGAGAGAGACAGAAAGTCCTATGAGCGCTTGGCTGTACGAACATCGAATTTATAAGGATACAGTAGACCAATCCGAAGACAAGCATATGGTAAGCATTTGATTGGCTGCAATAGGCCAATAAGTGCATTGCGCGTATAAGCGTTATTTTAGGTGCGTGCCCGAGATTGGCCAATTGTCTTTAGTCATATCTTTTATTTCATCGGGTTAGTTTATCGGAAAAAAGGCGTTTACTTTATGATTTATGTGTTGTTATCATTAAAATGTAAAGACTTCCTTTGCATTTCAGAATTATTTCAAATTTATCTAATTAAACCGAGTTTAATATCTCAATTTAACGAAAATAAATTCGTGAAAACATGTTTCTTACATTTCAAACAAAGACTATGATTACGTAAAAATATCTCAACTTTGAAGGGTTTTGAATAAACTGGGTCAGAAACTGAAGAGAGCAAATGGATATTTGAAGATTTCTTTGGTAAAAAATTAATTGTTTTCTGAAACGGATTATTTTCTGTTTTTTTTTAGTCCCAGTTAACTAGATAATACGCTATTTATATTTTTTATAGCATATATTAACTCTTTATTTGATTTTAATTAAAAAATTTAATTCAGTCTTTTTGCATGGTAATCAAAAGTTTCCGAGTTATATTCTGGAAGCTAGTGCTAACGTAGGATTTGAAGAGACTAAATATAATCCAGTGTAACCAAATTTCCATTATTGGCCATTTACACTTACAAGAGTAGTATGTTAAGTTCAGACGGATCAATATAATAAAATAAAAAATAATGAATAAAACAATAAAAAATTAAAATAAAATATTTACCTTCATATTTCTTATATATTACCGTTTGGGTACATTTACGTTCATTACCTGGGAATTTGCAGGAAGACCTTCATGGTAAATGCTTCCCAATCCCATTAAAAAGTGTTAATGACACCGGCTCCAGTAGAAAAACAGGTAAACTAGATCAACTCATACTAGGCACTCGTATTCTACCTTCCCTCATGTCGTCCAGAATCAACTAATGAGGTCATTCTTTTACATTTCAAGACATGGAATAACGAACATCGATTTCATGACCTTTGACTTAGCAGAGGTACACACTGATCACAAAGTTGTCCATATTGATCTTTTTGCATTTACCAAGATTTAAACCCTTTCGAATTAGGTCGATCTCTATAAGAACTCTTCTCTCGGCATAAAGAGGAATGTTTTGTCAATCATAATTAAGTGAGGCTGTTTAGGATATTAATAAAGATCGTTATTATAACGGGTGAATATTTGGACAACCGGAAACGGGCATGCATTGAAAATGTCCAACAATTATGTCATATCCCATCTGTTCGTCTGCAAACAGACCGATAGTCATTTAATTATGTTAATGTCTAGTATCCCATCTTTATCTATATTTTTGAAACCTCATGGGTCAGTCCATTGTTAGCAGATGTGTGAAAAATACTGGATGGTCCCAGAGTTGATCAAATAACGTGCTTCCAAAATAAGTCTAGAAAAAAGCAAAGGAAATCTTTGGCTGATTTATATTCTATCATTTAAACGAGATTATGTGGATGTGAGACGCATTACTGATGGATGTTCAAAGTTTACAGAACTCTGCTAAATCAAGGCTGTCTCACCTCTGCCATCAAAACGGTAAGCCGTAGTACATAATGTGAAATCCTTATATCTTTTCCATCATTGGAAGAAAAATGAATTGATGTGGCAGCAACGAACAATCTCAATTAAAAATCCAGTAAATGATCACTGAACATTGTAAACAAACCCCTACTACAATCTATGGAACAATTACTGAAATCTGAATTTTGGGACGTGAGCTAGCAATCCGAATCTCAGAATCAAATGAAGTTAGACTCTTTGATACCTTGAAATTGTTCTCAAAGTCCTTGTGATCCTCTCCCCTTCACCATTAATTGGACTTTCAGCTAACCAATTTTAGTTTTATTCAACAAATAAAATTTGAGGTTTTTTTGTTTTTCACTGTGGGCAATAATTGATGGATACTAACATACACTTGACTAATGTCAACTTTTATAGAAAAATTCTTTTTATTTTCAATAGACATGATTGCTGAGTAAAATAGATATAAAAAGTGGCATGGTAACTAAACTGCTGAGCTAGGAGAAAAATTCGAGAGCGAAGAAGATGCAATTAAAAATAGTGGAAAAGGGGATTCCTGATATGGTCGGGAAATCTCATACTGCAATTTTATACAAATGTTTATAAAAATGCACGTTACGGTAGAGTAATGCAGCGAACTGCAATGACTTCGAGTATTCCAGATTTAAGTGTTTCAAATCTTATAAAAGACAGATTTTCAGCAGGCTTCAAAGCTTTAAACCTTAGCTTATACTAACTAAATGCATTAAAGAAATGAAGATGAAAGTGGTGGAATACCAAATCTTTAAAGTCACACAATTTCAGATGTTAGCTTCCGGTATCAAGCAATTTAGGATTGGATTGTGGAATATGTAGTCATAAAGCTACAAGAGAATTCAGATTTCCATTCATGTAAAAAACCGGAAACTCTCGGCCTGAAGACTATTCTGCAACAAAAATTAATTCCTCAAAAATCCTGAACATGTTAAGGACAAATAGTAACTTGAGCTCCAGAGATATCTTTACTTTCAAGAAAGAAAAATGGGTGATTTTGCCTGCATTTTACCCCTGTATTTGGCAGCTGCAATATTAAAAGCTATATACATTTATGTTCAAATCGGAGTTGTAATACAATCATCAATTGATCACTTTTGTAGATCAAATGAACGTAATAATATAAGAGACATGAACGTTAAGTAATTCTAAATTCAATTCTCGACGTAAGGAATTTTAAAATGGGCACATGTTATGAAAGGCACAATTATCCCTAGTTACGAATGAACCTCACTAGCAGTGGTTCCTTTACTTTCAGAGTTTAAATACTAATCAGATAAAGGGACACCTAGTTACAGGATCTAAATTCTGGTTAGAGAATAGAGAAATCTGGTTTATGAATTTTCTCTTGCTCAATGCTCACCTTCGACCGAAGAAAATATGTTAATATGTTTGTCATTTTCGGGTATTTTTAAGTCTATTTGCCAGCTAACATTCACAATGGTGCATCGTTCTGCTGGAAAAAGGTAGATTTTTGTGATACCAAATACTAGATTATTTGGGTGCCTCTATTTGCTATGCTTGTGAAAGTGTGATTCCTTCAACGGATTTGAAATGCTTCACTTTTTGTTCTTTAAATAATCACTTGTAAATAGCAATATCTAATTTTTGTAATATTTGAGAAATTGAAATGAACTAAATTTGAATTTTCAGTCATGACCTAAGGACTTAAAAACTAAAAGTCATAAAGAAGACTTACCAGATTTCTTAATTTGTTTAAAATCGTCATGACTTCCAGCGTACATTCTTTCCGGTTCTTACAAGGGCATACTGAGTCAAAATGTTTCAATGCAAGAGAATCGGGAAGACTTTCATCGCAACTCAAAGACAATGTCTTCTTCATAAAGAATATTTACAGAAAATTCTTGAGAAATTCACTGAGAAAAGTTCATATAAATCATGGCTCTATGAGAGCTCATTCATAAAGTTAGCCATCTCCCAGCAATCAGGAGAGATTCAGTATTCATTATCAGAATTCTTAGTTCTATTTTAAAAAAACCACTGTGAAGAACAGACTTCTCAAAAATTTCAACTAACTCTGCTTATTCTCAGAAGACAACCACGTATTTTTGAATGTTTTAAGTTTCAATGTGTAATTTTTAGTCATAATGTCTCATAAAATATTTTATTAGTCGGCTGGAGATTTACGCACAGGTAAAAAATATATATAAGGGTATAACCGACCATTTATTGCTTCAGAACCCGATTTCAGATTTGGAAACATGTTTCAGTTATCACGAAAATCGAGGGAAAAGAAAGTACCGAAGATTGAAAAAAAAGAAGATGAAGAGGGCAATGGCGGTATTACTCAGAAAGTAAAAGGCGAATAAATCTAATTAACTTTCCTCAGTTGTCGGTGTCGGACCGTCTTAGACGGTGCTTTTTCAATCCATCCCAAGGTGTTAGCTTTGGCAAGAGAAGAATGGATAAGAGAGTGTACATCAATTCTCATGACCCACAAAAATTCAGTTTGGCAAGATGTTAATAATAAGTCAAAAGAAGTATTCGGGAGCTTTGTTCCTGCTTCGGCTTAATGGTTGAGAAAAGAAGTGCTTAATAAGGAAAGTCGGAACATTGGTTGCCTTAAGAGATGCTGAGGGTTTACAATGTATAGGGAACATGTCTTTACTTACTATTTTATGACAATGGAAAATTTAAGTTTGTCGAATTACAATGTTTACATTTTGAGCCATTGGGGAAGCGCCTATCTTGTGCCGCCTTGTATATCACCCGAGTCAGAAACCAGGAGACAGATGTTCATCGGTCCACATCTAGTGATGCAGACAGCATTGATCATTTCTGATCCACCGAAAAGGGTAGTGGAATGTAAGCTTTCCATTTGATAGAATACAGGGCACTTTTCTCCTACCCATGTTATGTTTTGCTAACGCTTATGTTAATGGGCTTTATTTTAACTCAATTTATAATTTATTATCATTATTGCATTAATATTATTAATAAATTATTAGTGCACTGAATTATTATTTTTGCAATTCAGACAGAAAATATGCAGATAATTGCTGTCCCCTTATATTTCAGATATTCTTTTTAATGCAAAGAAGGATAAAAATTTATCGAAGAATCGCATTCAACTTTTCTTTCTGAAATAAGAATTCAGTCTGCAGGACAAAATGAAACAGAAAACGTGTCGCACTCAAGTAAAGGAACAAGCAAAAAATTCAGTATTTGATGAATTAAAACTGAATGCAAACACTAAAATTCGGCTTTACTAGAAGTTGTAAGGATTTCATTTAGTAGAAAATAAGTAAATGGAGTTTGCTCTATATAAAAAGTAACAATGTAATTATAAATAATTCATTTGCTAAGTTAAAACTGTAAGGAAAGTTAGTCTTCTCAACCACCTGAAGAAAAAACGAAGCGGCAGGGCCAACCCTTCTTGAGTAAGTGATACCAGTCAATAGGCACTGAACATCGCGGACAAGTGATTGCTGCAATTCAGGGGACGAATCCTGAAATATGAATTCCGGAAAATGAACTGTCACTTTAGTAAATATTGTACAATCCGAGTCCAGAAATCAAATGAACCAAGTCTTATTGATACCTTGACTTTCTCCTCTGTCTTTTGCTCTCCTCTTCTTTATCGTTTGCTGGATCTACTGTTATTCAAAGTCATTTGCTACCCACGATTAAAACTTGCAAATTTTTATATTACTGGGAGTAATAATAATAAATAATCCCTAAGTAGATTCAGAGAAATGGCTGATAGTTCCTTATATTTTAACACTTTCAAAAATAGTATTACCATGTTGGTTTGGCTTTCATCATCATTTTGATAATTCTCTTTTCAAAATTCAAAAGCAAACCTTTCAACCCTTCGTGACTGCTCAAATACATCTAGTGTTATTATTTTCAAAGTCACTTTTTACCAAAGCATTCATGTCCTGCCTAACACAGCAGGAAAAATAAGAAGAGTAACGTGGAGGCAACCTGTGGGCCAGCTTCCAACTAACTTTCCTTCCTCTCCTCCACTTCACACTTTTTACTATTTTAAAACGAAAAGCACACAAGAGAGGGAAGGAATGTAAAACATTGCAGAAGATTTGGAGTCGGTGAATGTCGGCATTTGCCGACATGGCTGCTGTGTGGCTAGACGCGGTGAGGTGAAAAAACGTAGAGGAAAAGAAAAGGAAGAAGCGAAATGAACAAAATGAAGTTAACGTGTATGGGTATGCTTCTTTCATTGGGGTTTTGGAACAACTTGTACTTGGATTAGTTGCAGTTGTGGTTTTGGCTTGTGCAATTTTGCAGGTCTAATACTAATTTCAGCACACAATTAATTAGAAAAGAATTTGAAATCAAAGTAGGAAATACCAATGAAGGGAAACGGGGAAAGAGAGTGATTAAGGAAAGTTCGACATTTCACCACTAAAATCATTCCACTTATCAATCATTTTATTAGATAATTTGATCAAAGCTCGAATATTTATTGTTATTTGAGAATACAAATTAAAAAGAATGCTGTATGGGTATCAAAAGGAGGAAAAATTGAATTTCGTAAGGTTTCAAATAGTAAAGACCTTCAGTCACAACCGCTACCTGTTTTATCCGCTTTAGCTTAAGACAATTTAATTGTTTTAGTTTGTTAAAACACCGTTTTGAAGGCGACTGAGAGGACAAATGCAATTCGCATTTGTCATAAAGAAAAAGGATTTGCATCCATTTTCATTTTCCTAATTGTAAATTTTAAATACCAGCTGCAGTTTGTCTGAAGACAGAAAAAAGGGATTCATTAGATTATTCTAAAAGGTAGGCTTTCTAAGCTGCTCGCATTTCCATGGTTTCAGTGCTGTTAGTTAAAGTAAGCTATACGCGCATATTGAAAGAGACAAACTTCTCGATATGATGTGATCAACCATTCGACTAAGTCAACTGGTCAACATCCTCTAAACATAGTGGCAGAAACTAAATAAAGAAGAGAGAGATCTAATCAGTGGATCTGAAATTTAGAACTATAGAACATGATGTGATGAACAACACCTATTAAGAGAAGAATAAACAATCAGTCGTATCAAAAATTAGAATAAAACTCTTGACCTGCCATTTCTACTATGCTCTCTCCCTTCACGCTTTATTTTACAATTTATCGTGCCTTATTGTTCCCTCATGTTCAAAATGTGTAAAACTTCTTGCCTCACTTACAGTTTTAGCTAAAATACAAATAAAAATATTTTCTTCAGTTTGCATTCACTGCCAAAAGTCGGACTCATTGTCTCTTTCCGGTCCGAATTTTTTATCCCCTTAGTATACTCAGCTCTTCTCATTTTTCATAAATTCTTTTTTAGAGTATGCTGCCAAACACGACAAAATAGTATAAACCTAGGGAACGAAAGGGTTCTTTTCCTAAAGTTTCTTTCCTTCCCAATGATAACAGACTCAAATGAAAGAGGTATGGTCGGAAAATGTCGGTAAATACCGACTTAACCGCGTCTAATTCGAATTAGAGAAGAAAAGAACTTGAATGAAAAACGTGCTAAATTGAAAGATAAGACAACTGGAAACTTAATTTGGCTGAAGAATGGAGGTATCTTGAAAAAACTACCAATTCTTTTAAAAATTAAACAAATATTCAAAAGATTTCAATTTTGATAATTTAAAATATTTGTAGTACTATCATATTTTTAATATCAAAAATTAAATTTGACACCTCTCGTGCGCTGAAATAAAGGTATGAATTTCTTCTTGATTTCTTTGAGTTGAGTAAAATTTTGAGCGATCATAGTTTATTCGCTCCTTTTAGGCCTTATGTAACAGAACAACTATGAAAATAGAGATTTGAGGACCAATTTCATATTTCAGTAATTTAAACATTAGTTATTAATCAGTTTATTCGTGACTTTTGGTTAAAGTTTAGCTTTCAATCGAAACGAATGATGGATTTCATTCATTTTGCATTTCCTAAAAGTCTGATTGTCGAAGAAAACGCCCCTCAAGACCTGGCAAAGTTCATAAGATCTGATGCTGTGCCACTCCCACGTTTCTAGTTACAAGGCACTTAGTTGGTATAAACGATAAAATTTATTCTAAGTACGGCCAGCCTATCACTTATTCTAATACTTAAAAGCTCATTAGAATTTATTATAATTGTCAAGCGATTTGAGACCTTGAATACTGCACCAATCTGAGCGCGTCCATCTGCAATGATTCATCACCATCCTTGCTTTTTAATAACTGTTTTTCAAATTTTAATATATTGATAACTTAGTAAGCTCTTAAACATTTGAACAGCTGAATATCTTTACACGTAGTCTTATTGTTTACTGAATAATGCTAGTCTCCTTTTTCCAGCACTTTAAAAGATGATTGTTTGAAAACACACCAAATAAATCACTCCCGTTATTATTCACGCTAGTTTAATAATTTTCACATCCTTATTCTCCATATATTATTGCAGCAATCATAAAACACATTTGTTCATGTGTGACTTTTTTCAGCCACAAACACTTCGGTATCAGGCAAGACTGTCATCCAGATGACTGTTGTTATTTAGGCCCTTTACAGCTTTAACCACACCAATACGAACAGGATATTCCCATACATTGTGTACAAAGATAGTTTGTTGTAACATTTTTCACCACAATATTCTCCTAACCGGATTTTGGGTAATGATATCTGGAATACCCTCGTGCTTTTTATTTAATGTCGCCAATCTGGGAATTTATGGTTATAATTTACGGTGAAAATAAGCACATTTATTATAAGGGTGAGTAATTGCAATATTTTTATGTTTCTAACCATGATATGTTCAGTATGTGTGATGGCATTGGTTAGGATTTTTCCCTCAGTTATAAGTGTAGTTCACAGTTGGCTAAAGATAACTTGCACATCTATTTCCCCGTCAAGACTTAACGAACTTCAATTGCATATGTATGCCTGAACCAGTCTGGTAAATTACTAATTAAATATGGTTAAGAAGAGCAATGCACAGCTCAATATGCAGACGTTAGACTGCGAGGTAATTCGTTAAAAGGTTTAAGAGAAGAGAGGTTATTTGTAGGCTGAACTGAGAGAAGTTTAGTGTTCAGTTAGTAAAAACTACGATTCTGAGTTTCCTTTCACAGTTCATTTAATGTCTTTGTATGGAACTGATCTATTATTTCTGTAATAGAATCAGGTAGTCTTTTCTGAAATTCATACATACTCTGGAGATATATAAAGGACTAACTTCTTAGAAAACTTAGAGTCAGATTTGTAATTGCCACGTTTTCAGAAATGTAGAGTATGTAGAGAGAAATGAAGAGTATTTTCTTCTACTGCTAGACAGATAACAACTAGTTTTTAAAGTTTTTGAAATTATAGGTGGATCGACAACCGCTAAAACTAATTTATGCACTTTTTTCTCAATCTTGTTACATTTGGTTTGAAATGCAGTTGTTTTTTTTTATTTTTCAACTGGGTTTAAATATAAAAATACTTTAGAACACGTGGAGAGTATTCAGGTCATCTTGTATTGACGATTAACTGTCACAATTTTCCAAGCTGTTATTAATCAAACGGCCTCTAATTATATTAATCAAGACATACTTGTAGACAATTGATAAAGAAAACAAACTCACCTTCTCTTTGCGTGTGACGCAGGTAACTTTGAAGTTGAGTGTCAAGTAGTAGAAACGCACTTCCTTCTTCCAATTAATGATTCCTCCCAAATTTGGGACATTTGAAATAGAAAAGGGGCGGGGTTGGCAGGACATGAGAAAATGTAAACAAAGCAAATCTACTCTCTTCTCTGCCGCTGATTTCCTGATTTGTGGTAGGATCCACCTTTTTTACTGCGTCTCTAAATGAAACTAGTTTCCAATGCTTTTCGTGGCGCCTAAATACATACTGAATTTACCTTTCTCCATGTCGAGAGATTCTGAAGCTGCTATTTATGGAAAGCTCACATTCTTCCACACTTGCATCGACCAGAAATAATATTCGTGGATGGCCATTCACTGATGAGTACCGTTGCTGTAACCTCTGACTTGACATAAAGGGACGTTGACCACTGTGCCAACAGTACTAATTTAAAGGAAGTGGGTTTCATTGCTAATAATGGACGCCTATGAACCTCTCAATGTGGTAAATTTCGGCTCCTAGATTAATTTTTTGACCAGTGTATCTTATTAGCCCAGCAACACGTGATTTCGTACCTACTGTTGTGATATCTTGGCAGATTTATTATATTAAACAATCCAATAGTTATTCGGCATTCAATGTTATCATCATCCTTTGGGTTTGTTTCTTAAGAGTCATCTCTATTTGCTCATGGATATTTCGCACGCAGTTCATTGATTAAATTCCCCAAGTATATAGTTATAACAGGACACATGAATGATTCTCGATCCACGCTAATATCATTATTAAAATGAAAATTAACTCCTTCAAATAATTCCAGATGCTAAAGCTTAATAAAAGGTGCCAAACTATGGGCAAATTATGAAACTCGGAATCGATTTTTATCGGACATAGTGGCGGGAATGATCGTTAGAGAAGTTTATGACCAGAAAAATGCAAAAATTGTCAGGAAATGTTAAGCAAAACTCAAGGCTACAGGTTCTGTAATGGACTCTCAATCGGTTAAAGAAACCGTGATCAAATTCCCCTATGCCATTAAAAATTTGAATTAGAACTTTTCTTCACACACTCATTTTTTTATAAAAGTCGATGAAAAAGTCGATCAGAAATATTCTCCGCAATCACCCCTTCTTAATGATGATTTTTACACTGACTGCGAATAACAACAAATCAAAGTTGAAAACAGATTCGAATTATTGCTCCAGTTTAGCACTCTTTGATGCAAAATAATTCTATTTAGGAGACATCTTGTTTAGTTGAAGTTGATTCGAGTAAACAATACCATTAGTACTCAATCGAATTGTATAATAGTTTTGCAAAAGGGACTTATATATGATCCATAGAATACTAAAATTAGAGGGAGCAAAGTCTGAATAGTTTGGGTACTTTTGACGCGTGAATGTTTGCTGTGTTGATTTGTTTTCTTTACGTCTTGGTTCTTGGTACTGAGACTTGGCCAAGCAGTCCCATCATCTGTCGGCACGTCCCATCCCGACTCGACACAAAATACATTTTTGGCCGTCTCAAATGGAGAACGACGACGGGAAGTGGGTAGTGTGTTGACAAGTAGCAGAAAGTGAAAACACATAAATATACGCACCGGAGAACGAGTCAGAGGCAGACCGTGAAGGAGACTGTCAAATGAAATATAGAGATGGAGAGCGTGTCCAAAAAATACTGTCTGCCAAGCGGCCTTCAGAGAGAGGCTATGCGAAATGAGTCAGGGACCTTCCTCTCTCTTCTCGGCATTTCTCTCGCTGGCAAATTTGAAGGGAGAGAGGGAGAGAGAGTGGCGGTCCGGAACATCAATACCATCATTTTAACACATCCTAGATCCCTGTTTCCTCCTCCACCTTCAGTCCGTCAGAGACTTGTCCTACGATTTGGAATTTACAATAATTTGGTTCATTGCCAAGCCTAGTTACTATTAGATTGAAACTGGCTTGTTGAGGTAACCTTTGAGGTAAAATTTGATGAAAATGGTGGATTTTTTCATAGTTGGTCATGTGGTTATGTTTATTTTGGACCAATGTCGGGTGTATTTTTCATATAGCTCTAAGCGTGGCCATCAAGTCGGCCAAATTTTGCTACTTTTCATCAGTACAAAGGAAAGTAAGTTAATCTCGAATAATTAAATGAATATAAGCTTATTTAAAACTGAGTTTGGTTGGCTGATATAATCAGGATTCGGTCTTGATGACGCGAAAGTAGATATCAGAGGCATATATAAGCTTAAATTAATTATTATTCAAGTTTTAATTATTTTCTTTATAGAAATATTTGACACATAATTTGTGTACTAACAAGTATTTACAATAAATTTTTACCTCCATGAGGCGTTAATATTTTTAAATTATCGTTTTTTGGCTGGATAGTAAAATAATTGTAAAATCAGTTCAATGGAAATTGTTAGCCTTTGTAAATCATTGGATATATACCGATGGGCGTTTGTCTAATGATTTCTGGCTTTGCAGACGTACAAGATACTGCCACACCACCAAAGCATAACTGTGTGCTATGAGTGTCTATGAGTGTGCTACTCTCATAATCCTGTTAGTAACTTGGCAATTGGAAGAAAAAATTTTGTCAGTCAGTAACAAATCAAGTATCAGTAACGCTAGAGATGGGGATGTCCCGAAATCAATCTTTTAACTCGACCAGTTCTCGTGTGCACATTCTTCTGCAGTCAGACAAATTTGCTCTGAGATATTAAGTAAATGCAAATTAATGGGAATCTTCGCTCTTGACAATCAATATATTCTCCGTTGTTCGACCAATTTCCTTTAAAACTAAGCTCCAATCGAACTCTCTCAAATATTTAACGGACTGACGTTTTTATGCACAAGGAGACCATAATCATGTAAGGAAGTACTTAGAAATCATGACTTCAAGACTAAGATGCCCTAATTTCCCAACCCCCTCTCTGAACCAAATATCAAATTTGTTCAAGTTGTACCTTTCACATGACATTATGCCCAAATGAAAGCTAGACTAACTAGACAAATCCCCAAGCTTGCTTTGTGGTTAAGAACGCCTAAAGCTAGAAGGTCGATAACTTGACTGCATTTGCCATTTAATATTACCCATGATAAAAGATAAACCGGTCAGTCGAACTTGCATTTTCGTAGTTATCACATTTTAAGGGTTGAAGACAAGCAAATTCTTTTTTTTCTTTCCCAATTCAAAATATTTAATATTGCTAAACTCGTTAGTGTCAGTATTGAACTACTAAAATAATCGTCTGTCGCATGATTTATTCTACATTCAAGTACGTTCTTTTTCAACGGTGTTGACTTTGGGTGTAAAAGAATAACATTCCATTAGGAATATCTTCAATATTTCAATGCTCTCTAATTTCTCTTTGCGACAAATTCATTCACCATATCCTCTTCTGACCTATAGCACGTTACGCAGCCACTCCCGCTCCATTAAATTGAAATTTCTTTTGCCCTTGTCGCCTCTCTTCAAATGTATAGGCAACAATATGGGTGGTTAAACAAATTAACTCCGCTTTTAGCCAGTCTGGTAAAAAATAACTGACTAAATTTGATTGCCTCTTTTCCAAATCATCCCTGTTTGCAAGCCTTTAAAGTTGGCATAGAGTGCCTTGAAATATGGAAAAAATATGGTTGTCCATGGTCTTAGGGAGTATTACCGAAAATTTTGCTAGATAAGAGTGCTTACATTTAGATGCTACCATTATTATCAGTGACAGTTAAAAAACGCCTATATTTAATCACTGGGTGGCGTCTAAACAGTAGTACATTAAAGGATGAATTAGAGATCAAATTTGGTAGAAAATGAGGTCCGGATATCAAAAGTTTTACTTTATTTGAATTTAAGAAGCATTGATTTATCTGGTCTGTCCTAAAGTTTATAATTTACTTTGTAATATTCAAATGCCCCTAGACTCACCCTCCATTATTTAACCCTTGCGTTTCCGTTTCAATTTATATGCAGAATATTTAGAGGTTGTTGGCCAGAAAATTTAATGAAATGTTTGGTTATGTGAATTTAATTTATTTGTACCTCTTTAAGGGTATGAAAAGCATGTATATATATATATATATATGTGGTGGGATTTAAAAGTAATTTATTTACTTGCCTGATGAAATATAGCCTAAAATATTTAAGAATCAGGTTAGGAAGAGATTCATAATGATTATTATTTCGTTCTTTTTACCGAGCATACCAAGTATACAAATCGATAAATAATGTATAGATTTCAGTGAAACCCTCTCAAAATATGTCCTAGTCTAATATGGTTTTGGGGTTCCATTCTTAGCATACATTTAATAATATATCAGCTGAGAAGAGGTTAGTAATACTTGTCTCTTCACTGAAAATTATTTGTAAACATCAGATGTGATTTCTACTATATTATGATCACAGAGCAAAAAATCATAACTTTGTGATCTGTAGTCCAAGCAGACTGGATGTATTTTCAGAAATAATTTTTTTAAGAAATGCGTTTTTTAATCGACGAAATTCATTCGATATCTATCATTCAGATGGTAATTTACTTTAAATTTAATAAATCTACAGTAAGTGCATTTGCAACTGCCAAATAGAATTCACTGAACATAAACAACTTAATATCTATTTTTAATTCTGTTACCTATATGCTTTTCTAACTTTTTAAATGCCCAGCATTCGCGTTTTATTGAGTACTCTGCCGTTTGTCATTCTTATCATAACGAATCCTCCTTCTGGGTAAAATAGGTAAATGTAAACAATTCCGTGCATTTCCACTCATGCATTATTTACTATTATTATGTTATGTTAATATGCATTTGTTTTACTCCATAATTCCATAATACGTATGGATATGTCCCTCTTTGATGTTTTATTCACCTCCCACTTTATTAAAACTATTAAGGCTTTTCATTCACCTACATCTTCGGCTGATTCAATAAAATTTCCATGCTCTATATCGTTTATTATTGCAAATTTTCTCCCGACACGTTATCATTATTTATTTATCGTGTCTTTATTTATCACTTATAACTCATTCAAATTTAATCAACTTGAAAATAAGGAGGGCGAGCTTCATAGTTTCCATATCACTACCTATACGATTAAATGAATGAGTCTTGACCTTACTAAAGTTGATTGGTCAAGATTACTAAATAAATACACAATCTGATATTCCCAGGACTCAAGCAAGTCCAATTATTGATGCAGAATTGTGGAGAAAAACCTCGTCTTTTGATATTGAAATACATGCTTCTATCCTAGTGGATATATTTTCATTTACTCTATAAATATGTATTCCTTTTGAGATAATTCCATTGTAATTGACAGGCGGAGGTCATTTTACTGAATTTTTCATCAAAGATCGACCGTTGAGACATTTCGATGATCTTCTACAGAACTCTAACACTTTGCAAGAAAGATTGACATTTCTTCTCCCATTTAATGATAATAAATATCCTTTTGTTAGAGCAATCCTCCTGTTGTGTTCACTGAAGTTATATTTTGATAAGTGTTTTTTCGCAGTTAAGTAAGATCATATTTTCAAATACTTAATAAAGGGACTTACTGCACGGGTCTTTGACGATTCTATGCATGCATTCTCCAGTTAAAGTTGGTATTTTGGTTTCTTTAAGTGATTTTTGACATACCTGATTGCAAGCTACTGCAAAAATTATTTATGATCAGACTAAAAAGTGTACGGCAATAACACTCGGCAGTATCATGGCTTAAAGAAAGAAAATATTGGAATTTCACGACTGAAGAGCCCAAGATAACCAACTGGTCAAAAAGCTTTGAGCATGGCAGATATGAATTCTCTCAGAAAATGCCACCTCTGAAATTCGAAATTAGGAATATAAGAATCTGAATTAATGAGGTATACGTGCTACTCGCAACTTATAAAACCCGAAATCGAAATTCAAATTGGGTTGAACTCTCTTGTTAATCTGGCTTTATTTTAACTTCTACTCGATCCAATACCATCAACCCTCATTGAACTATTTTATAGTTCTACACTTTTGTAGATTCTAATATGTTTATATGTCGAGAGTTTATTATTCTGTACCATGATCCTTTTGCAAGCATGGCTTATCTTTGCCAAAATAGAAGGTGCAGTTATTATGCACTGTATTTAATGTGAATTTATGTAATCCTTGCGCATCGATTATTCATTACTAATTCATCTCTTTAAATTATTGCATCATTCCCAACTAAAACGATAGGTTAATAATTTGACATGTCCCCTGTATTTTATCGGACTCAGTCCTATCCTTAAGTATGTTCATGTTTCTATTCAAATTGGATCCTTATAACTTTATCGTATCGTGAAAGAGTGATATGCCAATTCATTACGTTTAAGTTTTGATATACACTCAGGAAGCTGTTTTAATTTATTCGGTTGATGCAATTTAAAGAAGCTCAGAGAATAATGGGTGGTGATACTTCCCTTCTTTAATAATAAGCCATTGGATAGAGTATATTTTACACAATTAACTTTCCAGAAACGTGTATACTGCGATTTTAATATGAATAAAAATTTACCAATAAGATTTACCATATTATTGCTATCGACTATAAAAATGCATTAAAAAGCGAATTGATTTATTTAATTAATGAAACACCATCATTATTGTATCATCAAAGCTTTGTGTTGAACGGCAGGAACCATTAAAGCCAATTAACAATTGAAATAATGCGGTAATGTAGTAAGATGGTCTTCTTTTTAAGTATTATTTGTAACTTTAAGCAATGCAATTTTATTCTTATTACTATCATCAATGTGGCAGGAAAGGTACATGGATCAATAGTAAAAGTTATCGAAAGTAATAAAAGAAGAATATAGAGAATATTATAGATAAAGCATAATTTTATTAGTCTTTGATTTCAAAACCCTTTCCTTTTACTGTTTAGATAAGTATTATACACTCAATTTACTTAGTACGCGCTGATGCGCATCAAGATCTTGCCCTTGGCTCTTCAATCTTGTTGATTCCTAAAGTACTACCACATCGAAATGGATCCGGACTAACCCGAATATCTATAATCACGCCAATTGCATTAAAATGAAGTTGATTAATTATTGTATAATGTAATGCGATGTTATGGGTTTTTAATGGTTACAAATTCATAAGTGAACAAAGCTCTATCATTTGTTTGAATCTTGTGCAGTATATAATGTCTGGTTTAACAAATTTAAATACGGATGGGCTTGCACAATTACAATTGGCCGCCCAAGTCTTATGCAGGTGAACATGTGTGCGCAGGAGAATTTCATTGGTCGAAAATTAGCCAATGAAAGTAGTTGAAGTGCTGATGTAATATCCAGTACATAATCGCCTTTAGCAATATAGGTAAATCAATACTAAGGCACTTTCTCACCTAGAATATTTTATTACCTATTTTTATAAAGGAAAACGGTAATTATCCGATAATTTTTAATCCCTATCCAATATTTAAGTTCATTACACCAGCAGACAGAAACTTTTATGATTCATGACTTACGAATTTCTTTTCAAGTTTATGATTAAAAAATGTTACTATATGGTTTATCTGCTATAATTTTGCATATCGTTTTTTCCCGTGTTTAAATTCCGACACCATTTCTTGACCTTCAAATTATTATTTTTTTTCCAAAGTATCAAATCTATCCCACGGATACGTCAGAAAGTCCACCTTTCTCTTCCTAGGTTATCTTCATCTGAGTCATTTCTGGCAAGGGTTTGATTTGGCAGTGAAGCGAAAGAGGCAACCCTTTCTGGACACAACAAATACTGTCCCTATCTCAACTTTGTCTGGCGGTCTGGAGACTTGTTTTCGTTTGGCGATGTTAATAACATCAGTGTCGCTGCTCTAAATTTGAGATGTCCAAACTTGCTTTTTACCCCGTTGAGGGAGATATTAGACAAAACACCGCCATCTGACAAATTGATGTGACTCTCCAAACAGAGACAACAATGGCCGTAAATGATTAACACCACCATTCATAATCAGTCATTGAATAAAATGTATAGGCAATAATCGCGAAGAGCTTACAAACCACGACCAACTTCTGTTAGCAAAATGCAATGGAAGAACAAGGTGAAAGCAAAGTTCAGCCAAATTAAAAAGAATATGAACCATCAAACTGAGTCGAACTTGAGGCATGATCACTGTTAACTCTTTGATGCTCAATGATTCATCACAATTTGTCGGCCGTCTTTTGTGTGTTCTCATAATGCACGTATCTGCAGCTCTGCCTCCTTTCTAATCTGTTTTAATGAACCGTATATAAGCTCTAAAGTGCTTCAGCTTAACAAATTTCTCTGTCCTATGGTAAATATTCCTATGATGCGATCTTCATTTAAATAATTTTAAACATTTTTGTATAACTTTTACCGGCTTCTATTAGCATAAAAGTCTACAGTGATGATAATAACTGAACTCCTATTACCCATCAGGTACAAAAGGTCACAATAAAGCATTTTATTGTATATTTCGGACAGTAGCGTTAAAAGACAGCATTAAATTTCATTCATGTTAAGCTGAAGATATTGCAAACATCCCCATTTAATTATCTCAGCAAAATGGTATCCATTATGTTTGCAAAAGAGCCACCATTTGGCCTTCAACGACTTCAGCGGTTGGAAATCAAATCCTCCCAGATGAAAGAAAAGATTTTTCAGAGTTTTTACATACGTATATCCGCATGTTGGGTGCGAAGTCATTGCGATGAAGATCTGATTCTCTGTAAGGGATTTTGTCAATTTTCTCAAGCTTTCGGGACGATATTTGCCAAGAAATCTCTCCACATTAATTATTATGATGTCGTAATTTTCGCTGATTTTTGCCGTATCCACTGCAACCAAATCTTTTTGTTCTAAAGAAGGTATCTTATATGTGCTTCGTCTGAGTCCATTCCAGAGTTCATTGAAGCGGTTTCCGTTATCAGCAGCATGAATTTTAACCGGTAGAGCAGTACCAGACTTCAACGTTAGCAGATTTCCACTCAAGCATGTAGCATATAAGCCATTGGTATCACAATCTAGAGATGAAGTGAAGAGAATTCGTAGAGGTGTCTGTGAAAGTCTCGACGGGAGAGATAAGGATTTTACAATACTATTTTGTTCTAAGTAGTAGTGAAGTGTCGGGATTGTATTGGCAGCACACACATCATAGTCAATTTCAAATAAAATTCTACTGCTGTATTTGTCCACCCAGACAATCTGGAGCAATTGGCGATATTTCTTAGTGATTTCTTCCTCTAAATCCACGATTGGGGTCTGAGAAAAGGTGGGAAGTTTCTAAGTAAAAAACAAAATGAAAAATCTTGATTATATTAAAGAAATTTCATTAAGGAAAAGATTTCTTAAGCAATCCTTAAGCTTACTTCAGAAGTTGTGAACTCTTTTACCCCTCTGTTAGGTTGGCTTATGCGGTTGAACATTCCGCTCACCGGATATGCACTAAAGGGCATCAAACCCATAATCTTTGATTGGTAAATATGTATTTAGAAATTCCTTACTTAACTGATATTAATCAATGCACTTGAAAACAAAACACTTGATTTCGCCGCCTCAGAGCAGTCAGGATCTTTCGGGAAGTTGAACCTCGGAACATGGCACAGGGAACTTTATATACAAGCATAAAGTAGACTAACTGATAAAACCAAAATTGAAATGAATACGATATCTGGATCTCGAATCCGCCTGATTAAACTATCTTACTGCTTCCGGGTTCTGATGCTTTTCTAGCATTAATTTTTTGCTATAAAAGATAACTTATCGAGAGAAACAAAACAAGGACGCAGAAATTCCTTATGCTAATTTACAAAACAGGTTGAGCATATTTTTAAATAATAAAATATGTATCTATAGTTGTTAAACGCTGGGAAAATCGATCTATGATAGTGCGACAAAATACAATATTGTAGATTCAAAATTGTAATCGTCAAATACATATTCAAGCAAATTTCAGCTATATTCGTCATAGTACAAGTCATTCTCCTCGAAATGATATGCAGAATTTGAAGTTCTATTGACTTCATTTTAATTTCTGGAGGCCCTATATAATACCACTCGCCTAATCATTTGAAAATTTATCTCAGGGCGTCAGAAATTCGAACATCTTCAGGATTTGAAGAGACTAGAAGAACTGAAAAATAGCTAAGACCAACTATTTTACCATCGTTCACACTATAGTCTGATAATAGTATTTCTGAGGTCACCAGAATCCATACATCAATTAAAATAACATGCCCTAAATTATACCAGCCAATGAAGTAACTCCACGATATGAATATTTTAAGCGATGAGGTCCTGTAATGGCTTCTGTCTGAGGAAGATGAATGATGGAGAAAACATTTTCACTTAATGGACTTGGAAGTGAAAGAAAATGAAGAAAAATATCTCAAACAATAGGATCTTCAAGATCCCGTTCTCCGAGATATAAGTGGCATATGCCATCTCACAACCATTCTTCCAACTTCCGCTTATAATACACATCTTATCTAGGTATTTTCATTAGTGTAACTCATGATTGCAATGATCTACTTGTCTTCAATGAAGGGATATATTTACACAAATCCTACTATTTAAAATAGGCAAATGTGAATTACGTTGAAAGATGGGAATGCTCAGTTTGGATGTAAGAATCAAGAAATTGCAAATAAATGCAAATACACTCTTGAAAAAGAAACGCCTACCACAGTTTTTACTCATTCGTTTTGAAAGCTGGGCTCCAAATTAACAAATGGAATTTTTGAGGACAGACAACCCCTAATTGCAACTAAAACTTGGTTTCAAGACTGAGATATCTCCATATTATATTTAAAGGTATGTTTACTTGTTTTTGATATCATGTATATCATACTTAGCACAATCCCCTACACTATCACTACTACGATCCTATGAAACACTCAAATACCTAATCCCATAAAAATCTTTAAAACAAAATTGTAACTTCCATAACATAAAATGCTTGATTTTAAGGTCGAAAACTCTCGATTTATAGTTTTTATAATCCTTCATTAATTGTTATGTTGAGAGCTATGGATTCCCATTTTCAAATCATATAGTGATTAAATGACAAAACCAAAATTTTGGAAGGTTATATAGTCAACAAATTGCAGCCCTTTTAGGAAACATAATTAAATACATAGGTACGTTTCCGCAGAAGAATCATGCATTCTCAAGTTTAATAATAGTTAACTTAGAACTTACCTCGTTAAACATGGTGATTAGGCAGAATCGACTTTAACCGAAATCGGAAAATCCGAGTTAGTATTTGAAAATAATTTATGTAACTTATATTTGATTAGTAATCCTTGATATCCAATCGTTCAATTATTGCGAATATTTATTTTTAAAGCTGGTGGAAAGTGCTTTACGTTTAGAGAAAGGAGGAAAGATTTTAAAAAGCCCTCTAATATGGTTGCTCTCTTTCCACTAAGAGTCAACCTGACAACCTGAAATATAAGGAAATAGTTATTATTCGGTACCCGAATTTAGAGGTGTACACTTAATTTCTTCTTGCTAAAAGAGATCATTTTAAGAAATAAGTATAGCCCCAACTCTACTCCAGCTTTCAGCATGAAATGGATGAGATGCGTTAATTTTTAGTCTCTTTTAAATCTCCTTTTACGAAGTTATTACAGCAAGGGAGGCTCCAGAATGGAAGAAGTAAACATGCTAAACTAATGCTCTTCCCCGATTTACAAACTTCACCAGCGCAAGGTAGGAAGAAGACAGAGAAAATGGCAGAAGAGAAAAATTAGTTGGCACCTGCTTCTGAACCTTTTAAATTGAAACATGAAGTGAGTAGTAGAGTAAATCTTAAATATGCAAAAGCTATTCCAGGGAAATAATCGTTGAACATTTTGCTGCTTGAGGAATGAATTATACAAGGAGAAAACGGAATTTAATCGATAGGTGATAGAGGATAAATCTCACAATTCACTAAATTATTAGTATCACTATTATTAACTGAACCTTTAGAACTTTTTGTGATTCTTTCTTTTGGCACAAATTACTGCATATCTTCCATTTTCTATAAGAAAGGTTTATACGTGAGGAAACTGGGATAAGGAAACATATCGGAGAATACACGGGGCAAAAAAATCTCTTAGACGTCTACAATTCGATTGATAAGGATAACCGGTCTAAACGCCAGTATTGTTCCTTAATGTTGTGCTTGTTATTCATTTAAGGAATCAGTTACAGATTAAAAGATAGCATAATTAAGGATTAGCAAAGCTGATGGACATGAAAGAACTAAGCATTGGAAACGTCATAAAAAATAAGACATTTTATACACAATGCAAAACGGACTGAAAAAAGCATAAGGATAGAAATGAGACACCAAAAATTCTTTTACAAGTGTTCAAGGACATTAATGACACTAATCACAATTTTCTATTAGCTTAATCTACTTGCAATTCCTCAGTAGCAACCTTTATGGCACCTCAAACTGTCAATATTCTCAATCTCTAATGCAACCATGTTAGTGACCATCTACTCACTTTTATAAATGAGAATTTTAATCAAGTAGGAATTAGAGAGATGGAATTTTTATCAATCGTAAAAACAGTGAAAAGCCATAGGTATCACATAGAATTTTTATTCCTTGAAAAGAAAAAAAATATTGTTCTTTCTATAGGGTTACATCAAGGGATTCATAGGGTTCGTCCTTAAGCTTTTCGTAGAATCGACACAGACATCGTTCTGGATTTTCAGCATGGTCTGTATAATGAATGATACTGCTCGAAATGTTTATAGCACCTTTAAAACACTTGGCAGTATTCATTGCAAGAAAGTTTTCACATGCATGCAGTAATTGCTGACGAAGTTCAAGTTGAGATTTACGAGGTTCCCCTGGACCACACTCCAAATCAATAGCTGATTCAACAATAGCATTCGCCAAGTTTTTGATATGTTTGATGACAACATCATAACCAGCATGGATGGCATCAACATACACAGTTCTCTCCTTACTGTCATTAGAATAATCCTCTGGTAGGAATTTACAGAGAGAACATCGTAATATTTTTATACAGTATGACCATACAAAACAGCCAATGTGTCCACGCATTCCCCTATCAGCGATATCTCTTCGAATTAAAAACATAAATCCATTTGTCCACTCATCCATTGAACTTCGTTTAGCTTCCCAGTCCAATTCTCCGGGTAATCTTTTCTCAACTTCAAGAGGAAATTGGAAACCATTATCGGCAACAGCCATTTCAATATAACTGAATCGAGCATGTTGTTTAAGATGGTCCGGTGAAATCTGGAAGATTTTTGGCTTTAGACGTCGAGTAAACTCTCGTGCAATTGCAAAAATAACCTCTTGTTTTAGGGGAAGTAAATAAGACATGCCCTCTTGAATGCTTTTACAAGTATATCGAAGGTAGTGTACCGCTTTACATACAAAACATCCAGGGCTTGGGGGTACAGGTTTATCTATGGGTGTATAGGTTTGGGATTCAAGAAAATTTTTAGGTCTTTCCAGAGAATCTTCACTGCACATTTTAGTCCTCAGGGTCATCCAGGGAAGTGCAATAAATAAAGGAATTGTAATTCCGGCTTCGTGAAGATCTCTAGAATCGGTAAAGTCAGGATTAAGCTTTAGATATGGTACATTGGGAGGCAATCGGTCAATATCTATATAGAGGAGCTCGTCTTCACTGTCTTCTATATATCTTCGGTGGGGAATATCAGTTTCATGGCCATGATCCCACGAACCTTCTTGTATTCTTCTGACAGGCATTGAAATACTTTTAACAGAGGACCTTAGATGAGATTACAAGCGTGCAATGTCGATTCAATCGATAACACGTGATGAAAGAAGAAAATGTTTTAACATGCTATAATACCATTTCTCTGTCAGTCTAAAAGCGATATGAAATTAATTCGCCTACTCTCTAAAGAACAAAAGTGGTAGTGTTTATTTTGGTTACTTTAATTTTTTATTTGATCACTACCTCTATTTAGTTCATTCGGTCGGAAGACAATGGCTATTTAATTTCTCTTTTAAAAATACACTTTGAACATGGAGATATATAGAATTCAGAGGTTGGAAAGTGAAAATGGATTTAAATTAGGGGCGGGATTGAAAACTAATTATTTTGGAAAAAGAGTTGTAATTTTCGTCTTCTTGATTTAAAATATTTGAGAGATTTTCGCTAACTGAATGAATGATAATTGCACTTGATGTTAGTTTCGTGATCGAAGGTTTGTATTAATTTGTTTTGTTTGTTTTCTTTTGTATATTTCACTAAATCGTTAAAATTTGACAGCAAAAGGTTAAGTGGTTAACAAGTAAGTTTAACAAGTTAGCGACCATGAGATCGGTGCTAGTCGTGTATATCCAAAGATGTATATAGCCATCTGCACTAGTTAATGCTGGCCATCAAGAGGAGTGACAGAATGCGAGTCCATCATAAGAGTGGCTCCAGGAAATCATATCTCCACTCTTTCCATAATGAGCTTCATCTGCACCAGTTGGGAAAAAATGAAGTAGTTGCTAAAGCCTCCGGATCTCATGGCTACTAAGTAATTCGTTGGTTAAGCTAAAGTCTACTGCTGGTAAAATTCAAATGAAGTTGGTTTTACCGAATTAAGAATAATACTAGTTATTTTATTTTTGAATTTCTGCGGCCGTCTGAATCCAAATGTCGAAATTTTGGCCCTGGATAAAATATAAAAATCCGAAGTGAAGCTTTTCTCCACCGTTGTAATGCTAGCAAGTTTGGTTTCTGCCACTATAGTAACTAGATATTGCTAGGTTTCAGGTGACTTAGACTAAAAACAGAAAATCATAGCGAAGCGGAATTCCTCCAAGACACTTTATTAACTCCACAAAAATTATACACGAGTAAAATTCGTCTTCATATCGTTGAGTATTGAAAATCAAATACTGCGGATTAATAACAGTTTAAGTTCTAAATAACTTTCGGACTATACGGGGCGCCATGTGATCGGATATTGATTAGGATGACGGTTGACTTAGAGATCAAATGTGGGAATTGCTCATCCCATGATAAAACAACAACTCCGGTTGGAGCTGTGTTTGTCAGTTTCCTCTAAAAAAGATATTCTGGGTCGCTAGAATAAGATAAGCTCGGTATGTTATCAGAAGATAAATCTATTTATTTACATACAAATCATTCCATCGTCTAAGAACCGCGTCTGTGGCGCAGTGGTCAGCATGCAGGTCGACCATTCAATGAGGCGGTTTGTCAACTGCATTGATTGATTTTGGTAAACACGACAGGTATTAGAATTACTTATGAGAGTTGCTCCAGGATATCTTTGTTCGTCGTTATGTGTGGTTAACATATTGTGGCTCCATTCTCGACTATAAAGCCACTTTGAAAGTTTCATAAAATTAGACTTATGTCTCCTCTTCTTCCTAAGGGCTAACAGGATACCGCAACTTGTTTCAAAATGAGAAGATTAGCGATATATTTGAATGAGAGAGGAAGAGGGAAGGAAGTTGGAGAAGGTATTGAGAATTAAAAGAAATGGGGAAGGCCGTCATTGCCAGGTTGAGATGAAGAAAACTTTATGAGATAAGATAAAGTACCTGGCAAGTTCCACGCCCTTTTTCGTTAATGAGCAACCGATAAAAGGCCCCAATTGATAATTGGGGCGCATAGAGGTTTGAACAATATAAAAAATTACTTTAATAGGTTTTGGGCACACTTTTATTAAATTTAATTAAAACAATTTTTATTATTTCTGTAAAGAAGTTATTTTCCACTCATACTGAGTGGAAAGATCCCAGTGTGGAGATTCTTACAGTTGTGGAGTTCGAGTGTAGAGACCTCCTCAGCCAATCGGCAATCAGTATCCTTGCAACTTGGCGTCGTTTGTGTATAAGGGCCAAGCTCGTGGACAGCGACTTATAAGGAGCCCTGTTTGCTCAAAATTCTTACTATCTCATCGCTTACGGATCAATAAACCCTCTTCACTCAACACTTTTCTTGTTCTCGCTACTTTGCGAGCAGCCTAGCTAATTCCGGGAGCAAATTTATAATAGAGGACCCAACTAGACGCTATCTGGACTGCTTAGGGGGATTATCTAGCTGTAGCAAAAGAGCTTATTGGTGTAGCTTCGGCTACACATTCTCCAACTAAGATCTCCAATAATAATTAAACACTTTCCAAATTAACCTATCCTCCACTGCATCTTAACTGGTTCTTTCAAAGTTTTTTTCTTCACGATTTGCTTCATTTCTAATGAGATAGGAATATGGAATTTCAAAATTAAATAGATTTCGATTTGACCAAGGGATTATGTGAAAATGCAATCCTTAGATATAACATCATGTTCTTTGTCTTCAATTGGCTTTCCAGTATATCATTTATAAAAATAATTTGAACTATACTATAAGTGTCATATTTTAAAAGTAAACTAGTGCTTCAACAGAAGCTATTTATCTATTTAATTCCTGCACTAAGTAGTCGAGATAGTGTTTGAAATATATGGAAAAGGCCAAGATAACTTAATAGCTTGAAATTTTGCTAGTCATACTGATAAAATAATCTCGATTCAAAAGTGTTTATCTATCATGTTTAGATAAACTATCAAGACTGAAATAGGTCCACGAACTTCTTATCTAAGAAAGAGAGGACAGTTAGACATAAAAACAACCCATGAGGCGAATATTTTCCGTTCATAGATTTTACGATCTACAGGCTGATATCCCGTCAGGAAGGAAGAAAACAGGAGTCCTCATTGTTAAAACGATAAATCATTACAGTCTAGTTCGAACTATGTACAGTATAACGTAATTCGTAATAATTCATATAAACAATTTAAGGGATAACGTTATTTTAAATAGTAATGGGAAGAAAATATGAAATAAAATATTAATACTGTCAAAGCCACCTAGTTCATATATTCATAATTATATCTTCACCTTGGCAATGGACCTTTTAGGCCACGCATTTCTTGTGAAACTTCTTCTTCGGGTTCACTTGAGGTCCATCTGTTGGTTTCGTATTCCTCTTGGAGACTGATTCTTTTTTCAGGGGCGAATTTGGGTGCTTGATACAGCTTACGTCTGCTTCTTCCTCCAATTATTATCTCCAATTGAGATTTCCATAAGGTCTCGCATGAGCAGACTCCCAGAAGTTCTCGAACACAGCTTTCAGCTTTCTTATTATGGCTCCCTCTCCTCTTTTGAAGAACCTATCCTTTCCCTTCTTCTTGATTCGGGGTGTCCGCTTCAGATGTTCGGAATTGAACACTGTATTCATCTTTGGTTTCGAGGGAAGATCTCCATTCTTCGTCTTCCAGACAGCACTCATTTTCGAAACTAAGTTCGACTCAGAGACTATCGCAGGAACTAGTTTAGGATGCTGCTTTATTTTCTTCGCTCTCTTTGTGGGGATTTTTCTGGGAATTTTCATTTCACTTCATATTCCTCTTCGATCTGCCTATTGGCTCTGACCCTCTCTGGCCATTGGTTTAGCTTTTCGGGTGATGCTCTTCTTTCTGAATTCTGGTTTTAGTTCGGCACATTATTTCCTTGTCCTCAGTGCCACACAAGTTGCAAATATGAGATTTGTACGGAGAAAATCGGGCAAAGTGCAAATTAATAAAAATACAGTATTTAGCTAGAGTTCTGTGGAGAGTGGAAACATTCTGGTATACAGTTTCATCAGAAATTCAATCGACATAAATGTGTTCACCAGAATTCTGTTGATTCATGCCATCGTCACACTTGATGTCAATTTTATGCATTTATCAGCAAGATCCCCAAATATGATGTTATCATGTTTTTCAGTCACTCTATGGATTCAACAACAGACACCAGTCTAACAAAGTATTTAAAGATAACTAAAAAACGGTAGAAATTTGAAATTATCATACGAAATGGGAAAAAATCGGAGAATTCAATAACAGAATTGATACGGAAAGCATAGGTCATCTAGTCTTCATCATGACCTTTGGTGAGAGCAAAACAATTAAGGCACTTTCCAAGTTCATAAGACGTTTCACCAATTCATTCAGAGAGAATGAAAGACACTTTCGTAGAAGGTAAGATTCAGGACAGGCCTGGGATGGACGAAAACTTTGAGCTTTCCATTTTAGCTCTGTAACAACAGCCTAACTTTATACCACCTAGAAAATCAACGAAATCGTTTCGAAAAATATTCTCACACTTTTCAAAAAAGTTAGCAAAAGTTTGACCTGCTTCTAGGTCAAAGTGAAATTCATCAACTTAGGAACCAGAGAATTCTTAGATGGTTTGGGCAAGGAAATTTCCAATGTTTCAATGTTCGTGTTAATCAATTTAGATGCTCATGCTATTTATTCGTCAGCAATTAGTGACGCTCCTACTGCTTCTTCAGAAAATGCTCATTCAAATTCATTAATATTCAGTGAAATTTTTTAAATATTCAAATTTTGAGTCCATTTTAACCTTTTGTTGCCTATTTTTACGATCTACAAGCTGATATCCCGCCAGAAAGAAAGAAAACACAAGTCCTCTTTGTCATAACGAAAACTCATCACAATTCAATTCGAACTGTGTATAGTATAACGCAATTCATAATGGTTCATTTAAACAACCTAAGGGATAAAAATTATCTTCAATAATAATGAGGAGAAAATATAAAATAAAATATTTCTTTCTTTGAGAAAATATTTACCATTTTTTGGTACCGGGGAGAAGAAGATATATAGAAGTAATAAAACATAATTTGTTTTCGTCATAACAACTATAATTTGCGTTTTTCCTTATTCTTGACCGGCGCGTAAATAATAACAAATTTATGTATATACATAAGTTCATTGGTTCAGATGAACAAAATAAATAAAAATCCTGATTTCAATAAACGGGAAGTATGTGTAAAATAAATGTTCATTTAATTAAGAAAAAATATTTAATAATTTCGAATGAATATATTTTTACCTTAACACCTGTCTTTTTTAAACCACTCCGTCCTTGTTGACATTTTCACGTTCGTTTGAAATCTAAAGGAACTGGAAGATTTCAAATTTGGGGAAGCAGTGTCCATTCTCTGCGAAATGTTTGACGAATAATCAATGCTGCAGAAACAACAGGAAAATCTTATGATACAATTTGAAATGTTTTCCAAAAATATGAATAAGAAAATTGAAACGTTGGGTTTTTCCCTACCAAATATAATATCCTTGACTAAACAAGTTAGTGAATTTCATTATGATCCGAAACGCAATCACCTTATCGCCAACTTGTTTGGAAAGTTTGAGGATGTTTGTTGAAACGAATTTGCCGATATTCTATTTAATGAAAAATCCAAACTGTTCTAATGGATGTCAGGAGCTGCTCTCAGGAGCGAAAGTTCTTCTGACCTTCGAAATTGCCTTAATTGTTTTGCTCTCACCAAAGGTCATGATGAAGACTATCAATTCTGTTATTGAATTCTCCTATTTTTTTCCCATTTCGTATGATAATTTCAAATTTCTACCGTTTTTTAGTTATCTTTAAATACTTTGTCAGACTGGTGTCTGTTGTTGAATCTTCGAATGATCGAAGAAAATGATAATATCACATTAAGGAATTTTTCCAATGAATGAAACTGGATATTAAGTGTGATAGTGCCAATATTCAGCATAAATCTGGTGAACACGGTTATTTAAACCATATTTTCTAGTGAAGCCGTGCCCCAGAATTTTTTTTCTCCCGTAAATGTCTAAGTGAATATTGGCTCTGCAATGATTTGGACTTTGTCCATATAAATCTCACAAATGCAATTTTTGTGGCAAGCGAGGACGTAAGGAAATAATAAACTAAACGACATTGAAATTCAGAAGGAAGAACGTCACCTCGATGGTTAAAATAACAGTTAGTCAGGTGGCGGTTTCAATAGCTATTTCATAGAAGAATGTGAAGAAGACTGAAAATGTACGGAAACTCCCATAAATGTCATAAAAACGAACAGAATGAAGGGGAAAAAATTAAACAGCATCCTGAACGAATCTTGCAATCATTAATAACTTGAAACCAGAATCGGTAATGAATGTAGCCAAAAAGACAGAGGCTGGAGATCTTCCTCCGAAAATAAATCGAGTGCAGTAATTTCTTCCAGGCATCAGAAGCGAAATTCTCGAACCAGCGAAAAGGAAAGATGTGGATCATTGGAAAGTGGGAGTGAGCTGTGGCAGAAATACTGAAACTATTTCCGCGAAATTCTGAACCATTGCTCACTGAAGAATTGAGAAAAAACCTCTGGTGGAATTAATAATTGAAAGAAGAAGCAGACCGAAGCTGCATTTTTCTAAAAAGACAAAAAAATTCTCCGATATAGAATGGATCGGGTAAAAATTGATTGGCTGCTTTATTAGTAAAATAATTGCTGGGACATATGCTTCATTGGCGGTCTAGATGTGAGCATGGAAAATATTTTGTGCCAAGTTAACAATTAAAATGTCTAGGACATTGGATTATTGATTATTGGACTCCACTCCTATCTGAATTTGCCACGACATTATTAGCTAACTCGGCAATTATTTATTCTTTATGTACCCAAATTCATACTAGTAACCTTTTTTTAAATAAATAAATCATCGTGTATATGTTCAAATCTTCCCCTTTTAAGTCTGAGCCATGTTAGATAAAATTTACTTCAGTTGATAGTTTAGATGTAGTTTCATGAGTCATATTTCCCTCATTCTGAGCGTATTCAAGTTTAATTATACAAATTCGATCAGACCGAATCTCGGGAGCTACATGTTGCCCATCACATGACCGCATATTGATCATTTTGCTTAAATTGCAAAATATAACAAACGAAATGGAGCTGGAATCGGAATCGGAGCCAGCCGGAGTGGAGCTGGTTGACATAATATACGAAGCATGTCAAAATGGGCCTTTTTATAAATACACAACCTACTTTTCTACTTTCAATCCAGCGGAAGACAGTGGAGAGCCTCTTTACTTGCCGCTCTGTGTTGCTGGTCCAATGATGGTTTTGAGGGAATTCCTACACGAAGATCTCGATGTAGAAAGAATGACATTTATTGACAAAATTGATGAGACCGATTTGGAGCTAACTGAAGAAGTGATCGAAGATATTAAATGGGTAGTGCTTGAATGTAAAGAATATGAAGAAATGGAAAGTTATTTTTATGATACCTCATCAATTTATGTGTTCACAATCTTGTATAATATTTTGAAGTTTGCAATGTATGCTTCTATCGAGTTCTCTCCTTTCTTTTTGGAACTCAATATGCAGCATAACTTTTTCATGGATAAAAGAGAAACAATTTCCGATGATGAAGAACAGGCGCGTATTTCAAAATTTCGTTTGTTTGAAAAAATGCTTCGCTTTATCTATAAGATGGAAACAAGTGAGCGTTCGGATGTCTACTTGCATATATTCAACTATGTTATGCATGAGTTTGTACTCATAATACGAGATTACATTTATAAATTCTACCACATCGCAGGTAGTTTGTGTGAAAGTAGATATTTCTACGATATGAATAACAAGCATCCTGTTGAAATTAATAAAATTTTTACCTCAATCGCTTCAGTACTTGCTGCTACCATGATGGATCTGCCTGCCGATTCGGAGGATGAGCATGATCAAGAGCAGGAACAGGAACAGGAACAGGAACAGGAGGAGGAGGACGGCTCCAAACCAGTACTCAGGTCAATCGACTCATTCGTCGGAAAATCTATGCATTGTTTTAAAAATATCCTTTTTATTAATGATATTAAGCTATTTGATATTAACCAGAAGCCAATGATTCCTCTGATAGTTTTATGGGATCCGTACTTTAAAATCTACGTACAGAAGATGAAGAAATTGGAAAAAGTATGGGAGCAAAAGAGAATACTACGAGAAATGTTCCGACCATCTGGCAACTCCGCTGCGTGAAATAAAACCAATTAGAATTTTGAGTTACAGAAATCATTGGCTTTTTCTAATGAGTTAATATTCTAAAATGGTAATTTCTTTTTTATAAAGAGAGAATATCAGCAATGTCATCGGTTCTTGTCCAGTAATCGAAGTTAAACTACATCGGACCGAGTTAGAACTTGCAAGAGTGACCAATTGGGATTACTTAGCATTGCTGACACCTTTGTGCCTAGAGCCACAAAAGTTAACGTACTCGTTTTAGATGTCCATCTGTGTGCAAACAATGGATATAATGACAAACCAGTTCTGGTTAAGTCGAATTAATAAAGGGAATTGCAGATTTCAGGTATCTCACCATAGAGGCTTATTGTGCTAACCATCTATACAAAATGAGTTTTGAAAGGCGCTTTTCTAAATGGATTTGAGAGTTATGTTATGGAGGGAGGACAATAATATTCAAAATAAAGAGCAGTATTTTATATAAAGACAGTATGTATGCAAGTGGGATATTTTAAATTTTGATGAGCTGGTTTTGAATTGCAATTACAGAAAAAAATTTACATCCAAATGTGTAGATATGCTTCCCCCTGGAAGCTTTCTATCAATTTATGCCTAATTACAGAGGTTCTTGGTGAATGCAAGTGCAGCATACAAGAAACTCATAGTTCCTAAAAAATAATTCTAATATTTGAGATTCTTTATTGTCCAACTTTTAGTTCCAGCATCTTTTAATTCCTTTTTATATGAAGGAGTTTGTTTAAGTAATTTGATTAACGTGTACATGATATAGATAGACGCATTGTAAGACCAGCAGAGATTGAACAGGAGGTTTTGGATCAAATAAGAGTTTTGCTAATTACAAAGTAGAAAAATTGCATTGAGGGAGGTAATCTGAGAGAGGGTTTAGTCACAAAAATAGGGGCTTGGAAAGCACACGCACGGATTACGGGGATGGATGTCGAGTAGGAAGGGATCGCTTACTACCACGCCGGCACACTGTTTTCTAGCCCGTTTTCATATCGAGGGGGTTCTGTTCTTCACAGATTGGCATCTCGCTAGCTGGCTCTTACTCGGTCGCCTTCATTGGTCCTCTCCGTGGAGTAGCTTGTGATTGATAATATGTAAAAGAAAGGTTTGTATCTAGTTCCGGTTTCGCTGTCATTAGTGGCCACGCCCTATACTGTGTATCTTACACATCAACACAAATGTGCGTCCAGATTTTTGATATCGTGGTTTGGTCATTTCGTATCAGGTCTTGCTGGATTGTACTTGTAACTTGGGAAATTATTTAAATTAAGCTAGGGAGGAGAGGAGATCAATTCAACGAAGGAATTGACCGAAGAAATACAATCTAATCATAAATACTAACCTTGAAATACATCAACAAAAATGACGTCAAATAGGAATCTCATCGAGAGACTGTAAACTGGCTATTTTAAACGGATTACAGATGGTGGTTAGGTATCTAATATCCAGCTTATACATACTACTCATGATCCTCACCTTCCTACAAAACTGGTGTTGCGGTGGTGGTGAGGTGGGAAGAGAGCTAGAGCTGAAAATAAAGACACGCTGAAAATGTGAGTCTCGTAGGGCAATGCATGGAAGTAGTTAGGCTCTGTATATATAGATAAATAAATTGAGAGCATATTGGAGCCATGTAGATGAGATTTAGGTGAAATTAGGGAAATAAGTCCTCCTAGTTCTAAAAAACACACTAAGATCATCGCAGGTACTGAATAAACTAAATTAAATATAAATACCTGGAGCTCGGTATTAGAAATAAGGTTTCCTATGAGAGACCGATTTACTTCAACCTTTAAAACGTATAACTTTTGAATCTGTAAACCAATTATAATCCTTCACATTTTCTTAATGTGTACTTAATTAATGAAAACATTTTGTTTTTCTTTATAATTAAAACTAAATATGCGTCGCAGATAAAAATCTATCTGCGTAGATAGAAGAGGATCAAAATACAGCATTCATGATTGATTTAAAGTGGTAGTTAAATCCATTTTCTTGATTCAATTAAGAAAATGAGAACAACTTCACGTTTTGATAATATCAAACTAAATGTTAAGAGGCATGATACAATCTATTTTAAAATAAATTAAATAATAAAATAAATTAAATAATAAAATAAATTCATTTGGCATAAAATGTTCATCAGTCTACTTTAGATTGATATACAAAATATTTTTCTTATGTTAACGATGATGCCTACTATGCTAATCGCAGAAATTAGACCCTCAAGAACAGTACTCACGATGGATCAGCAGTCATCCTTGGGTAATCTCACGTCTGCCCAGAAAACACAAATAATGGAACAGATGAAGGCTGAAGTAGCGATTGCCAGTGCTCGCGATCTCATGGATGTACGTTAATTAATTTGTTTTTTATTTTCTTGTCATTAGCAATTGACGAACAAGTGTTTCGAGAAGTGCATAACAAGACCTGGCACTTCTCTCGATAACTCAGAACAGAAATGCCTTTCAAACTGTATGGATCGTTACATGGATTCAATGAACCTTGTCTCCAAAGTTTTCCTCGTTCGTCTGCGACAGGAGGCCAGCAAAATCCAAGGTTTCAATTAAACATATAGAAATGTAGCTTTATATAATAGAAGTGTATAGGCATGAAATGAGTTGTGTTACGCCGTTGATACATCATTGTATTTGCTTCACTACTGTGATTACTTGCAATGTTTGATATAGCAATCTGGCTTTTGGTGATATTGTGTTCCTTATTCTAGAATAACTCGCGTTTCCAACAATTTTATATTTTGAATTAGTGACCTTTTTATTTGGTTCCCAAAAGTTCATTTCCGGAATAGTTTAACTATTCCAAGTATGTTTTTGACCTGTCATAAATTATTACTTTTATCATTTTTCATGTCTAACTACTCCTTCACATTGCTGGACAATTGCATGGGATGCTTTTATTTCATCGGTAATTTCTCTTAGAATAATTCCTTTTCGTTAGTAGAAAATTGTCATAGGCGTTTATACTAAAGTGCGAACGAGTTCATGGTTTTAGATACTTGACGATGTGTGTCTTGTTATGTGTGGCCTGCTTTCATTTTTTTCTACTTTCGGTATTACATGTTTTATATCAGATGCTAGTAGATAGAAGTTGTGCGTCTAGATTAGCTTCAATGTTAAATAAATATGAACAGAATCTTCCCTTCTAAGGTGTGGGCAGGTACATTTTCTTTGTGCATAACTTTGGATATTGTTTAACAATTATATTCCTTCATTATTCTTTAATTCTATAATTAATTTTCGCATGTTTAAATTGTATTACGTGAATCAGTACCTACTTTTATTCATTGAGTAGCAATATCAGTTCTAGTTAAATGCTACACTAAACCAACTCGTTGAAATATTCGATTTTCATTCCAGAATTACCTCTTATGAATTAATCCCATTTAGGTGATCTCCACTAAATTTGTGATTTCCAATATTAACTGTCATCCATCCATCTCAAAGCAATGTTAATATAAGTGTCTGATTAACGTTGAAGGTTATGTGAGATAATATAAGGTAAGAAAAGTATTTGGAAATGTAATCGCACTCAAAATGATTGTCAATGACTGTCAATTCCTATTACGGAGTCATTTCATAAGGTATTTACTTTAAGGTCATCAATTATGTTTTGTTGATTTCTGATATAATCTGCCCTTCTCTGTAGGATATCGTAACTGATTCTTAGATTCCCTAGGACATTGCACCAGTTACAAATACAACTAGATAACACCACAATACAGAACGATCCAAACCAATAGTTCAAAATAAGATGCAAGTTTTGGTATCCACAGGTCGATCTCTGTCATGCGCCATTTACAAATGTAATTTGAATAAATTTGCTCCAATAAAATAGAGTTAAAAGAAACAGGAATTAGGTGGTAAACAAGTTATCGTATATATAAGACTTTTTTGTGAAAGAGGGGAAAAAATTTGTATTTCGTAGCTTATAATATGTAACAATAACAACGTAAGGAAATATATATGAGAGACACAGGTTCTGCTCCGTTAATTCTAAGGGACATTTTCCACTTCAATAGAGCGAACACAAGGGAATCTTTCCTACGAGGCGTCGTGGTGAGTGCATCGCGTCGTCATAATGTTGCGTTGAGTTGAATATTCAGGATGTGTGTCTTCGTTTAGTCGAGTGCGATGTCGTTCATTTCCGTTTAGATATTCGGAGCTTATTGGCCAGCCAAACGAGTAAACAGCCAGAGAAGCAAACAAACGACCAGCCAGTGGTTGATCACGCCATTTCGATAAAGAGTGTGTTAGTGTAGAAGCTCAGCCCAACACTACTGAAATAATATCACATATGTGATGGGCATGATGGGGACAGAAAGGAGATGGGGAGGGAGATTAAATGATGAGGGACGTAGAAGTGGAAGGTGGGAAATCGAATGGTGGAGGTAGATGAGGGGGAGGGAGAAGGTGGAGAGGAGTGAGTGAAATGGAGGCTGGGGTAGCAAGGAGGAGAGAGATAATGCGAGTGATTACTGTGGGCCGGCCGCCTCCATGAAGAAACGCGATCGTCGGTCCTAGTGGGGGCCTTAAGAGGGTGAATGAAGCTTGCGCAGGACGGTCGGTCTCTGCGTTGTTAGCGCCGACTATTGCCAACGCGATGGTTGTTGGATGGCTGGCGCGGTGAGGCAATGGAGTTGGGCGCTTGATTGGGCTCAACTCGCCGGCTTCCTATTGAAGTTAGGCTAGAGTGCTCCAGCTTGCTGAGAAGAAGACACTCTTCCCAACTCGTCTTGAGTAGAGAGGTGGGGTAGAAGGAGCCACCCATCTAGTAAAAGCTCATATTTTGTCATCATCAGTCTTGACTAGTTCTAGTCGGTGTGTTTGGGCATGCCTGCCTGATGCATTAGATGTCAATCAATATGTAAACGATTCTTCCCCAACTTATCTCAGCTACTAGGAGAGTAATGATATTGTTGCCAGGGTGGGTGTTATTGGTGTCGGCCACCAATACTCATTGGTGAAGGCCATTAGTGGGACCGAGTAAATCAACTAGCACGCTGATCCATGGTGTCCTCATTTGCAAACTGAGGCGGCATTGGGTTTATCACGTGAGGATGAGGCGCACTTTCAGCAGCATTACCGTGTCATTCAGTGTAATCCATGTGCCATCCATGCCCCCACTTCCATCACCCNNNCCCTCCTCACCTACAGTAATGTTATTTCACGATTTTCTACCATCATATCCAGCATTCTCGCTTGGAATCATGCAGACTTCACACGCAGCATCATTAGACACTTAGCGTGGCAATTAGCGTGAGATGCACTTCAAGTCCGATTTCTCACAAAATTATCACTTATCCAGGTAAAAGAGTTCATCCAATTCTCGTCAGACCGAAAGCACTTCCCATGATGTTTCAGCAAAACGTTAGCCTGAGGGGATGGATATTGCTTCCTCTCTGAATTCTAGGGTTTCCTCTAGTTCCCTCAGTTGGGCATAGGTTCCGAGCGCAGCTATGTGCTCAGCGGTCCACAACCTTACTCTATGTATCCTCACTCTAAATTTGCCGCTGGGATGTCAGTGAGATCTTTACGATGCCCATGCCTAAAGTTGTCGAACCAGTATGTAGGTGCAAAAACACTTGCGAAATCAAAGGACAATTCGCCAAGTAGTTGGATAGGTTATTGTGAGCATGATTTCGGCACAACAATTTCCCAATTATTCCCTATTCAGCTTCAAATATTGGAAGAATTGTTAGCGGGCTTATGAAATTATCTTGCTGCTGCTGCCGCATTTTTCTTCACATTTGATTTTCCATTTATTTTCACATCTCAGTATTTTCTCGATGATATTTTTGTCTAAAAACTCAAATCTAACCTCATAATTTTTGAGGCGAAATATTTATTGTTTTACTGCCACCGAATACGTACGTATTAATATTTGTTTATTAAATATATTTGACTCAATCTGAAGTCCATTTATGGTTTTTTTAAAATTACTAAGCAATCCAGTGCGCAACCGATTGACAAAATAACTCGTTCACTTAAAATATGATAAGGAAATCCGTGGTTAAATGTTTTCAAGTTAACTTAAGTTTTGGAAATTAAGACATACCGTAACATATGAAAATTAGACTATATTAAAGAATAGGTAAAGGGAAACTTATTATTTGACATTCCGTTTTAAAATATACAAAATAGGAGATTTTTTAGTGTCAAATGGAGAGGGAAATGTCGTGTGTTACTCATAAAGTGCTGGAGCTCCGTATTAAAATAAGTTCCACTTGTCATTTGGGCTTCCTCAAGTTCGAAAAGTATTGTCTCACCTCCTTTTATCACACCGCCACGAACTTCAACTCTCCCTACTGAGCCCACTCAAACCACTGTGCATGATGCCTCCTCGAACGTGGAACGATATTGGATGCGGATAACTCAGATATGTGCAAAGATACTTTATGATTGGACCATTTCAAAGACAGCTTTTAATGGAAGAAAGCGTGAGTACTTATTCACTTGCATTTGAGCGTGTACATAAATAAGAACCGGTGAGATTCGCTCTCCCAATTATGCGCCAATAAGTGGACTGCTTACATCGATGTAATGATAAGTCGCATGACATTGAATTTTGTGGGATTCACAACGCTACCAAGGCTGATCAAGAGAACCTCACGCCCCCTGGAACATTCTGGAAAGTGGGGGTATGTAACCGATCGCACAGTGAACAGGTGCGGTCGTTTGTGCAGAGACCTTCTCAGCAAATCGGCAATCAATATCCCTGCAGCATAGCGTTGTTGGTATTTAATGACTAAGCTTTTGGCAAAGAGTAATATTGTTGAGCAATAAACCCTATCCACTCAACACCATTCTTGTTCTTACCGCTTTGGGCATAGATTAGCTAATTTTGGGGAGCAAATTGATAACAGAGGCCTCCGCTAGGGGCTGTTTGGACTGATTAGAAGGGTTACTTTGGTGCAGCAAAAAAGCTTATTGATGAAGCATCCTCTACAATTTCATGGCGTTAGTTCACGGAAAAGGAGCTTTTAGTGCAGGAAGTATTAACTGCATTTTGCCTCTAAGCAAAATGGCAAAATTAAGCAGGGACTTGTTTAAGTAGAGAATAGAATTTGTAACATAACCCTTACAAATAAATCAAAGAAAACTACAGCCTCAAAATACGCCGCTTCTGCTATAAATATTCGAGTAAATTTGATTTTCGGATACGCTTGCGAGTAGGTATGCATAAGCGAAAATGAAAAATAAAATTTTCATTTAAGTGATAAAACAAGAATAAATTGGAAGAATGTACGCATATTAAACAGTCATTAATAATATATACATTAGTTGTAGTCATGGAAGAAGTTTACGTATACTTGAAAAGCTTATACAAAAATGATAATCTCCATGCGAAAATACAAAGTAAAGCATAATTATGAGGGCAACATAAATTAAATTTATCGGAAAAATTTGAATTTGCATATAACTTATCGGGTAGTAAGTAAAGTACTGCACTATTTGAGTTCACATCTGTGTGATTTGAAATACCGACCCTATTGCAAAGAGTAGCCGAAGGAACGGCTTATGTATCAAATCTGCACCAGTAAGTGGAGTCGTTTGAGGCGGCAGAATGACAAGTCGCCTTCCACTGGGAGTTGCCTCGGGTTTGCTCACGGCGAAGAAGTCTTCACTGTCCGAATTTTTCACCGAAACCCACGAGTAGGCATTTCTCGGAAGAGACAGAACATCTGTTTCGACATCACTCGTGGTGACATTTTCAGCACTGCAGTTGCCTACTTTGTAGAAATAATAATATTAGGCAATCATTAAACAGACAAACAGCAGAATGTACAGCTTCAGCTCACCGACATTGGAATTCGGGAGGATTGGTGGAATGGAAGTTGCCTTCGGTAGGTCTGCAAGCCAATGTGTGCTGGGTGAAGACGACGACAGTGGTAATGAAGATCATCATTTTTGGCATGTTCGGGGAATTCTTGGTGGAAGTAGTGAAGCGGAGTTATTGCTACAACCTTGTCGTACTTTTACCGAACAATATGTACCAGGGAGCTGCATAAACCTCGAGGCACAGTTTCGCGCCCACGAAAAATCCAACGCCCTTACCGCAGGAGTAGTTGGTGGGAAGCCACCCCCACAACATCCCTACGACGACCTCAAGTCGGCATTGCCGGAACTCATAGATGAGGCAGAATGAGCACACAGCAAGTGTCTGCACCACATCGAGAACCTGAAGCACACCGGCTGAGGGTAGAGTACCTCAGACACTAACCACGGTAGCGAGCATCCCGTCTGGACGACCCAGCAACGGACCTCGATAGGGAATCGCCCCAACATGGCGGTGGAGAAGGCGAGGAACTCCTGCTTGCCCACCCACCTCGACACACGCCCCGGAAGCGCAAGACAACCCAACACCACCCCCTTCTGTTCCACTCCCTAGGCCCCGCAGGACCAGCCAAACAATTGAACAGCTCAGACGCTGCCTCGATACTCACCATACAAGTTTTATGGTAAGACCGATAATCGGTAAACCCTGCAAACGCAGTCATCGACTCCATATCGGAATTCCCACTTGCCACTAACACTTTACACATCTCTTAGGCACCTCTTTCACTACTTCCTCTGCCAACTCCACTAAGTCACTGTTACTTATTCTCCTCCTTACGGAATATTTTGCAGCTTCCCTCCTATTTTCCCTTTTCTACTACCTCTTTCTTACTGTCTCTTCATTATTTCAGTAGTATGTGCATACCTGATGACATCGGAGGTCATTTATTGCTATTCAATACCCCCTGAAATACCCCCTGAAATACCCCCTGAAATACCC
>CAADRB010000002.1:644176-723607 GCA_900708905.1 Hymenolepis diminuta | reverse complement strand
CTCCCTCTCTCCCTCTTTTCCTCTCTCCCTCAATCTTCGCATATTTATGAAAGTTAGCAGCTAGGTATCAGGTTTCCGTCGCGTAGCTATTCTAATTTCTGCCAATACTCACTAAAAGGTCAGGAGAGAGGGGGAGGATGGCTGAGACTAGTAGGTCCATTAGGCGAGGTCTTGGAAGGGAGAGTAGGTATACCCATAGTGGATAAAGTGGAACAGGCAGCCAGAGATGCTGCGCAACACAATGATGGAGTAGAGGTAGTGTGTGATATAGGTCTCGAGAGGAAGTCAGCAACTATACAGAGACTTGAGAACCTGACCGATATAGAACACTGGCTGGACGATTTGGGCTCATTTGAGCACACAAATCTAGAGTGCACCCTTCGCCATGAATCAGATTGCTCTGAGTTCACATTGGAGGACCGTCTCAGTCAGACTTAGTATTTCACAACTCAATTGAGAGTAAAACTCCTAAGTGTATTTTCCCTTTAGCCAAGGTCGCAATATAATCCCTCCTCTCTCTCAGCCATTTGGTTAGTCTCAACTCAACTCTTGGTCTTCTGGTCTAGGAGTGGTTTTTGTCTACCTGTAGCCTAGAGAATGACCCCTCATTTTTGTACTAAGATTTATCTTAGGGCAACAGATTCACATCTTCTTCATGACCACGCATTATTCCCCAATTATTGAATACATTGACCAATGCACCACCGACGCAATTTCAAGGATAACATTTGTACAAGAGGGTGTACAGTTCTCCATATAACATCTACAGAGTGGTAAAGAAAGTGCAGTTTGGAGATATCAGTCCTAAAATAAAGTATTATTGAAGGTATTGTTGAGTTGCCGTCTCTTGCTGTTAATGAGCATTAGAAGTAGAGATACGTCAGGGCGTTCCACTCGATTGGATTTCACTCTTTGAAGACTATCGGTTGAGAATTGTCGTAGACATCTGTTTGACGAGCAGAGGAGTGTGCTTTCGAATGTACTTCTTCAATTCTCTATTTCACACACCGGTTAAAGTTAATCTGAGATCGGAAGAGAGCGTGCATTCAGAAACAATCAAGCTTAGAGGATTTGGTGGTGACACCACTCCACTTTTTATCCTTAATGAATTTAAATTTTAAAAAATTAGCGTTGTATCTAAAATGTGACACAATTTCTAGAATGTTAATGTTTGGTCAGGTTATGTCTATCTCATTACAACTAAGGAAAAATGTTGAAAAGCTAGAGAAAGTAATGAGGACCAAATTTCACGATTTGTCCCCTGGATTGCAGCAAATGATTGTCTGCGATACTCAGTGCCTAATCAGGAAGTGTTGGCCTTGCCGCCTCAATTCGGTATTTTTTCAATGGTCGAGAAGGCAAATGATCTTGCAAAATATTCTGCATCTTAGGATTTTAACATTGCAGAGACGGAATAAAATCCTTAATTCAGTAGAGCTCTCTAAACTGTGTTCACTCAAGGTGGATTCGCTGCCCACCTTACTCATTTTTACGCGCTCACAGACTATCCTATCTCGCCTCCTCAATAAGTTCCTATGCTTCCAGCATTTTTAAATAAACAACAGGATTTTGGGACTGAGTGGCTGCCTTATTAATCTGTCTGCTTATGTTTTTGCTGTAGTTTCGTATGGATTCCAATTTTTTTTTATTTAAAAATCTTGTTTTTCACATTTTTGTCATTGAAAGAAAAATTTTTCTCTATCTGGTTAAGTTATTTTTCAGGGTTTATTTCTGAAATTTTAAACAGAATAGGTGAAGTTCTTAGTCAGTCCTGTCACCAAATCACCTAAGTATTTAAACTCAGAATTTGACCTCCAAATATAGTGTGATTACCAAGGAGGTAAGTCGGATCCTTTACAGTATTTTAACTTTGAAAATGAGTAATGTAAAATGGTTTTATAAGCATAAGACATTAGGCACTCTATTTGTGATAACCGCCTGAAATATTAATACATATGGACAAAATATTTTTGGTAAAAATTATTCAGTCTTTGTAGCTCCCTTTTTAAGCAGAACAATAATTATCAACACGATAGATAATTTAAATCAATCTATAGTCCATGTTTTTGGTGAGTCATATTCCACAATCAACTAAACCCATATCTTTCATCTGTGTGGATCAGTGGAGTCTATAATCTATCACACTCCTGTCTTCAGTGCATCCGAAGACAACTTTGACAAGCTTACTATTATCGAGTGAACCAAGAACAATAATATGATAACTGTTTCTCTATTTATATTTACATATAATTTGAATGATCAAGGATAGAAGCTTGGACACAACCGATAACAATATTTGACGAGGTAGGCATATCCGAAAGGGTAAATTCCAGCATTAGTCATAGTTTACCTTAGTTCAGGTCGTTTATGGTTACGTGTTGGCATTGACACTGTGGTATACCCACTGTTACTTTTAAGTTCCTTATCGGATTTTCTCAATTTCTCAAATCCGCATCATTATGATCACTCCTACCTAAAATTCACTCTAATATCTGCACGTAGCTTGAATACAATAACTACGGGGTAAACGTTTTTAAATTCTTTCTTAATACATAATTTGACGTTATATCTGTTTCTCATTTCAGTATTAGTCTAACCTATCAAACAATGACCTGGTAAAACAAGTTCCTTTTTTCCATACCCGATTGGTACATTTTCACATAACCTGAATTTTCCATTCTCTAGACCCCGAACTTTAGCAATTTACATTATCACCTTCCTTTTCTCTTTTTCACCAAATTGTGCTATCCAGGTTCAGTGTCTAACCCCATGATAGACCCCCGTTGGAATATGGTGAGTTGAATTAACTCCCCCTCTGTCGTAAAGTGAATTCAGCCTGCCTATCCAAAAAATTATAATTGCCATAATATGCTGTGATGTGATTCAGCTAATATGTGTTGGATATGGAACTTTAGGGTAATCATTGCTATTAAATCAGAAATGTCATCACAACTATATTTAACCTTATTAATACGCACATTTTAGGAACTTAGTAACGATTGCAAACTGTCCCAGAGTTCTTATTTTCATGCCTCACACATGTTGCCTAAAGTATACCAAAAAAGAAGTATGGTCTATTGACAATCTCATTTCTACTTTCCCTTACAGTTAAATTAAAGCCAAGCGCACTGTAACAGAGACACAGCTGCTCAAGGGTACTCAACATATCTCACTGGTATTGCCTAAAGCAAAGTAAACTAGATTGATAAATGAATTTAATAATTTTCAAATCAAGTAACAACTGATCTTTCAGCCCGATTCGATTCTTCCGAATACCTTATCTCCATAAATAAAGTAGATATATCTTACATCAGTTTCAAAAAGTTTAAGAAAATACAGACGCTTATAAAAATTTCTAAAACACCAGTTAAATAATCAGATATATTAAACGTAGAAAATGAAGCGAAAATGTAGAAGTAACGTCTTATGAATAACAGTCAGAAATATACATATAGACATCGTTTTGACATACTTCTGCTGAAAGCTCGTTACCATTTTGTGTTGAAGTTTCCTTACTCACATTGGACTCTTCTTGAAGGTCAATAGATGGTTCATAATTTCTTGGTATCTCATCTATCTTCTGTTCATCCGAAGACCTTTCCTTTCCCAAGACTGAAGATCTAGTTGACCGATTTTGGGTATCTATTGCTACCGGAGTAGACAGTCTAGAAATAATGTGATTTGGAATATATTTTGGTCTAGCTGGAATTACTGGCGGAATCTTCTTTGGTATTATTTTCTCCGCAACTTCATTCGGCTTCTCAGTCGATGGGGCTTTTAAGTTCCCTGATGAATCTTGTTCTTTTCGATATTGATTATCTTGGCTGCCATTAAACCGATAATCTAACTGAATATTAGTTCGTGAATCCCGTTGACTGTTTATAATCTTTGATTTCGGTGTTTTAACAAAAGAACATCGAACATTTCTTTTGTGTTCAGAGGCGGATTCAATGTTTGGTCTTGGAATTTCAGGGAGAATTCTTTGAAGAATAAAGTTTTCTGGATGATTTTCGTTCACATTTATTGGTTCTGAATATATAGTTTCACCCTGATGATTCGTTGATATTTTTCCATACAACTCGTATTCATTCTCATTAGAATCTTGAAAATCAATCAGTAAAGTAATCGGTCTTTCCTGTTCATACACATCACCGTTATCAATATCTATGCATCCCTCTTCCAGACTTTCCTCTTTCATTTTTAGATGCACTTTAGAATGAGAAATATTATTTTCACCTTTTTTATTTGAGTTTGAAAAGGGTTTATTGAAGACAATCTTCTTTGGAATTTTCATAAGTCCTTTTACTCCTCCTTTTTCTTGAAATACAGATCGTCTTGGGAGTTCGAAATCTCTCTGCCCGTTACGAATTTTCTGCTTCTTTTGAACATTAAATCTTTCCTTGCTCACTTTATCTGAGAGAGTAAGTTTATTTTTCTTCGGAGGAAGTGGTGGTGGCCCTCCGAGGACCATTTTATTAGCACTTTCAATCACATCATTATTATAGTAGAGATTTTCGTCAGGATGCTTTGGCAATGCCGATTTGGGTGCAGAAATAGAATCACCAACAAAATTCTCATAGATATCACCGTCATGGCTGTCATTTTGAGCGCTTGGAAATTCGTCATATTCATACTCAATCAAATCGGGTTTTGTTTTCTCCACAATCAAGGGAAGAAGAGTTTTTTTAGGTTGATATGTTCTACTCTGAGTAGAAATCTCATTCGAAGTCCCTGAAGCTTCTTTAGGAGTGGAAGTTTTTTCCTTTTCTTTCCTTCCCTGTTTCTGAAAAGACTTCGAAATTTTAGCGAAGATTTGATCTTTATCTATGCGCAAAGGTGGAATTCTAGGATTGAATTTCCAGAAAGTAATCGATCTTCTCAAACTTGGGAGTTGATTTTTTTTTTTGATGTTAGTCGATTGGGAAACATGGGCATCTAGAGTCTGAACATCTTCATACAACTCATAAGTATCTTCGGGCGGCTGTCCCACGTTATTAATACCTCCATAGTCATTATTTTTGATACTTTCAGGGTTGATTTTCTTTAATTTTGTAAAAAATGAGGTCACGCTTGCCATCACATTACTCATATGTTTAAAGAAATCAGCCAATTTGGCTGCAGAAGTGCCCTTAAATGGGAAATTTTTATCGGAAGGTGGAGAAACAGTAGAGCTGCATCCAGCCTCAGTGCTTGGAATCACATGAATTTCGTCCGGTTGGCGCTCAATATCTTTACCTATTGGCTCCAATTCTTTCGTTGTATCTGTTTCCGTTTGCTCAGTACTTTCATATTGAGGTTTGTTAAACTTCGATGACGTATTCTCTTCCATTTTGTTCATCGACATTGAAATGACATTCCTAATAAGTGAAGGCGATGATTCCGTATTTTCCTTCGCATGATAAATGCTTTCAGTGTCGGATTCAACGTCGTAATTATTCATCTTGGGATTCGAAGGTTTTGGATTTTTCTTGAAGATTTGAATACTTGAAGCAAATGATGGAATTCCGGAAAGCACCCGTGGTTTTACTTTTGGTTTTGGCATTAATTTAACTTCGAATTTTGTCTCAGTCTTAGCTTCTTGAGTTTGTTTATGACTGTCCTGATTTTCAAGATTATCAGATTTCTCGTTAGAAGCTCCCTTTGTGCAGCTTCTATGCATCACTAGAGAATCTGTCTTATTTGATGCTTTGTCTCCAATTATTCTTTTAGAAATTTTGGAATTCGTGTTTCTTAATTTGACATAACGTGTCGATAAATCACTTCTGATATAATCCAACTTCCTACCGATAACAGTCTTTATTGGAGTATTAGTTTTGGTTTCCATTTTCCATATATCTCCCCGTTCCTCTTCAGTAGGATTACTGACGATTTCTAGTTTTAAATCTTCTTTTAGAGATGAGTTTTCCGTAAAGTCTTGATAACCAGGTCCATATGACGCATTTAAACATGCCTCCTCACATTCCATATAGATTAATTCTTCCATTTTGCATTCCCATCTAAAGGTAAGAAGATTTACTCCTCTATTAATCTAATAATCGATAATTCATCGATTTTTTGCTATGCTTAATCTGCATAAATGGGATTAGGCCCCGTCCATAAATTAATAAATCGATTTAAATTTTGCATGCGAAAGTAAAAAAATCAATGTTTTACTGCCCTAGCGGTTCACAAATAGGAGCTTAAAGCGAAGATTGCTAAAATGGAATTAGACTTAATACCTAAATGCTTAAATCAATTTAAAATTTATGCGTGTAAGTACAAGTAGATTGAGGAGAATTTGTATTCTAGAAAATACATAAAGAATCAAAGCTAGAACGAGTAAACCTACCGAAATAACGTTACTAAACAGCTTGAAATTAGGCCTGGTGGGTGAAAATTTATATTAAAATCTGGCCATCAGCGTCAAACAACTTACGTAAACAGTTAACATCATGAAGTGGTGACGCATCTAATTGGTCGACAAGCTGATCATAGTCACATAACAGACAAACCGATCAATTCGCTATAACAGTCGCATAGGACCATGTCTGGCCAAAAAGAGACAATCTTGTGGATGGAACGTATGAAAGGAAACAAAGAGAACAGAATTGAATAACGAAAAATAAAGCGAAAATTTGATGATTTATAGGATAATGTAACAATATAATATCAGTATCAAGGTGTCGATCAGCGTCTATAGATGAAACATTCTTGCGTTCTTCAATTAGAATAAGAATAAATGCATTAACTAAGTCCGATAATCTTAAGAAAAGGAACGCCAAGCGCCAAATAATTTGTTGTTTTCAAAAAAGTGAAAAAAATAATATTAAATGCTATTGTCAACAATCTTGAGATGGAGAAATTGACCATGTAACCACTCTTCTTATTTTTAACACTATACTTTCCTATAATTATTCCAAATTCAAGGCTGCTCAACGAAATTGAGAGAAAATGTTTCCATGTATATGACCATCGAACCAAATATTACAATTTAAAGATCGAAAAGAATGTCAGATCATAGAAATTTTGAACATGAAGTGTTGCAGGGATGCTTATCCGGTTTACTAGAATTCCAAGGTCATACGTTCCATTGTCCAATTCGTATCCTCGATATGATCTTTATATAAATTGACCTGTTATCATGAATGACACACAATTGTCTTCGGTAAATGAACTCTGATCTTTGTCATGCAAAAGGATGCAGAAGCATCTAATATGCTCATATTTAATGCAAATGTACATTAAGAGAAAACAGTTATGAACATCTGCATTTAAAGAGTTTTTACAGCTTAACCAATGTGGACCCCTGCAATGTAGATATAATTTAGATAAAACTGTCTATTTTTCTTTATCATATGCCACCCCTAATAATTTACATATGAAAAGCTCCACGAAAACTTCCCAAGCCTATTAGAAATGTTCATAACACTTGACTTGGGTAAAGGGGAGATAGCCTGGAACAGCTCCTACTATAAACTAATAGTCTACCACCTCTTGAATCAGAAGTAACCAGGACGGTTAGTCCTCACATAACAAGATGTACGCACATGAGTATTAATTTTGTGACCTCTGAGGAGCTGGGCGTGCACGTTGACCACAGCGAAGAATTATCGAGTGCTCGGCTTGGACAAAGAAGTAGCATCGTGGAGCCTCTCTGACATGAAAATCCCACTTTATTTCCCCACTCTTAACCAGTTTGAAGTCCATCATATCACATCGTTTACTCTATGTGCACCGATTATTATCATACTCGCGACCTCAGAATTGACAGACGTCTGCATCAACGGCTATAAATCCTTAAATAACACAATAAAATTCATTGTTTGGAATTATCCAGAGAAACTAAGAGAGCGTATCTTCACAGATTACCTATAGGTTATTGTCATGCTACTGCGAAAATAATGATAGAATAACGATCGCAGATTATACTAAAGAGGGAAGTGAATAGACATCCTCTTTTATAGGCTGCATGTCTAGAACATAATATTAATTTTATTAACCGTCTGAATAGTCAGAAATCACACTCTGATACTCATCTGTGAAAGCCCAGTTAACGGAATGGAAAAGACTCTTCTTCAATCGATTTAGGAATTAACTTTGATCATATCCTTAACTATGCTTTAAAAGCCTGACAATTGTAAAATATGGTCCATTAATACATAAGATAATTATAATATTTTTGTCAAATATTCCCAATTCGCAAGAAATCATTAATTTGGACTTGCCATATTTCTGCAACCAATCAAGAGGCTTAGTGAGTGTAAAGGTCAAAGCAAATAGTATTCAGTGACAATGCCTGTGGACTGTGATCTAATGGATAATCACATATAATAACAATAAGTCGTACCATTTATAGGAAGACGAACTAGCTTTATTTAAATCTTAGATGTGCAATTTATGAAGTATCAAAATCTTAGGTGAATTTCGTCATTAAAGTTTCCCTTTACATTGAGAAAACCTCTTATCATCGATGCGACAAACTTTTCCAATTAATTAGCCTTCATTTTACAGCATCTCATATACGTCTACTATTGTGTAGCAGCAACAATATAACTAATATGATAGTTTGTAAACCTTAAGTGGTCTTTGCTAAGACTTAGTTTCCCTTAAGATTCTCCTCACGCGGTGTCGGCTCGGTTCGATTCTATTCCTGATGTCATTTTAATTGTTACTTTAAATCTTATAATCAATGATCCATTTCATCCACCTTTTGCAAAGTAGCTCTAAAGAATGTCGGCATTAAACATGTATAAAAATAGCTTAATACCGAGAAATATTGTCCTTTTAAAATAAAATTGTTGATAGCTAACCAGATCAAAGTACTTCACGTCTTACTCTGGAAAACTAACTGCGCTTAATTTTCAGATATGAATCCAAACTCCTCTGTGTCCTCAGATGATATATTTGAATTTTGATACCACTTATTTAACCATTGAGTGATCGTTACAAAGCTCTGGTGTCCTAAGAACCGTTCAACTTTTTATGTTATCTCGAGAACTACCCTATCTGTTAACATAGGCATCACCACAAACTGTACAACTCCAGTTCTGTCCCACCAATTCTACTGACCTTTTCACTCTCTCTTAGATGTCCTTTCTCTCTTCCAGGAGTTCAGCCAATAAACATACCCATCAAAATCGCCTTCACTCCCTATTCTATTCTTTTAGTGAATATTGGGAAAAATATCGACGGGTACAGAGATATGAACTAGATGCCTAGCAGTTTACATCTTCCAAAATGTCATCAAACTACCGCTAGGAACAATTAAAACAATTGGACAATTCATTCTTAGATAAATTTTACTCAGAACGTTATGTCGCAATGAAAATACCATGTAATCTTTTGAGAAAATACTGAACTGGTCAAGGTATTTTGGAAAGATCATTTCTGTTCAAAGGCGAATCATTGAAACCATCTGAATGCTTTAAACTTTAAAAAGCTCTAAGAGCAGTAACTTTTTAGACATCCACTTATCGATGTGTTATGTGCTCGAATAAGCTCTACATACTAAGTTAAATTCGTATTGTGAATGTGTTTAGGCATTCAGAATTTTGCAACCTCTATTCATAGTATTTCATGGGACATAGTAAATTGACATCTTTGTAAATTAATGAACGGTTACATATTTTATATTTAATTTACTAAGAGAAATCCAATAACAAACAAGAAATGGAATAAAGTGAGGTCATAAATCCTCAAAAATAGATATTCGACCTACAATAAAATAGAGACATTTAAATATACTCTGCAGTTATTTAACATTATTAATTGATATATAGAGAGACTGAGAAGTAGTTTCATATTTACAAAACGAAAATAATCTAACTATAAATCATTGTTTCATAAAAGGGGAAGTAGCACACATAAACTGATGCTAATTCGAAATTTGAATTGCATCACAGTATCCGAATTCTAATTAAAAGGTCATATTAAAGTAAAAGGACATGTAGCCTTTGATATTATATTTATTGAGCATAGAGAAGGAGATTGGTAAATTGGGAAGTTCTGGTCCTGAAATTAACAATTTCCGCATAATCCTGGTTACTTTGTCTGTAAGATCTCCAAAGCCTGTGCACTTGGTAATATTCAGTTCAGTTTCAGTTAAGCTATAAAGGATATCGTGTGTGGGACGTAGATATTGGTTCCCATGTTCGACTGCATTTTCGCAAATCCGTGTTTCAAAAACTAGTTAACATTCATCTAATGTTAAAAGAAAGCATACACTCAAAACTGCCAATTTTAAACTATTTGGCGGGGATGCCACTTCCATCTTTGGATTTTAGAGTTATCAGTTGGTATTAGGTGCAACTTGAAATTAGTAAGCTTTGTCTTTTAATAGGGAAAAAACACCAGGATGATAAAACTTACATGACTTCCAGAATCCAACTACAGTTTATTAAAACACTTGAACTCAGTTATAGAACCCATGGTCTTGAACTTTGCCTAACTCTTCTGGACGGTCTTTGTATCCGTCCGCAATGATCCATCGCCATCTTTGCACCCGGACAAACTTTTTATTGTGCAAACAACTCTTCACATTCCTAGCCTTTATCTATCTTGATTTCTTTACGGAGGCCACTTTCAATTACTTGCATCAGTAAAAAATTTGGAGGGTTTTTGAAGAAACCAATTTATGTTTTTTGTCTTTATCGAATGCTGCCGTTCAATGATATAATGACCTTAAAATCGAATCCTTTAAGTAAGACTCTTTGATACCATGACGTTGGTGGTCTGCTTTTGATTCCTTCCCTTTATTCTTTATTTAAATCTCTTTTTAACCGATTTCAGCTCATCACATTATAAAGCTTGCTTAAATTGTTATATTTCTGTGGGAAAAAATAACACTGTCCTTGAACAGAACTTGAAATCAATATCGTAAAATAGACTCTCTCTTTTTAGATGATTTACTTTTTAATTTTTGGTAGTTTATATTATCCGGCTGATTCTGAAGAAGGGATTCTCTGTTAATTCAGTGCATATATAAGTATATAACTGATAGCGTAAATGGTGATTTTAGGAAACTCTTGGTAAATATCTAAGGAAGGAGTTAAAAATACAGATAGTTTTATGCCACTGATAGAAACTAAAATTTATGAGGAGACGTTAATTTATATAATTGGCATCACAATCATTTGATACATCGCAAACTGTTATTTAAACTGTTATAATAAGTACATAGCTATTGAAAATAACTCTCTCTTAAGACTTTTAAATGTTCAAGTACCTATCAAGAATCTGCGCACTAGGAATTCCAGAAACCAATTTTTCAAGTGCAAAGACAGTGCAATTACACTAAATTTGCTCAAATAATGCCAAGGAATGTCCACAATACTCCAGGACACGGGTCCAAAAGAAGCCACGTGCGGTTTAAGAAACTGTGGACGAATGCCTAACTAAAATTTTATTTTCAAATGGTGCTTCATTATTTATGTGTTCTCATAATTTTTATAAATAATAAAATATTTTTACCGTTTCTTTCACTAGGGTGTTGCTTCCCGATCAACCTGCACATATTTTAAAAGGCATTTTACTATCAAGCCGAGCTGATGAGTGGACATAAAGAAATTTAAATAATGATTAAAGAATTTGGCCAGCTTTCAAAACACCCACGCGTTATTAGAATTCATACAATTCTATAAATGTGAGAACGGATGTGTGGGTGGTGCAGCCGTTTGCCCTATCTGACAGGGTGGACAGGCGCCTAAAAATGAAGTGGTTTGTACTACATGTGCACCTCGACTTATAGACTTGCTCAATCTCTCTGTGATGCTCATCTACTGATTTTTACCTTTCCCCTGACTTTCCATGGACAAAAAATGAACTCGGTCAAATGTCTTTTTGTCTCTCATTTCGTCCGTTTTTGCAATCAGGACTGTCTTCCATCAGTCCTGACGCCTCTCTCTTTCCTCCTAATTCCTTTCCTACTCCTTCCTCCCTTTTACTCTCATTCATTTCCAATTGTCCAATAAATCCGCGTAGCTACTTAACTCTTGGTCTTCTCACCAGTTAAAGACTGCTATTTCCTGTTATCATTAGAAGGATCAAAAGTTTTAGGAGGGGATGCCTAGCCAAATTCAGTCCGAGCTAATTTTGTTACTTTGAGATTAATCAAGTGCAGATACCCATTAATACTCTTCTTGCAGAGTTTAAATGATATTCATTCTAGAAATCACTTTAAGGGGTTGCATAATGGTCAATATGAATTTTAGTTATATTAAAAGTCTCAATTTCGTTACCCGCTATACCATGACTTTATACTGGACAGCAGAGAGATGGCCCATTCTTAATCTCCAAGTCATTCTCAAAACAAATATCTCTTTATTCGAAAATGGAGGTAGAATTTTGAATTATAGCTAATGAGGTTGATCATTTCCATCAATGTGCGTAGAGTATTTGCAATATTATATGGCAGGGAGGTAAGTATTAGCATTTTAAAGACGTATATATTATCTCATCAAATGCCCAGTCTTACTTGATTTCTCTAATTTTACTTTACTTTCCTTAAATTATGCAACTTAGTCCAGGTCTGTTTGTTGTAGATTCTTTGCCTAGTACACATATACTTCACATCTGAGTGTTAGCTTTCTGCCAACTCGAGTTTATTTGAAAATACATATCTTCAATATATTTCTCTATATGAAACAATGTATCTAGCAAGTATGATGGCTCACACTATTCTTTTTAAAGTTATGGCATCTATTTAAATTTTCTTGTAAAATATAATCAAAAATGCTGAAGAAATTTAATTTGGTATATTTCGATCGTATTTCTTGCCTATTCACATGGTAATCAGTTTCCATTGCAAAGCAGTAGTTGCCATGCTTCCAGCAGTTGTTTTTCGGTTATGTTAATATTTGTCGTAAATAGCCAAGTAACTTGCAAAGCTTAAGTTAATTACATGTATGCATCCGATTTAATAATTCGGATTTATGAGGCGCTCATCATTCGCAAATAAAGTATAAAGCCTTAACGGTTTAGCTACAAATGTAATCCAAATGCAAATGTAATACAATTCCGGGACATTTAAATAATCATCTGCTATCCAATAAGATATTGTGTTGGAAATTTAAAACGCTCCCCATCTGATCCATATTTACCAAATTAATATTTACCGATGTAATTTAATGCTAATTATTTAAAGATGTAATATGGACTATAAAATATACACTTGTAAAGAAAATACCTATTATTTAAGCATGAAGTATGAATTTTGAACTTTTGCATGACAAATTAGATATTTTCAATTAGAAGTTTTCTAAATTAACCAATTATTAATGAATTTGATTAGCCCTTCAAAATGAAGAAGCCTACAGTTTATCGTAGATGGTTTTGCTAGTGACTTTCAGAATGGAAGAGAGTTGCAATTAATATTAAATAAATTCTACTAATCCCAATGTTTGTTCAAGCTTTTGATAAACCGTCCGTATTTAAGTAATACTTTCTCTATATCACTATCACATTTTTGAAGTAATAAATCATGTTAAGTGAAGGCAAAGCTTTTCGATAGAGCAAAAAGCTCAAAACCACTATTTTCATTGCCATAATTTTCCATCTACTTCTAATATCCCTTGGTTTTAATAAATTAAGGCGTGAGTTAATTTAAAATGACACATTTAATGCATGTTTAATTAACCGTTGAATCCCACGCCATCACTGTCACGTTAGCACGTGTTTTATTTTCGAAGATACAACAGCATAAGACATTATTGATTTAGGTGCTATTTTGCAACGTTAACATGCATTGTACCTACGAAGATAAATGTAGTTCAAATAACTTCAACATTTCACATGAGAACATGTCACCCCCTCCCCCCAGTTACAGAAATTTGCAGAAATCCGAAGATTTGTTAGAAGGACCCGAACCAGCTTGTCCACTCATTCAGTCGGGAGCTACTGAATTCTGCTCCGAACTTCCAACGATACTTCCAGTTGTCTATGGGGAGCTCATTAGAGAGAGTCCCGGAGAATCTGTTTTACCACCCCCACCACAAATTACTTCAGCTAAATGCGCGTTAAATCGTCAGGGCCGATTAGAAAAGGGTTCTTTACGTGAACGTTCTTATGATTCACTTGCTATTCAAGAAGAATCCAGAAAAGCTAGAGCAGAACTAGCAAAATTGAACAATTTGAGTGGCAAAAGTTATCCTCGACTCGCTCGCCTATTGGACAAGATAAGTAGAAGCGCTCAAGAGGAAATTGAACTTGTTAAAAGACAGGAAAAAATTCAGTCATTAAAAAGAACTCGACAATTGTCCATGCCAGGAAGACTACAGCCTTCTGAAAATCAAATTTCCCAGCAGCGTTATTTTTACCCTGTTTCCAAAGGATCTATGACTCCAAATGTCATATCTTCTTCATATCCAGAACAAATAAAGGGATTTAATGAGTATGGTCAGCAATTGATCAAAATAAAACCCCAAATACCAATGGTTACTCCAGTTAAAAAGCCGTTGTTAGCAACGCCAGTACCTCAGCGGTTAAGAGCATTTCATACACCAACGCAAGCCTCAGTCATTAAGAAACCTGGGGCAAGAGAAATGAGTTGTCCACCTCGACAAACACCACATTTAGTTAGAAATGAATATGAGCAGCAAAATTATTACCAAAATACCCTTACTATACCGAAACCTGTGATGTCAAGCCAATTAAAAGATTTTTCAAAATTTGACAAATTGAAGGAAGATGTCGAACGAATTAATAGACCAAGAAGTGATAGAACTAACCAGCAAATTCAGGCTCCGCCATATAGATCCTTATCACATGACGTTTACTACGCATATCAACCAGGATACGTTGTGAACAATCAAGTCATGAGTTACCAGCCTTATTATGGTTATTCTCAGATGATACCCAAGGATGCTCAAATGCAATTTGACCGTGTTTTTGTGAACCCTACAGTTCCTCCTCAGATTAGACCGGTAGGATCTTACCAGGGATACATTCCGGGTTATGATCAAACAAACTATGCCAAAGGTTTTAATTATTATCCTCCTAATTATTAAATAAATGACATCTAATGGTGGTAGCTAGCAAATAAAGTATTCTAAGTTTTCAATACCGCCTTTTAGCTTTGCTCAATTATATTTTTATACTAAACTTGCCCACAATAAGGACATATTTAATTGCGATTACGTAGGCAACATTATGTAGACATATTAAAAACAACGTGAAATGTTTCCGGAAAATACCTCATCAAATGTCTCAATAGCGTTAAGAATTATTATCTTAAAGCAAGGTGCTTGAGACACTTGCTAAAATTAACATCTCTAACAATTCCATAGTTGGGTACCTATGAAGGTTACGAAAAGAGGTATCTCACAAAGATCTTTATATTTTTATGTGTATATTCTCCTTTTGCTTCGTATAGTACACTTTATACGACAGAGAGGGAATAATTAGAAAAAGTGCAGAGGCTCACACTGAACCTGGTGTCCACATCGAGTATGACATTTTGATATATTGCTTTTCAACCGTTCTTGAACCGGAGATTGGGCACGAGTACCATATTAATCGTTACGTCTAATAAACAATGATCCCGATCACACGCATTTGCAGCTTCGCACATCACCATTTTAGCTTGAATTCACTGGAGGTCGTGATGTACGTCTAAATAGTATTTCAATACTATTGAGTTATGGTTAAAACTTTATGACTGCCGATAGGACCATACAATTGTAGAGGATGTGTATCAGTCAAAATCAGGCGGGTGACATATTTTGCTGAAAAGTGTTTAATATCACCAATTGTCACTATTTCCAGTGACCGTGCGTCTTTTCTCTATTAATATTGTTTTAATGCCATTCTAGTTAATAAAATACAGTCGGCGTGCCTCTCGGAAAACAAAATCCTTTATGTAAGGATTATAAGTGTTGCCATATAAATAAGTTTTAATGAGCCAAAATACAGTGTTCGTCCTAGCTATAATTATCGGCCTAGTAGCCGAAAATAAAAATAAGAACGGTGAACATTGATAACTGATGATTATGTCAGAATTAATACGTAATGCTGATAAGAAACAGAATAGTGCAGGAAGTATGGTCTAAATACGTCTCTAGTAAGGATCATCGTATAGAAAATGCCAGTCAATTTGAAAGGACCTAAAGTCTATAAGGCGTATGAAAGGTCGAAATATAGACAAACTAATAAAAAGAGTAGAGCTAAAAGAAGTAACCATCCTGTCAAATTGATTATAATCCCTTACTCGACGAGGGACATGAAGATGAGGATATCTGTGGATGCTGACCGTCGCATCGGTCCATGCTGTATCTATATCAGTCTGCGTGTTGGCGCCTACGAGCCCACCTCTTCAGTAGCACTGTACTTTAAAAATAAATTATTTGGATCACGCGGACAAATCGCTGCGAAGATATCCGAAATACGCCTAAGAATGGTAGCCAGCCAGTGAAGACTGATCTAGGCGTTATCTGTGCTTATCATACACTCATCAACATCGATGGTGAGCATGCAAACCAAGACATGAAATACCCCTGAAATGCACGATTATTTTCAATAGTTACTTGTACACAACATGCTGAAACTTTCTTAACATTTAGCATTAATTTAATCTGGACATTTTGAGAAATTTACCATTCCGAATAAAATGAAATATCCACCATTTTGAGGAGGATTTCAGCCTAAATCTCTTATTCCCACGTATGCTACCAAGCATGCTGCTACAAAGGAAATGAGAGCATGTTAATCCGGCAATCTCGTCAGCCAGTATGGAAGCACTTGCCAACATGCATACCAAATAGGGTGATATAGGTGTATAGTAAACCGAAAGAGACTAGGATTCAAGAGTTACTCAAGTATAATCCCTTGCAGTTAGAGAAATCAGTAATTATTGTAGCAAAATGGTTTATTCCTCTCACTGTCATATTCTTTAATGTCTCTTAGTTCATCTTTTTGACTTTCGTGTCCTTTTAGTCTCTTTTTCCTTATCAATGATAGACCCCTATTTTAATCATGCTTCCTACACCCTTAGACCTCTATCATACTTTTATCCCTTTTCATTAATTTTATGCCAATTAACCGGAGGTAAAAGTCTTGCAAATTTTCAAGTGCAGGCCCATATGTGGACGCATTTGCAGGCTTTTAAGTTTCAAGTAAGATCTTCTTTCCCATCTTTTCATGCTCTGTATGATACGCGACGTTTTGGTGATTATCGGTAGAAATTACCTACCTGATCCTCTTCTTTTTACTGACTTAGTGTTTTTAATGGATAGTAATATATTTCAGTAATAGAATTGGGGAAAACAGGCACCAGAGAATGTATTATATTCAAGATCAGGAAATCAAAACGCATGATCACGCGAGAATAGTGATTATTCAATATTCAAACCACGTGCAGCAAGAAATTTATAAGATCCTTCTATACTTCCTATCTATAGATATGACTGAACATCAAGAGCAAGAGCAACAGCAGACCGTTTTGGTATGGCACGGTCCATCACCTTATCTTTCTCTCAAAATTCGCCCTTCTATACCAACAGATGCCTTCTGGAATCTTCCAGTGGTATATGCTCGTCGTGATTTGTCACAAGAGGTTGAAGATGATGGAGTATATGAAATTCCTTTACTATTAGCCGCTCCAATGTATGTCCTTCTTAAAAAACATGAAGCGGATTTAGCAAAAGATGCTACAGATGGAAGCTTTATCAGTGAAATAGAGTTCCCAACCAGAATGAAGCCAAGTAGGACCAGGAATCTAGACTACATCTACAATAGATTAAAAGATGCTCCTACTTTGAAAGCATGTGAAGCCATTCTTCATCCACTACCCACTCGTTTAGTTTTTGAAGTCCTAGTTCTTATTGTCCAACAAATGCGACTGAATTTCAAAATGAGTTCGGCACTTACGGAGTTTATGATCAAAGTCGACTTCAGTGCACCCTATCTATGGAATTCTGCAGCTGGAAGAGAGAATGAATTTAAGAAGTACGCCGAAGATAGAAATCTTAGTGAAGATGATTTGATAATACGATTGTCTAATAAAGTAGCTGACATCTGGGCCGTGGACTTGGAAAACACAGTAGAGAAACCTACCGAAAAACTCATGTTCCGATTCATTATGGCCAATCTCACTCGTATTGTAGGGTCCTACTTTCGAGCTCTGAATAATCAATTTCAAAATGACCGATATCTGTCAATTAAAGTCAATAAAGACCCTAATTCTCGGACAAATTCACGAATGCAGGTTTTGGGGCTGAAATTCGGTCGGTTTTTGGTCACCTTGGATGAAGGCTGCTTGAAGAACAAATTCAAAGAATCTGAATCATTCTACCATTACCAACATACTCTACCAGCAAATGTTATTAAGAGTTTACTTCTACTTAATACACCAGAAATGTTTAAGCCTAGTCCAAAAACCGCTGAATACATCTTCCATGACAAGGAAGGCTGCAATTTCGAAAACCCAGAGTGTGTTTGCCAGCATAAGAATATGGAATAAAAATCGTTAGCACTACGAAATCAGTAATAACAAGCGCAGTGCAGCATTATTTTATTTACTAAATAAAGATTGATTAGCACTTTAGTTGATCAGTTTAATGAAAAGAGGATAGAAAAGATTAAGTTTGGCGGAGTTGTGCATATATTGAGGGATGGAAAGTGTGAAATCAGGATATTTAGGACATGAAACAAAATAATTTTATGCTATTTAAGTTGTGATTGATTGATTTTCCCAAGATTTGAGACTTGATATTACGTTTGAATGGAGCTAGGCTTTGAAGAATATTCAATGATAATTTCTCTGGATCATGGTCTTGAAGAGCGATTGTTTGTGTTTTCTTATTGTTGCTCATTTCATGAATCAGTTTAGGGGAATGTATACTCACTGACCTATTTTAACAGATTTGTGGGCTGAGCAGCTGTCATCATTGGAATAGTAGAGTCGGCAATTGTTATTAGCTAAGATTTCGAATTTAAAGTCGAATATAGACTCGATTTATTTCTAAACTAAGAAATTAAGAATTACAGAAAGGGAAAAGTGAGAGAGTTTTATTGAGCATTGATTAAATCTAAGTCATCAGCAATCTTAGCTTGAGTCCAACATAAAATTTTTAAATTAAAAAGGAATTACATTATTAGTAAGTGGAAAAGCAGACTTTAGTATGTTTAAATGGACAAATGTGTTACATCATTCGTGGTAGGTGTTATAATCTACTCTCCTCTGTAGGATACCGTAACCGACTCTTAGATTCCCTAAGACATTGCACTGATTACAAAGACGACCCGACAACACAAGATGCGGGTTGATATTATGCGCCATTTACAACAGTAATGAAAATAAATTCGTTCGAATAAAAAGGAATTAAAAGAAGCCGGAATTAAAAGGTGGAAATTAAGAATCTTGCACATAAGAATTATTTTGGGAAAAATATTATTTTTTTATATGTAACAGTAGGTAACTGAAAAATAGGAAGAACACGCAGTCTTTAACAAGAAAACTAACTGAACGCTAATTCCCTTAAGAGTTTGAATCATGCATAAGAAAATATGGGAGGGAAGATGAGCGGAGACTAAGCAGACGTTAATTTATTTAAGGGTTAGGGAAAGGGTATATTAAAACTACAGTAGGACGGAATATAAGTAGATGACATAAAAGCTAAACATAGAAGTAGATATCAAGGATTGAACTGAACATCAATACACCATACTCCTTCTCTCTCGAGAGATATGTTCATTTACCATAGTAGGATGGTATCACACAATAAACATAAAGAAGGATAAACTAAGTCATTATTACCTGAATAATGGCAAAATATAATCCCCTTATAGATTATCAGTTATTTGGAAGTAATTAAAATATTAAGGAACATTAAATTTTGGATAAATTTGAATATACGATTTATGGAAAACAAGTATTCCATAAACTAACTTTAAAGTATCTCCAAATATTCCGCTTGTAAATATAATTTATCATGAAGTGTCTGAACTTGATGAAATGGCATAAGCAAAATATACTATACCAATATTTTAAAAATTTGTAACGTAAAATAATTCATTGGAAGTTTACTGATATCAATGTAATGTTTTACATGTTACCAATCAAACAAAAATAACACAAACAAATTTATAATAAAGTCACAGCAAAAATGAATTTAGTGTTAGAAAATTTTGACTGGTTTTAAAGAGACGCTGCCCTTGAAAACGTAATAATAATCAAGTAAGTGATTTTCCGTCGTGTAAATAACCGTCTTAGGGGTTCTATTATTCAATAAAATTATGACTTCTGTGGTACATAAATATTCAGAAAAATGTCAAAATCATAATTTCAAGGACTATTGCAATACATCTGAGCATAGTCAGGCCTTCGTGGCTCCTCATCTAAATGGTCCAGTTGTGGGCGCAGAGTTGCATAAAGAATCCTATTCCAAAGAGAAAGCAAGCCATCCTAGCTGTTTTTAATATATGTTTGTAGATTAAAACAATCAATGTTGCCCTCGTTCTCTGTCTAAACATGGAAATTGATCCACCCGATGTTCAAAAAATCCCCCCTTATAGTCGTGTTGAGGCTTGGGTTGACCCTGCCGACGCAGGATATCGTGTCGTTGAAATGATTGGTAAAAACTTGCAGGTAAAGCATCATTGATTTACAAACTTGTTTATTTATTGCTTCTATTGTAAACTTATATTTTACTAAATTTTAGTCTCAATATGAGCGATGGCAACCCAAGGGCTGCTATCGCCAATGTCTTGATCCTAATTTGGACGAGGTTAAGAAAATTTGTGTTAATATGCGTCGAAACGCTAGATCAGATCGGATTCTTTTCCATTACAACGGCCATGGCGTACCAAGACCCACAGAAAATGGCGAAATCTGGGTATTTAATAGGGTAATTTTTAGCAATTTCTTTAAAGTCTTATATTCTTGCGATTTGTTTTTAGGCCATTCTTTTTGTTCTTGTAGACTTTCACCAAATATATCCCCCTATCGCTCTTCGATCTCCAAAGATGGCTTGGTGGCCCTTCAGTTTACGTTATCGATTGCCAGAACGCTGGTCGTGTGCTTAAACTCTACGATTATTTTTGTAAACGCCGACAAGGTGAAGTGAGTTCACGTTTGAGCTCTGTTTATTCCCTGCGTGTTTCCCAGTAAATTGTTTTCATTACTTTCAATTGGAGTTATTTAAGTACACGCCTAAAAATGTGCATATTATTACCATGCACGGGCTCACCTTACGATTTTTAAATGGTCTACATAGTTGGTCTCTGTTAATGATGTACCCATTATACGGCAATTCGTGACTTTCTTAGATAATTTGTCAAATTCAAGTCGACGTTTTTCAAAAGGTGAGATCTTCGGGAAGTGATTTTTGAAAATTGTTTGCGGTGTTGCTTTTTTACTTGTGGTACTTTTCTGTAGTTTTAAGTAACTGAAATTTATTTCCTTTTAGTTTTTTTCGATGTTTCACCAAAATGTTTTAAAATTGAATTTTACATTTTTACTTTTTTTTACTTTTTCTATTTCAATTTTCATTATTGTTAATAGTGAATTATATCTTCTCTCTACTCTTTATGAATTTGACGGAAACTACTTTTTGCTTGTTTTCATACTTTTATATTTGTCTGATCGGTTAAACAATCTCGTTTAGGAAACCGTTTGCAACACTTGGGAAGGTATTGTCAAACCGCTTTCAGAGGAAACTTACTGATCATTAATAATTGACTAGTACATTTGCTCACCAAAATCATTGAATGTGCGCTGATGGACAGATTAATTAATTATCCAAGTAGTATTGGATAATTTGCAACCTTTTCCTTTGTCTGATTGAGAAATTCTGCACGTAGTCATTCTAGTGTGGCAGTATATTTATGCGTTTTAAGTCCGTAATGATTCCTCTATCCTTGTCTTTCACCCCTCTGTGATTTTTATTTTGTATCTCCTTAATTTGGTGTATTATTGATTATTTACTTGATTGTCACGGGTCAAGAGGAGTAACGGAATGTGGGTTTTTCGTCAAAGCAGCTTCAACATGTTGGTCCTCTGCTCAAGTTGATAATAGCTTTTCTGTAAACAGACTAGAAAGTTGTCAGAGGGATAAACTGCACACTTGCAAAACCGGATAGCAAATTCGAAATTCATAGATATGCATTAAGTGAATGGAATGCCCAATCATAAAAGTTGGCAGCAAGGTGCTAGAGTTTCTTTTTCCATGGGAGATTCTCTTTTGGAGATGAGTGTTGGAAAATGTTCCCTTTAAGACTTATTATTTATCTAACCCTCCCTGCAGAGTCTGAGGTCATGAGTTAGATTCCCATTGGCGCACACTCAGTGAGTGGAATGGCCAACCGTGCTGGTTAAGTCTGGCTAAAATAGAGGTTGGCGAAGTTTGAACCCCTACAAAGCCACTATTTACCTAAGGTGAGTATTGGGAAACGCTTTCCTAAATGTAATTGGGAATTATCATAGAAACTTCACATTCTTTTCCGTTTCTCAGTTTCAATATCCATTCACTACAAGCTTGGGTATTATTCGAATGTGAAATTTAGTTAATGTAATTACTCAGTGTGTCTTTTACCTTGCTTTTTCAGACCGCAAATGCTGTTGGAGAAGGTTCTAATGTTGGTGGTCAAAATCCCGAAGGTGCACAGCATGAACAAAACACTTTCGGTCACGTAAGTCCCTAAAGTGTTTTACCCTTCAATGCCCATTCCCTATTACATCATTTACTTCTTTGGAACTGATTGCTACAAGCATATAGTGATCTATATTTATTTCCATTTTTTTAATGCTGGCAACATTATGACATCACTCGAGCTACTTAAAATGTTGAGTAGGCTTCTTTAGGGTGATAAAAGATCAGCTTCACGACTTTTATTGAAAATGAGGTGATATTAACCACATTTATCAGTTGTTTATTTTTAATTGGGATTATATTTGTGTTAAGAGCATGTAAGATATTATCATCTTGCTATTTTGGCTATTAGAAAAAAATAGCTAGCCCATGTAAATCTAAAGATGGGAGTGGCGCCATCTTCTAATCTTGGTCAACTCGGATGTTCCCCTTAGTGATTTGACCATTTGCGTTAATGAGACTATGGAGATGCAAGCCGTACCCTTGAAAATCATCTACTGCTATTTTCATCTACTTGTCCTTAAAGAACGGAGGCGTTAATCGCAACTCTAGGTATGTAGACGTCCCGATTTAAAAAAGGAAGTTCCTCAATTTACCTTTCTCATCCCTTTAGTAAATGTTATAGCTGGCACATAATAGCTCTCTACCCCCTACTTTAGTCGCATTGTTGATACGACCATTTTTTCGAATGAACTTAATCAATTTTATACAGGAGTGCTTATATTTGCAAACGAGTTAAATTATGGGATAAAGTTTCTGAATTGAAGGATACGCCTACTTTTTGAACTTACTAACAAAGTCTCTTCACCCTTTATATTTAAAGTCTTCCGATCTGACCTCGCTCACTAGATTAGACCCCGCTGGAAATCACTTTAATAATAATCGCCCACTTTCATATACTATATTTAACGTTCCTAAATAATATTTTCTGTTTATTTATTGAGATAGTATAAATTATACTAATCGGACAAGATTTTATAATTCGGTAAAGAGTAGGAGGATTTGGTCCATAGGATTTGGGATATTTACTTCACTGCTGAGCTCGAAAGAATGTATGCTGTCGATTCTTAAAACACCCTGAATAAGGACTTCCATTGAAACAAATGTAAAAGTTGAGGATGACATTTCGATATTTGGCGTTTCAACCGCCTTTGATTTTTGTATGATATAGTGAGTAGTGTCCTTGTTTATCGATGTGCCTAAGGAACAATATCGATCCTTTTTCTGCGAACATTCACATACTATTGGCAACTTCGCACTTTACTGCTTTCGTTCGAATTTCCTGATTGATTTCTTGTATATGACCTTAGCATTTCTAAGCTGTTTTTACATCATATTTCCTTTTTTATTTCTCTACTATTTTTATTCCAGGCAAATTGGCCACCTCCCTGGCGGGTTAGTAGAACACGCTCTTCCCTCTATGTTTTGAAATGGACACAATCCGTGTTGCTTCTTTATCTTGCTCTTAATTTTTGTGTACGTTTGTATCTCGTTCTGGTCTATTTCTCCGCGCTAGTTTGTATTGCAAGGTACTAATCAATCGAATAGTAGATAAGTCAGACCCAGCGTAATGTCCTTCGTGTACGTTTTTTTTCTCGTTTAAATATCACATCCAGTGTTTTCATTCCATAGATGACAGGTTAGTATAGACTCTGTCTCTATATAATTTAAAGTCGCCAAATTGTCCTGTTTTCGGCCTTTTCCTGTGTCTGTATTTATATCTCATTGTGCAGGCTTATCTCAGTCACACCACTGGTTTGAATCAAATGGCTGCTTCGGGTGTTGCGCCAGCTACAATGGAGAATACAATTATGCTCTGTGCTTGTGAGGAGAATGAAGATCTACCCCAGTTGGCTGAACTTCCGGCGGATTTGTTTACTTCTTGTTTGACGACACCAATCAAAACGGCTTTGCGGTGGCACTGGATGAAGTATAATAAATACTTCCCAGGTTAGTCACCAAACCACAGTTTCCATTAATGCTTTTTTCAGTTGAAGCCTGTATTTGATCTGTGTACACACGTCCAGCGGCTGGAATGTCTGAAAGTGCCAGTTGGGAATCTCAAAGCGCTCTTTCACTGTCGAGTAGAGCGTAGAATAATAGTCTACTTCAAAGTACGTTGATGTGGCTTTAAAGCGTTTTTTTTCTACAGAATCCGATGGGTTTACACAAGGGATTATCAGCGAAAAGTGGAACGGTTGAATAAAGTTTTATAAATTGGGGACTGATGAGTGTTGAAAGCATTGTTTGAAGGGCTTGTGCCCTGATGGTGGGGTGATCAACGTCCACATCTGCCAAATCAGAGTCCACGAGATCTTTGCTCATTGGTGGATAGCCAAATGCAGTGGTAAATTCTGGTCAGCATGAGGAGATGATAGAGTACGGATTTCTCGTTGGTGAGCGGTTTCAGGATATCTTCCCTTAACGAAGTCAAGTAAAGACATTAATATTTCTTTTGGGAAGTTCGAAGGACTTTAGAGTCCTTATACGTTGGTGACGTAGCATTCGCGTTGCTGGAGTTTATGAGATCTAATCCCATCAATGCAAATTCCGTGAATGGGCTGGCCGATCATATCTGGTAGTAGTAATTATTCACGGAAATCGGTTTTCCCATTTTCTAAATATAGGTATGGGAATTATTATATGACTATAATAAAAAGTAAAATTAAGTCGGGAAGTTGACTTGTCTACATTGAATCAATTTTCAGCTAATACCAGCCTGTATAGCATTGTTTCGTAAAACATATTACCAACTAGAATAACTACATTTCAAGTCTCTTTTGCCCTAAAACTTGCTTTCCATAAGAAGGGATTCTCTTTTCGGCACTTGATCATCGGTGATTCTATAAATTTGTTATCTTGGTTTTTTTCTTTTTCGTTGTGCTTGTAGAAAGCTTCTGGAGGCATGATTCCAGGTAGTTTCGTGGGCGTTCTCTTTGTGTTTTGTAGCGAATCTTAGCTGAGTAATTTTGGTGGTTGGTTGCTAAATTATTTAAGAGGTACAATGTGGGAAGAATGAACTCAAAGGAAAGGGTTTCATTACTAGATATTTAAAATGATAGAAACATCAACAACCGAGATCCAGTGCAACATCAGTGTTATCCTTTCAAAATATTGCTGTCGCTTATCGCTTGAGGGGTGGTTTGGTCTCTCTTGACTTGAGGTCGGAAATTACCTGTACCAAATCTGAATGTCAGTGTTCTCTCCCTTTACGCCAACAGAATTTGAGAGCCATATGTCTTCAAGCATTTTCTTTTAAGTATAATTTCGTATTGGTAAATAGGTTTGTTCGAAATTCAGTATATTTTAGTCCTCCTCAGAACATTTTCTTTATCACTTATTCAATCGATTTCTTTTTCCTTACAGGGCGGATTGATGAAGCCATGCTTGACAATATCCCGGGGAATCATGGAAATCGAATGACCCTGTTGGGTGAAATCAATTGGATTTTCACTGCAGTCACGGACACCATTGCCTGGTGCAGTTTCCCAGTGGATTTATTCCAGAAACTTTTTCGCCAAGATCTTCTCGTGGCAAGTCTCTTCAGGAATTATCTTCTGGCTGAACGACTGATGCGAGCATTCGGATGTCATCCTCGTTCTTGGCCTAAATTGGTACCGACTCATGATCATCCTATTTGGTGAGTGGAGTTATGCTTTTACTCTTCCAGCCTTTCGGACGTAGCTGCTTAATCGTGTGAACGAGTACTCTGTGACATGGTTATGTGACTGCAGTGTAATCAATGTTCGTCGATTCGATTAATTATTCAATTGAGATAGGATCAACCAGTTTTTCTAAGAATACCTAGTGGATCACGGTATAAGAATGGGGTTTACGATTGAACGCCTTGATTTGCAGTGACCATTGCGGGCATTAGTCGAATACAAGTGTCTTAGCCAGAGTTAGTAATAATATCTTGGCGAACCCAGTTAGCCATCCTTTGTGTAACTTTTTCACAGTTGCCAAATCTGTACTTTTAAAATCTCATATTTGTAGCCTATCGTCCAATACTTCTTTGTATTTTCTACGATTAATCTTTCTGCTCGTGCAAAAGTTCAGATAATTATGTTGCTGATTCTAACTCTCAATCGCATTTCCTGTCTCTTGCTCTTTGTATAGATTTTAGAAGTTAGATGGAGTGTAGTTTAGCTTACTCCAGGGTATTACATTTATTACCGCTTAGACAAACGAAGTGATTCGATCAGATATCGGTTAATGATTTTTATATAGGCAAAGCTGAAACACATCATGGCCGGTGATTAGGTTCAGTTTAATTAACAGCCGGGATCCAGTTAAGTATTCTTCCTTTCAACCATTTATAGATAATTTAGTTTGAAATTACGAGATCCAGTAAATTGGACGCTTTTACACTGTTTCAAAGCGCTTCTTCTAATAAATATTGAAGATTAGTTATCACTCATTCTTAACTCAAAATTTTTCTAGACTTTCCTTTGCTATTAGCCAATCTCTTCAGTTTTCGAGTCATTGTATTGTAGCTACTATTGTTAGTGTAACAGCTAAGGCCATGGCTAACAGCTAACAACAGGAACAAAATTTATAGACCAGAACACCGAGAGCTGACTAGGCCCAAATGTATTGAATAAACCACAATGAGGATTCAGGTAAGAGGGAGATGAGGAACGAAGGAGATGAGAGGGAAACGTAGGAGCCGGTGAATGGCGAGCATGTGCATGTGAGTGGAAGTATAAAGACGGTTTAAATGACTCGCTTGGCCAAAAATCTGTGTGAGGACATAAGCGCAAATGTACTTTTAAATGAAACGGGACAGTTATAGAAAGGGAGGGAATTGATAGACGCGTTTAGACATCACAAATAGAGGTTTCAATTCAGAGGAACATGACGATATCACTGCGTTTTCGTGGACGAAAGGCCGAAATATAGCCATAGAGAATGCGAATAAAGAATAATTTTGAAAAATGCATGGAGTCATTCTTCAGTCTCCTCCCAACCTTGACGTTAAAGCAATACAAATTTCTGTCCGTGAATTGGTCCAAGTTTAATTGTCCTGCTCAAATCTAATGTCTCACTTTTTGGAAAGCTGTAGTAATTAAATGAGGGAAAACGAAGCCCGCATATGACGGTAAAATAAAATATTTAGGGAATGATAAATACGAAAATGAACTGAAACGGAGAACGCAGGGTAGTTAATCAAAATGTCATGAAGAACAAGCAATCAATGGAAAATGGGAAATAGGAAAATTACGGAAATGGGTTGTTTAAAGTCATGAAGATCAGGTAATTAATGATAAACGGGAAATATACGGATTTGAGGAGGAGCAGAGTAGGAAATTGTTCGGCTGCTTTATCTCCGGATTGATCATCGTATTTTTCTTGATGCGTTTCTTGGGTTTTCTGCTCCTTCTCGCATTTTGACAGCATATTGTCGCCAAGTAATCTAGAATTTTGGAAATGCCAGCTGTCTGCCACATTTTTTGAGGCATTGAGAACTTGTGTTGGATTACCTTTGAAGATATGACTGCTTTAGAGGGTGGTGATGTCCGTCCTTTGTGTTGAACCAGTTTGAAATTGTAAAAACGAATTTTTTTTGTCCGGAAATCCGTTCACACGTTCGCTTGAAAGGCCTACTCAAATCTCTCAGTGATTACAAATCAAATCAGCCTGACTGCTGCGTGATTATCGCAAAATCTCATTAGTTTAAGTATGAGAGATATTTTAACTAACCCTGTTTTTCAGGGGTGCTTGGGACCATGCTTTGGATCTCCTCTTCCACTACCTTCCACATGTTCTCGTCGGCACAGAAGGCGCAATCTCTGCCGATATCATCCTTTATCAGTACCGTCAACAGCAACAAAATCTCCTTAATGAGCTCCCTTTGGTTCTTGCCCCACCTCCAGCATCAGATGTTCCAAAGGAGCTCTTTGAGTTGACTACCGCTAAAACTCAAGAACTTATCGTGAGTTTTTATGTTCATTGTTTACTTAAATTTTGTTAGTAGGTAGTCATGATTACGGTGTGCTCCTCTACCCCCCTTTTAGGCAAAGCTAACGGCAGTTGAACGACAGGGGGCTAGTGCCAGGGAAAAGGAACGCAAAAAGGCCTCGAGACGTGATATTACTCCTCCACCTGGTTATGAAGAAATGGATTCATCTGGTCCTACGGTGAGTTATACGTTCAGTTTCCTTGATTTGAAAAGAATGAATGGCTAAAGATGGTTTATTTTTAATCTGGCTAGATTTGATAAACTTTTGTCAACTTTAGTTGCTTACCATTATTTTGTTAAGATGAAGGATCGACAGTAATGATTAATTTTTTCTCCGCAAATTAAAATTCTTGGAAGCTAGGTTGCTACTGTGATTTGGTCAGCTCTATATTAAGAAGTGGATTGAACTAGGCTCGTAGTGCTGAGAAGTAGATGTGATACTTTAAGTAACTCCCGATTTTTATGAATGGATACATCTAAAGATGATTAATCCTTGTTCATTGCATTCTAACTCATTTGAATTGAGCATTACTACTTTTAATTCCATTCTAATACCTAGGCGATTGAATTTCATTATGTGGAAAATAATCGTTTTGGTCGGAGTAGAAAGTCAAGGCTGATGCTTAATTCTATAGATGACCGGGGTTGAAGAATTTGGAAATGGAAATGACTGGCAATGAAGAGTTGGCATTATATACCTCTTGTAATCCAATCGGTGGTAGTAGTCAATATCTCGAACATCGATCTGGAACACGAACCTTTTTTACTGTTATCAACTTCGATGAATCAGCTACAGATAAGTAGAATCGCAGACTTGCAGATTAGTTGAGCTAAGCTCTGTTGCATCCTGTCGAACGTTAAGTAATATCTTTCTAGCCTGCTTTTATGTTTTTTCAAGATTTGAAGAGTACGTAGAATGTAATGCTTATTACATTCGTTGTACAAGAAATTTCTTGATAATGTAGAGGAGGACATTCCCCATTTTTCTGTAATACAAATGTTTGCATTTTTTCTGGTCGCGTGAATAATCTTAACAAATGCGGAAGAAGCCTTAATCGCTTAATGTACACCGGTGGATGTATTCATTTTAAGCGTTTAAGGACTCATTTGTAATCTTATTGAACTTGCTGTAATGTGTAGCCAGGTAGCTACTATAATGTATGCTGCATTTACTTAGTCCCCAGGGAGAGAAGACAGAATTTTATCCAGGCTAGGCTAGTTTAATGGCCACAAACTCGACCACATTAAATGATGTAATTTAGACCCTATTTATATATTATGAATCGGGTTTTTTGTATTGTGATTGGCCGGTGAATATTAAGCCAATCATTGTGCTTCAATGTCTGATTGTCGCGGAATATGATTTGTCAGACAGCGAACCAGCTGTACATTCTGTCTTCTGCCAATCTTCACTGCGATCGCAAGGTAGAGAGAGGGGAGCTTTATTAGATACGGAAAGGGTTGAGAGAGATGGACTTCGTATATGGGGTAGGAATATAGCGGTACTAGTGTGTGTTACGATGGTTGTTTATATAAAAGGTTAAAGTCTGGAAACAAAGAATGAGGGGTCATAGGTTGAGACTTGGCGACATCGACTCAACTCTATGTGGGATGGCCATGTTGGGTGGCTGAAATCTCGAAAATTTTCGTGCTAAGGATCTACTAAATTTGTTTCTGACTGCTCGTAAGATTCTTCTGTTTGAGAAACTAGGTAGATGTTTCATAGCGAAGTATTTTTCCTTCATATATTTATTTCCTCTTACACTTAGAAACGCTATATTACCTCCCACTATCTGTGGTTCTTTCTGCTAACTGAATTGTCGTCAGTATTTTTTAGTTGCTGACTTTAAGTCCTGTTGGGGCTAATCCCTCATCGTGGAGCCACTAAACCATCAAAACTAGAAAGTGACTGAATATTTTTGTTATTTTTAATAGAAAAGGGACTGTGGTTTTGGTGGTCTCTTTATCATTGTTTTAATGGAGGTCTCAATAACAGAAGGGAAATTTTCCAAGACATCCTTCACATCCTAAGTTTTTTGGTACATTGTTCAAAAGCCTGTTAAATCCAAGAGTTCACTACAACTGTAATGACGTCACTCCAGCTATTTTAACGTTTTATTTTTCCCCAAAAGACCTCCCGAGGGCGTCACAGTCACGGAAAAACTAGTGGCGGTTCGCCACGTAGGTCAGCCCGCTTCGTTGTTCAAAAACATGATCCAGCTACTGCTAATACTCCGGAAAAACCTGTTGAAAAGAGCGATCAGGCTAGTACAACTGTATCAACTTCAACAACAGCTTCTGCTCAACCTCATTCGGCTCCTTCTCACTTGCCAAGAAGTGGAACAGGAGGTCATCTCCATGGTCATCACCATGGACAACATCATCAACAACAGAGCCAGCATGAATCACGTGATGACGTAAGATTTTACCTAAATGTGTTACAGAAGTGTATAGCTCTTATTTCATTTTTACTCAACATATCCTTAAACTAATAATGAGATGATTAATTTAAAACAGATAAACGTATTTATTAGCTTTTGGGTTTTTATGGTCTTCTTTGAGCATTTTGTATTCTGTATCGGTATAGAAATGGTAGACCTTTGGATAAAGAACGAAATCGCTTAAGTTTTATGAAACTGAGATAAAACGTCCAACCACGCATAGATGCATGCTTGAATGTAATAAACTAAAAATTATAGACCAGAATTCTTTTTAAATGCTAGTGATTTGATGTTTTCTTTTTCTGTTAGCAACGAGAACCAGAGGAGACCGAATCCTATGCCTCTTCCAGTGACGACATCGACGTCGACGAAGATGATCTCGAGGATGAAGAAGACCTTGAAGACGACCTTGAAAGTGAAGAAGACGGTGATTATGAGGATCACAGTCATCGATCTCAAGAAGAGGTGGGAGATGAGAGTCCAGTACCTCCCAACACCCAGTCCACTCAAGAAGTACCCCAGCAGCAGCAGCCTCCGTCCAACCATAAGGCCTCTATGCCCGATTTGCCAAAGAACCTGGCCTTTCTCTCCACTCTCTCGATCCGGTCGGATCCCAATGACCAGACAGGGAATTCCGGTTCTGCTTTTCGTTCACGATCAGTTGTTGGTGCTGCATCTGTCTTAGCGCGAATCAATCAATATCGTCCTGCTCCCATCATCGGTCCGGCGCCACTACCTCTTGTCCAGGGCTCTGAAGTTGACTGTCGTCCGAGCACTTTCTTCACCTCTCAGATGACGGCGTTTGCTCTCTGGCTCCGAACGTGTGCCAACGACTCCCCTTCAGGTAGTCGGGAGCTTCAAGCTGCCGTCCAGTTGCCAATTCTCCTTCAAGTTCTCCTCTCCCAGACCCACCGAATTCGGGCTCTGCAGCTCCTCTCTGAGTTTCTTGATCTTGGCCCATGGGCTGTTGCGCATTGTATCACTGTAGGGATTCTTCCATACATCGTACGCCTCTTCCACTCCAATGTTCTTGATGTGAAACCGCAGTTGGTTTTCATTTGGGGCAAGATTATTGCCTCGGCACAGATTGACTTCTCTCGACATGAAGGTATTCGTGAATCAGGATATCGGTATTTTGTCAGTTGTTTACAGGATGCTGCTAACCTCTCACCTCTTGTCCGAACTATGGCTGCTTTTGCACTGGCGAAGATGTTAGTCAAAGGAGAGACCGGTGAACCAGATCCTCTTTTTCAGGAGGTCTATTATACATCGAAACCTCTATCGTTTATTCAAATCGCTGCGGATGAGATTGGTCGGGCTACAGCCTCTGCAGCTGCTGAGGTGGCAAGGGCTGGACATGCGTTTGATCATCTCAAAGTGTGGCTTCTCTTGGCTTTGGGGAGGGTGTGGATGAACTGCGATGAGGCGAAGTGGTTGGTGCTAAGACCCGAAGGAAGGCGAGTGATTGATACGGTGATTATTCCACGGCTGAATGACCCCTACCCCGTTGTTAGAGCGTCAGCAGTGTTTGCTCTGGGAACACTGATTGATAGAATCGGTGGTCTTGCAGAGAGAAGAATGAGTAGCTTAGATGTGGATATGGTATGTTGCTTTATTGTGCCTTTGACTGTATCTGTATTCATTTTGTGTTATCTTAAATTTCGTTCTCTTTGTCAGGCAGTTTATTTTCAATAGTGTATCTTGCGGAGGAAATGATTAATTTATATGTAGATTCCGAACCTGGAAAATACGGATTTCTTTTAATCTTGAAGAGTGATCGGTGTCATTTTGTGTTTATAATAAGTTGATTTTTTGGTTGATCGCATCAAGAATACGAATTTGACAAAAGAAATATTGATTAATTAATCAGCCATCTCCTGTATAATGTGTAAATGCTCAATAATAACTGTCCTTAGAGTGAATTGAATTCAGTACATCGTATGTTCTACTAGTAAATGGATTATAAATGAGGTACTTTACACTATTTCCCTCTTCTCATTCTAGATTAGCCATCAAGTTGGTATTCACCTTCAACAATGTACTCGAGATCCATGTCCCTTGGTTCGTTGTGAAGTTGTCGTTGCACTTCGATCTCTTGTCGAACAGTATGAACAACGTGTAGTGGAGCAAGCATATACCTGCTATTGTGCCATAATTCAACGCCTTCCGCTTGCACCCTATACACCCGAACCTACTTTTTCTGCTAGCACAACCACTAACGTCTCCTCTTCAGAGCATTGTCGAACTCGTGAGTTACTGTCCAATTGCTTTTTTGGGAATCTCTTCTTATTTTTCCTTATAATCTCCGTAATTTGTCGTCACTTTTGTTGGTTTTTGATTTGCTTTGCGTTCCTTGAATCTTCCGTCTTCGTAAGTCTAAGATTCTCCCTAACATCGTACTTTTTATTTTCTTCAGTCCATTTAAACAAACACTTGTATCTAAGATATGATTTATGCAGGAATATATAGCTTGAAATATGATATTTACCAAGGAGATGGAGGGTTCCGTCTTGAAACCAAAATTTTTTGTTGAACCTCTTTATACTCAAAGAGTTCACTCATTGAGATATTCGAGAACATTCAGTTGGAGCATTTTGATTTCATTCAGTTCAGATTCATCTGATTGCATTAAAAAGCACATACCCGAATTGACTATGTTTATAAGATTGGGGTGGCGGTAGGGTCACTCCCTTCTTTAAGGTTGCAGAGTCCCTTTAGTTGGTATAGGCTGGCGAAATTTCTTCTAAAGACCAAGATATCGGAATGACGCCAATTTACTCGATATTAATTATATTGTTTAAGAATAATTACCGCTTGTTTTTTTTTTGTGACGTGTTTGTCAGGTCTTATATATTTAGTCCTTGGTACACCCTTAACTGAAACTTCTCAAAAGTATAACTTTCGCGAGCAGTAAATCCATTTTTATTTTCTCTCTAGTTTCTCAAGCAGCTGCGGCTGCCCTACTTCGTGGAATGGCCGAATTAGGCGGTCGTATTTCCCGCTCCCGAAGTCACCGTGATCTTCGTCGCACCTCCACCAACGGTGTTACTGAATCCTTTACAGTCGCCTCCTCTCTAGTTAAGAACAACTGCAATGTTGGATCGTTGGATGGTGCTGCTTGTGGTACTACCGATGACACTACGCCTAAATTTGTCGAAGGTGAGTTGTGAATTGGACTCCGTATATTTACACGGTATTTATATTTGCTCTATTCTAAATTGACCTGTTGTTTGCAGACTTTGAGCCGACTGAACAGGGCAGTATCTTTGCTCAACTCTGGGATATGGTTCTAGTGCTTGCGGCTGATCCTCATCCGACTGTTATGAAACTGGCCAATATAGTACTTCTTCATATTCTGGAGGAGGTAATTCAGTATATTTCAATAATTATTTGTTCAAATAAAAGATTCTGTGTGTGAACTATCTTAAATAGTCAGTGATCTAAAATCCTTAAATTTGAGGGATTTTAGTTGGTTTCTTCTCTACGTACGTTATAATTTCGATATTATATCACCTCCTCGTTTTTGATCGAATTTGATGATTTTGGCTTGCGTTAATTTTAAATAATTATCGCGATCTGTTGCCAGATTTTCATCAAATAATGACATGTTTGATCCAGACAATCGATTACCGTACTTCAGTCTTGATTTCTCAATGGCTAAAGTCCATGTCGAGGTTCTAGTTTGTTACGCATATATTGCTCTGCCATAGGTACTAATAATTTCCAAGCCCATTTAGGAAAATTTCCAACGTTAACCTTGAGTTGATAGTGGCATCATGGAGCTTCACTGGTGAGACTCGTCTTCTGTATTAGCCAGTCTTAACCAGTATGGTTGATCGTTCAACTCACTGGGGTGTGCGCAGATGGGCATCGCAAATATACATGTTGACCAATGCGCCAATGCTCTACATATTAAATTCATTAAAGTGAAAGGGTAATAAGGTTTCATAAGATATTTGAACATCTGACTTTCCTTTAATCTTCTTTACATTAAATTATACTTATACCGGTTTTTCATGGACGAATGTTTGCAGGCAAATGTATTTTCGTAAATAATTGCCTTGTAAACCAGTACTATTTTTTGTTCTCAAATTCCACAAGTTTATATGATTCAATCGTGATTCCCCCATCTTATTCATAAGCCGGTTGGTATAAGTTAAGGTCTACGGTGTTTGTGATTAATTTCGTGTTACTTATCTGAAATACCATTCACTTATTTTCTTTTTTCCTTCTAGCTTATTGAAATGGTGAGTTGGACTGCTTTCAAATCTTAAAATCAGTTCGAGTTTTGTGGATTGCCTAATCCACACTTTATTTGTGTCTTCTTTTTAGTATGATGTAGCTAGTGAGGTTGTGGTAGTTAATGGTCGCCTCTACCGTCGGGAAGGTGTTCCCTCAACTTCGACTGTGGCTCCTGCGTCCGTTGACGATGATCATCCAATAGAAAGCCGGTCTCAAACACCTACGTAAGCTTGAGATTGCTTTGCGTCGCAATTTTCCTACGCGTTTTAGCCTATAGTATTTGGTGTAATTTTTAAATCAGTAGTAGAGTTAGGTATTTTGGTCGGACGGGACTACTGTATCCTATCTTACAATTAGGACTCAGAATATGTCCTTGAAGCTTCTCTTTGCTTTTTATAGTCTGTTAAAACTAGGTGAAACAGACTCTCGCCACAGAGTCCTTTCTTCAACAGGCGTATTCAAACACTTCTCGGTTTTTTGACTTTGAGGTACAATGTGGCTGGTAACTTGGAGGCATGGGGGGGGGGGGTTGGATGCAGAATCGTCCCGTTTTTTACGGTTAGTAGCTTAATACTAGGGGCATTCTAGAAGCAGTAAGGCTCTAATCTTGTGTTGCGACAGTGTAAAGGTATTTTGTTAGTGTTAGTGGGAATGTTCAAAGCCTGACTAAATTACAAATTCTAATTGGCTAAAATGGAAAGCAATAAAAGAGGTAGGATGCCTCTACTCCAACGTTAACAGTATTGAAACTGTTTTTCTGTGACTTGTTGATTATTATGCCTTTTGAAGGAACAACGGTTGTACTGAAGTAGAGTCATTATAAAGACGAGGTCTTAATACCTCTGATTGGGCGTTTCAGGTTAAATACTTATTGTTGTTGCTACGGCTTTTATCATCAGTACACCAATTAACAAGTGTACAAAGACTGTGAATCCATGATTAAAGAAGTCATCATATTGAAGTAAATGAAATTATTTAGTAGATCTTTGAGATTGCAGGAGGATGCCAATCTGGTATTCTATAATACGTTTTCTTTAAGCTTTTCAAGTCCATTAAGAGAAGTGCTCCCAACTCTTGACTTGGGTAAAAGTAGAAATCTTGGAGCGGCACTTACGGGAAACTCACTTTCTATCTCCTCTCTTATTGATTAGAATTAACGAAGGCGGTTCGTCGCCCACATCACTGAATGTGCATCGATGGGTATTGGTTTAGCAGACGAGTATGTTACTCACTGCGCCACTTGGGCAAGTCTTCTTACAAATTTCTTATTCGTTCCAAAGGATTGAAAGTAGATAACAGCTGCGTATAAATATTAAGAGCTTAGAGGAATTGAAAAGAAGGAGAAACGATGGATGGGGGTGTTCAAGGGTAGTACATTTGTCGATTTACGTTCTCCTGAGATTAACTGACTCAATGTCTCCCTTCACTTGATGGAACCAATGTAAAAATCATAATCTTTTAAAGACAAAACATATATAAGTCAATATTCCCATCTGTGCGCTTTCTACCTTTATGGCTTTATTTTTAAGAAGTTTCAATCAGTTACTAATTTTAGGTCTAACGGTTTTTTTTATCGGTTTTTAGAACATCTTCGGGACCACAGCAATCATTGCCAGTAGTTATAGCTTCTAAAATTACTCGAAGAAGATATTTTGCAGGTGTCGAAGCTACTGTAAGTTTGTTTTATGTTTACGGTTTATTTTTTTTTTCGTTTGAACGAATGTAATTCAATGCCTTTTTAGGCTTCTTCGGAAGGTCAAAGGCCAATAGAAGTCAAAACAGAATTTTTCCAATGGTGCTCACTATGGTTTAGTCAACCGCTGCTCAATAAATATCCAGAAGCTCTTCAGGTTTCTCAGAATGGTGGCAGTCAAGGTGAGTTCAAATTTAATTAATTAGTAATGTTTTGTTTGAATATTTAATTATTTGTATCATATGTACAGTTCCATGTCCAGACTCCTCCAATTCCTGTCGTTGACGAGAATCTGTTACATACTAATTTCAAATAAAAATGAATAATATGTTTTACTCTGTTAAATAGTTCTGCACCGAACGGCCGCAGCTATTATTTCTCCTCAAAATAAGATAATGTCGTATTGTCGTTGCTGACTCTCGATCATGCTACTCAATTCACTCGTTGATAGTGTTTCTCCGAGGGTCCTTTTTATTAGTGTCAAGTCAGAATGACTCCACCACCAGTATCTTCAAATGGTATGAAGGCATTGCTACTTATGCTCCCCTTATGTACTACTTAGACGTCGTCCATTTAAACTAGTATGTATCAAGCATTTTTCTGTAGCCCGAAGTCATGCACCTGGTAAGTGTGGAGGGGCTACTTAAAGTGTCGCAAAGTGGTTTTAGTATTGATACGTTTATTAGTATATTTATGCCCCCATCTTTCTCTTTTGAAATATTACTTGGTGGTCTAATCAATTATTTGAATCGCATCTCTTCATCGATGCCTTCTGTTCATCCCCACATCCGCAAAAATCTGGGGTTCATCATAGTTTTTGGCAAACACAGAGATACCTTTTTTTCAAAGACAAATCGAACACTCCCGCTAACCTGAACCTTTTAGGCATTATTTAGATAATATTTGCGTTAATTTTCGGATCCGATGTTTGGATCTTTCCGCATATTTTATTCGTTTTATATTAGGGGTACGTTACAAATTGATTTACATGTTGTTGTCCTATTATAGGGACTCTTCCAGAACTTATAGTTATAATCAATAGTGTATTAACAGGTAAAGTAATGGATGCATTATGCCTATAATTATCGTGTCATTATTACTTTGTCCTTATTATTCAGTGTCTGCTTTATAGAACTAGTGCATTCTGATACTCCAGAAAGACCAAGAAGTTTGAAAGGGCATGTGTATTACTACTTAAATAGTCTCATTTTTTTCCTCTATTCTGATATCTTCGTTCTGACTTTACAGTACCAAAGGAATCGAGAGCTGCTGAATGTACGCCTGTTTAAAATGGTTCTTTTGTATTGGGTATTGATTAACTCGAATTTCAGCAGTATAACTGGATGTGATTTTCTTCTCTCTAGCTAGACCAACTTCTAATGTTGAATTTGTTGCTGTGATGACTGCAGATTGTATGGATGCTAATTAACTTTCTTTACATGGGTTTATTTAATACCGATACTGCTATTTGAATTTCAGCAAATTATCGCAATATTTATGTAGCACCAGAAGTCACATCAAATGATTATCCTGCCGAAAATTGTAAGTTGTTTGGCCAGATTGATTTTGGTGTTCTTATTGCTTTGTAAGTTTCATCATGCCAAGCGTAAAGTGGCTATTTCGGATGTTGGTTTTTTCTCTTACAATCGTTATTGAGTGGGGTCCTTTTCACAGAAAATGTCACAGCTTTTTACTTGAGTTTCCATGGAGTATATCTCTCTCATTAGCTTATTAAGCGTAATTTTTATTGAATTTAATTCCACCATTATTATTGAGAATAAACAATTTAGCATATTTACTTGCGCTATTTATAATGATCGTCTGGTTGTCAGTACTTTGAAAAGTTTTGACTTTCTCCAAAATTATTTCATATTGTTACCTTTCTGAGTTTTACCCACTAGCTGATCACCGCAATAGTACTACATCTGCTGAGATGACCCAGACTGTACAAAATTAGTATGTAAAAGGCTTTTGTATTGTGCTTAAAAAGGTTCAGATTCATGAGAATTACTGGCTGACCGGTTTGACAATTATGGAGCAGTTGAGATTATATTCTTTTATCCAGTTCAGATTCTCTTCTCTGACATGATAAGTAGATGCCCATAATAAGCATACGAATCAGTTAATTGAATCGTTTACCATTTTTCTTTGAATTTTATGGTACTTCTTTTCTTCCTAACTGTCGTATCATTTTTAAAGCCGAAGAAAGTGCGAAAGAAAGTCCTAGTTCCGCGTTGAAACCACTCAGAGCTGAGAGTCCAGGTAAGTACTGTTGCATCGTCTCATAAGCTAATAAAGTCATTTTATATCATCCGATTTCGTGGTATTTGCCTTTTCAGAGAGGGGAAATACTCCAGCTACGAAGTTGTCTAGTTCTAAAACAACTGGTAGATACGGCTTTTCTTCTTTTTCTGGAAAAAAGTCGCTTTTCCTTCTTATACGCGTATGCTCTTTTAATGCAGCAACTGCATCGCCATCCATAGCTACTTGCATATTTCCCCTGTTTTTGTTTTATCTTCTGAAGATATTTTACCTATTTGCGACAGAAAATATTTTTTTCATTCTTCGTCTTACTTTAGTTTCTGAGAGTACACCAACTAAGCCGCCTCGTTCGAGAACCAGTGATAATGGGAACTTTTGTAAATTGTCATAATGAACTTATTTTTTTATATTTAAAGGTATTTATTCTCTAGTCGTTATTTTTCAATTAGCAATTTCTTGCGAAAATCATCCGCCTTCTCCTATAACATTATACATCCGTGCAAATGGTACCATAGTATTCATAAGCATTTGCTATTGTTCGCTCGGATCTGTATCGACTTTATAGTTCTGATTCGACAAAATTTGTAGAACATTCTCTGGAAAATGGATATGGTATATCTGCCCCCTCTTCCCCTACAAATGGACTATTACATCAGCTATATTTTATTTCAATAGCTTAGGCTTGACGTACATCCCTTCAATTCCATTCCATCTTCCATAGAATCAATGACAGCACAAAATGAGTCATCTTGGTCTAGTTCCGACAGTCGTAAGAGTGCTATGCTATTTCTCACGAGCTCTTCTCATTAAATAGTCGTTCATAATCCTCTTCCTTGTTTGTGTGATTAGAATTTTTGGCATACCAAAAAAGAAGTAGGGATACTTTCCCATGACTAGATTACTGAATTAATACTTTTTATATTCTTTGTGTGTATGATCTAGTTTTTTCTCTTTCTGAGATCTCCACAGTAATTTGAAAGACCGGCCGCCTAGAAGGCCAAAACTCCTGTTAAAGGTTCGTTTAGAAAAAATTAGTGATTAATGTGCTTGGCCGCTGAGTTAGAGGTCATAAGCTAAATGCTCGTTGGCGTGTACTCATTGAATGGAATGATCAACCGTATTTGATTATAATGGTAAAGATAAAATTAAAAAAATTTTTCTATTATTATTATTACCAATCTCTTACGACCCAAAAGGATGAATTTAGAGGGAGTAATAGAGGCTAATCACCAACGAGATTTACTAAAGTTCGCTAAAATCCCACATGAGTAATAAGGAATGGTATTCAATTAATAGGGCAGTGAAACAAACCAGTGGTTGTTTCATGGTTGTCTCAGTCATCTTTCAAAGGAAAGACAGTCGCTCGGTAAATCAAAGGACAGGCTGAATTGCTCAATCAATGCTAGCTCCTTGGCGTAAACTGATGAAACTGGCTTGATATTAAAGTATAATTTTAAAGGGGAAATATAAGAATTGAATGCAACGAGTTTCTCGTCAAAGGGTCCTCAAAATGCAGTTTCCTCTCCAAGATAAGTTTTGGAAAGTGTTCCTCTGTAAGGGTTCCGAAAATTATATGCATACATCGGTGGTGTAGAGGTCAGGGGGTACACTTGTAGAGCCCATGACTATCGGTGCTATGTAATATTGGGAACGACTAGTGGCGACATATTGTTTGTTTCTGTTTCTATGGCCTCCGTCTGTTCAAGATTAGTGGTGTTAAACACTTTCCTTCAAGTATTACGATCTTTTTTGACATGTGTTTATCAGTCAGTTATTTGTTTCTTCTCTTAGCCAAATCATCTGCTAAAACGCCTTGCAATTGTTTCCCTCTTTTTGCTCTGTTCTTTTACTTATCCTAATGGCTTATGTTAATCTGGTTCACTTTTATGCGATGCAGTGAAACCATATACGCCGGAAACTCTATCCGTCGAAGTATTTAACAGTGGTATAATTGATTATTTTTTATCATTACTGTTTTTAAAAATGATTTACTGACGCATGACTTCTTTAGCTTTATCATTAGTATTTAAAATGGAGAGCCTTTTAATATGTTCTGACTTTTCTGCTACTTTCTGTTCTTAATTCGGAATTTGTTTATAGAAACACTGAAAATACTCATTGAGGAGTCACTTATGAAATCATTTCCATGTAAGAAAGATAAATCTTGAATATTTTTTTTCTCTTTCGTATCCTTGCTATGTTATTCTATTACTATGTGTTTTTCATTGTCTCGTTTTAAAATGTATCGCTCACAACTGAAAACAATTAAAGCTATATCATACTTCAGCTATGGTTTTATTTTCATTCCTGTTGATATATTCTAAAAGCTTTATAAAAAGTCTAATTTTCTTATTATTTTCAATTTAAATTACTATCCCATCAGGCGAGCCTACAATTCGTAAGACTCTCTCTGCTTTGTACTTTGCTCTACTAGTTTCCCAACTTTTCTAATTATCAGTCACGTTTCAAAATCAGCGTATTTGAAAGAAGTTTCTGCATCTGTCATTCGTAAGTGAACAATTTTTGCTCCATTAGCGTAACAATGTAAATTCTCTTTTATTCGCTCTTTGTTCATTACCTATTGGTCTATCTTTTTCTCAACTGTTACGACATTGAGTGCCGGTGTTTTAAATTTTGAGTATTGTTATTTTGTTCCTCAGATTTTACTTGCTCTTTCAGGCTGGGATCTAATTTACAATCACTGAGCTTTCTCTCAGTAATTATGATTAACCATAGCATTTATATTATCTTCCTCCAGTTTCGTAGTCTGTAAAATGTCATTGAAACTGTTTGAAACAAGTTCAAATAATATATTGTTATAACATGATTAGCCTCCAAAATGGTTAAAAATCCTTCTCATTCAATAAAAACACGGGATTAAGTAAATTACCGCATTTTACTCAAAATTCTGCGAGACAATGACCATAATTTTAGTAAATTTCGACAAAAATGTAAATTTCATGAATAATGAACAATAAGCTGTTGATTTATTCTTTTGTTAAAAGTTATCAGATTTTACGCAAAATTTTCAACTCTCTATTGATGCTTCAATCTCCTCTCCCTTCCTTTGAAATATCATTATTTTGCATTAATGTTCTAGAGTCTCGAATATTTTAAGGGCATCTAGTTCTAGCAATCATGAGAATGGTAAACTGTGTAGATAACTTTCCTTTCTAACTTTTTGGTACATATCTCTCTATCACACTTCTTTAGAATTCCCTCCTTCAAAAGTGTATTGTCAAAGTATGAAACACTAGTATTTTGTGTGACTCGAATCTGCCGGATTTTTAAGCATTTATGTGTTATATCTTCACCGGGTCCGTCTTCACTGTCAATCAAGACATTCGAAGAAAGCTACCATAACTGTATGCGCCTTTGTTTTGTTCATTTTCAACTATTTTCGATTCATTGTTTTTCGAATTTTGGGTTCTTTCTCCCTCTCTCATGTAACTGCAGCTCCAGCTCCATTTTGTCTGACCATTTCAGAAACGAGAAAGTAGAAATGTTTTTGTGCGTTTAATTTTTACTTCATTGGTTATATTATGCTCATGTTAGGCAGATATGAAATGGGAAATGGGTCAAGAAGAAGCAGGTTATGGAGTCGTGACATCGAAATTCTCACTTTGTATGAGTTATTAAATTATTGAATTGTCTATATTCTCATGACGAGTATAGTTTACCCTATAATGTTCAAATTCCACGTATTGATTTCCAGATTCATATGAGATTATGCTAACAGTTTAATGACCGGTTAATTTAGTTGCGTGGTTCGTCACTTGTATATTGTTACATCCCAGATCAGGTAGATGAATGAAGCAAAAATTTTACTTCATAAGTAGCAGAGAAGGTAGGGAGCTTTCACGATTTTATGCTTTTTAATATTTTTTTCCCACTGACCACAAATTAACTATAGATTTGAAGCTTATTTATGGTTAAAAGATTTGTTTTCCGGTACTCATCTTTGTTAGGGTATCTCTGCTGTGAGAAAACTTAGACTTATTTATTAGTCAGTGCGATTAATCATGCTAATATGTGCTGATGACTCCTGACCTCTGGAACGTTCATATCCCTTGCTTAGTCACTAGCACTAAGTTGGTCACAGATTTAATAACCTAAGTGAAAACGACCAGCTTTTGGGTAAAAAAAGGAAAAGGAACGAGAGCATGAACAAGTACCCCACGTGGATTGAGGTCCATCCTTGAAATCAAAAGTTTGTGACAGAATACAATGCATAAATAATGGACGGATTTTTTACAGATTAAAGAGGTCGCCATTGACCTGCTAAGCTGGATAATCAGTATTGAATATAACAATACCGGAGGAGAAATAGGGCTATTAGCACACTGAACTTAACTGCGTACTTGCTGACAAAAATGCACTTTAGTGGTCGACTGGTTAACAGTTGAAAACTTCACTTTATCGCACCTATTTCGGGAACTTACTATGGAGTTCACAGTATATGTTCAGGCTGGTTAGACACGTTGATTTGAATTAAGACTTTAGGTTTTCAATTGTGCTCCGTTTAGTTTAGTTTTCTTAATAAGCAACTTTTCACTCTGATTATTATCTCTTTCTGGTTAATTTGGCGTCATCAATTTCTTGTGTAATCCTATCGCCTTTGCTTTTAGGCAAACAAGAAGAAATTACCTTTGCGCCAGTGACTACCATTCAAGAATCTAGTAAGCGAAAAGCTTATAATACCTCTTACTAGCTAGCTATCAGTACAGCTAATATTTTGTATTAATTCACTTTCCTTTTCCTTCAACTTTCGTCCCCTAAAATGTGTTCGAAAACACCGTCCTTGTCTGCAAGTTTTCTCTCATTGAATACTTTTTTATTTTAGAAGTAAGGGGAAATCTTTCTGGGTCACCTACACCTAAAATTAGTCATAGTGAGGGGGTTCTTCGATACTTAGCTATTCTCAGCTGAAATCACTTGGTATGGGGTCATGTGGATTTCACGTATATCCTCTGAAATTGAGGGTTTATTAATTGTTCTTTTATAGCGTAATGCTATGAAAGTGTTTTATAGTTGCTCATATTCCAGAGAGGACAGAGACCTAACTAGAAAGAACTAATCTATTTTCCAGATATTTATTGATTGAATTTCGAAACTATTTATACTCTTGAAAATGAATTTTTCCAGATTGTGGCTGGTCAGAGAAGACTGAACCAATCATTGGGCTTCAAATGTCTAATCATGGAAGAATATGGTTGGTAAGGCAACGGACAAATCAGTGAATTTCGGTTAAATTCTTCATGCTCTGCCGTGTGCGGTGATATCGTGGCTTCAGCATTTCGCTTCCAGTGCATTCCAGAGGATTGTTTCGCCTTCCTATCAAATCTGCTTCTTTTAACTTTTGAGAATTACATACGAAGACTCAAAAGACCTAGAGATAAAACCTCAGCTTAGTATATTTTTGGGTGCGCAAACTGGATACACATGATGACGGTAGAAGTAGTCACTCAAGTCACTGTATCTTAAAGAAAGTTTATCATTTTCCCAGACATTTAGGCCTTGAGTACCATGATTTTAATTAGTTTTAAATTCCACACATTGTGTTCAAATTTTATAGCTTCAGGTAGGTACTCCGCTATTAATTCTGTGGTATAGCAGCCAGAGTTGAACACTCGAGGTTTTTGACCATTTTCTTTGACGATTGCCTCATTGTTTCATGTTTACAATCTTAAATAATAAAAATTGGCTTATTTTAAAATCTGTGCCATATATTTGCTTACTTGAAACTAATCTCAATTCCCTCGGTTTTCCTGTGGTCTAGGCAATTACCATTTTTCTTAAAATATTTTGTTTTTGGAAGATACTTCAACTTCTCCTCCTACTAAATTTTTATCTGTACTCAAAAACCTACTTGTCATTATTATAGCTATGTCATATCATTTAGGTACATGGTCAAATTATTTTCTCCCTGTAGAAGAGCCTACTCAAAGTTCAAGCCTTTTTTTAAAGCTGGAGGACTTTGCACATTATTTTAAAGGGTATTTTGCCCTGCTTTCCTCTATGTGGATTCTTGTTTGCTCTATGCTTACCTTCATCAACCGTGACTGCGATATCCGCCCATAATTATTGTGCACCATTCAGGACTACTATATTTCAAGTTGCATGAACTTTAATAGCAATATTTATTGCGTATTTTGCACTAATAACGATTACTTTTAATCAAAATAAAGGCATGCTTTTTGACATGTTAGGTCAGTGTCATATTGACAGTTATCTACAATAGAATTAAGAATATTTTTAAAGAAATTAAGCTTAATTGATATACTGCTTAAATATGACATGTTACGGCACAGGGATTGTCACTAATAGAGAAAGTGAAGTAGCTTTTTAAAACTGAGCCAATTGGAGACAGAGTAGGCGATTATACACGTAAACTAGGTATGATTTTGTTCCGAGTAATTATTGTTGGACTCGTAAATGGCAATGAGAGGCATGTCACACTTTAAATTTAATTTCGACCTTATTCTTCATCATCTCTTAAGGATACTATTACTACGTTTATGCTCTTATCGAATCCAATGCTATTCCAAGATCCTGATCCGAGTATGTTTGCTTTAGCTATCTATTTCACTAAACCACTTTCTTCTTTTCTCTTAGCATGCTTATTGTTTCTTTTGCCCCCTAAGTATTTGAGCGAGAACATTTAAAATTACTTTTCCTACTGTAGTGATGAAGGAACCTACTCGTGATACTTATTAAGAATTCAGTAGTATGTTCAATACGAATTACGCAGCCATTTATTATTGATTTTTTTTCAGGTACAAGTATGGAACCGCCCTACCTCTCACCTAATCTCAACCCCAATGACCTTTACTCCCTTGCTGGTATCTGCAATGACCCGCGAGCTAAGACATTCGCTGAGAAGCTTCGCAATTATAAGCGTCATGATGCTCTGAGGGTTTCGGGTCGTCAAAGGTGGCACGCAATCGCTATGAGAGAAAAGCTCCCACCCTCGACTACGACCTTATCAACTCAGTACAATAGTCCCTCAGAGGTGGAGGAGAGTAGAAGAAACCTCCGATACATCGTCCACCGGGCTTCGCGTACAGCCTCACCACTGTCACCAACGCGAAGAAACTGTCGTCACGGCACGAGAATTAAGGAAACCGGAGTGCGATACTGCTCCAATTATGTGTTTCCTCATCTTAAAAGTGGTCAAGAAGTTGAACCCGGTGTAGAAGCTACTGCATTCGATCCTAAAGCTGGGTTAGTAATATATTTTGTATTTAGTTTGGTCGATGACCATTTTCAACTGTGTTGTTAACAAGTCCGGACGAACTCTAAATGATTTAATATGCTCTTCGACTGCGTTCGTCATTTTAAGCAATTTAGGCACTCGTTCGTACGTGATAATACCAATTTTCAGAAGGACACCCTTTTAAATGCTACTTTATCCTTGTTTATTGCTGGAAAGATTCTAGTTCCAGCTTTTATTATTAGTTTGTTATTTACTTTACCCAAACTAGGAGGTAAATAACTTTTCAATACAGTCAAACTATTAGTATCGATTTGCATCGCTTCTAATTTTTTTGCTTTTAGAAGTCATGATCTTCAGGTGATTCACATCTTCAGACCTTCAAAGGCTTCTCTATCACGTGGCTACGCCTCTACGACTAAGTTTCATCCCTATAAGCCTCACATGTTAATTGCTGAGGCTTTGGGTGGCTTAGAGGAGTATGCTGTGACAGTTTATGATTTTCACAGAGCAGACGAAGTTAAACGTCTAACTCTTGCTGAAACAATGACTCGGATTTCTATGGACCAAATCACCACTCTTGGTGGTGCTCTGGGTGAAGAAATCAAAAAGCAGAGATCTTTGCGAGAGATGTATGAGTAAGTACTATCATCTAAGCCTTCAGATTATTTCATAGCACTTGTATGTTACACATTCCGTATTATTCAGTCTCTCTCAAGTAACATCTCTGGAAGTGCTGAACACATTAGAGGAACGTAGCCTCCTTCTTACGGCTTCAAGAGATGGTTGTGTTCGCGTGTGGCAGAACTATGATTGTAAAAACGGCGCCATCCCTCAACTTCTTTCCTCCTGGTGAGTGTAAATTTTTAACTATTTATCATTAACAAAAGTGTAACTATTTGGTACGCCCTTTCATTCCAGGGTTGCATTGGAAACTCAAGTGCCACTTTCAAGCCAACAACGAACTGCTGGTGTGGGATTGGTTACTAGTTGGAGTGATTGTTCCATGCGGCATCGGTTGCATGTATCTGGTGATGTCCGTGTTGTTCGTGTGTTTGATACGGACTATGAGAAGGCAGTTGAAGATTTCAGAACAAATTCCACATGTCCAGTCACCAGATTGGCTCGAGCTAGTGTGACTGAAGGTGATAATATCTTTGCGGCTGGATTTGCAGATGGACGTGTCAAAGTGTTTGATGCCAGGTTGGATTCACATAACGCGTAAGTTATCTAACTAAGTACCAATAGTTTTTTTCTTAGTGTATTTAGAACTAACGTATCGGAGCAACTTGAGTGTATTTGAAAGAGAATCAAATTCCTCTAAATCCGAAGACAGGTCATCCATTTACTGTAAATAACTTGAATAGCCCACTCCTTACTGTACTTTCTTTGAACGTTACCAATTTTAGCTGATCTGTTGAATTTACAATCGAAGATATTTTATTCGTGCACTTTATGTATTTAACTGTGAAGTTTTAAATTAATTTTCTATGCTTTTCATGAAAAATAATTGAGAATAGGGATTCTTTTTCGATTGTCCACATTGTTTGTGCTAGGATTGGTTAAAATTCTCTTTAAAAGAGCTCTATTTATTAGAGATATATAGCTTTTAGTTTCAACTTCATCGAGAGAGAAGAGTGTGATATGTGAACACTTTTTTTTCTATACTTTAGGTTTCTGCCGAATTCAGATACACTCAAGATCATTTTGGCTTGTAATACTTAAGGATATTAAGTTCAGTGGGATCTTGGTTATTGAGTGTAAAATTGCGCTAACTGATGGAATTTCAGGGACGTAGGCTTGAATTTACACGTGTGTATTTCATAAAACATGTAATTCGTTTTAAATACTTCTGATACAGTACTAGTTTCTGAGGTTTATTGGTGGAGTCTATACCATCTTCGTAAGTTCAGACAGGTCTACGTTAAAACTTATTGATTATCTTGTTTCAATATATTCCACTCGTAAAATGTAAATATGATCAAAATAAAGGACTTCTCTCTTTTAATGTTGCTAGATGATGATTCGGCCCATCATTTTGACCGTAGGTTATTTATTCTTGGGTTTATATTGCATTCTGGGTTTTATTATCTATATGGAATAACTTTAATAATATATCCGTTAAAATATTTTCCTAGAGTTGTATTTGAGGCATCTTGCGGTGGAACTGGCCGTGTATTGGACGTAGCGTTCGCTCCATTTCAAGCTGACAGACGTCTCTATGTGGTAACTAGTTCAGGAGTTGTTGGGGCCTGGCAACTGGAAGCGCCAGCTTCAAATCACAGTTCTTCCTCATGGCTTCCGATCGCTTCACAATTACCTGCTAATTATCGGCCTTTTTGTGGTTTAATTCGAGACGCCCATCTACATGTAGGTTACTGAAAGTTGATTTGTAAAGTTACAATGATTACAGTGGTATAACATTGTGTTTTCATTATCCAGGTTGAATTACCTTGCACGCGTTCTCATACGGTGACATATCTATCCGGTCGGGGGTTCAACGTCTCACGTCTTGAAGATGGCCAATTGATCGCTTCCTACCAACCAGAAACCAAAGCACGCCCTACCACTGTGGCAGTGCATCCATATGATGTATGCTTGATTCTCGCTCATCTACCATATGAATTGATATAAATTCCTCTAATTTGTGGTCTGTTTTTTAGCCCATGATTGCATTGGGAATGAGTGATATGTCAATTCACTTGTTGAAGTTCAAGACATCCAATTAGAGCAAAGTAGTCAGAGTAATTCACTCGTCTTTCAATCCCGCAAATTGACAAAGAGGCCATTGACTGCTTATCCAATCGAAAAATTCAATATCCAAACTACCTCTTTCAAGAAATCAAAATTATTCGCTCTCCCTTCCTATTCTTCGTGGTATTTTGTGTTCTCATACTTTAGTTATAGCTCTTTGCCCCTATTATCGAATTGTACAAATATGAACTGAGGTAATAGATATTATACACACTTTGGCTAGTCCCCTTCACTACTAAGCGAAATTTTTGATCAATTTCTATTGCTTTCTCTCGCCTTTGTGGAAGGCGATCTCTTTGTAATTATTTATATTAATCATTATTGTGATTGAGCATGTGATTCGATAAATATAGTTTGTTGTACAATTGCTGTTGAATATTTCGCTTTTGAATTTCCTTCAAGCCCGTGCAGGACTTATTTAGCATAGCATCGCGGCAATATGGAACTAGAGGGCCACTAGTTTTAGCGAGATAAGGGCTTGATTCAATGGAAGTGAGCATTTTTGTTTTGAGCGTAAGAAGTTAAAAAATAGGAAATATGGAGGGATCATAAATACAGCAGGTGGGTGAGTGTCGGTGGTGCCAGTCAGTGTTTGGTTGTAGAAGCTGGTTGGATATAGCAGTTGGGCGGTGGAAGCCAAAGAATGAAGCCGAGCTGAAGGAGCTGACCGTGGAGTAGTATGAGCCGAGACAGGGTTTTGTAGTTACCGAGCTTAACGACACAGTGGTAGTTAAGGTGGGCAAAAGTATTTGGTAAGAGAGGAGGATTACGGTGTGGAGGCGGTTTTGAGTATAACAGGCATAACTATATGTGCATGGCCATTGATAAACGGGCGTCAAGTAGTGCTTTCAAACACCAAGAGTCCATAAAAACATTAATTGTTGCAAACTGCTATAGCACTTAACATATTTTTAATTCAATTTTTCTGAGAGAGATCAATTCTTGGATTGATTTAGTAAAATATATTTAGGTACATCCAAAGAGATGATTGAAGGAACGTTTACTATAATAACAGTTCTCTTCACCTTAGATGATGAATTCTTAATCCAATAGGTAGAAAGTAGGACCGCAACGAGCACATAATTTACAATTAATAAAAATGAAAAATTGGCACAAATGTAGGACTTATTCAGATGTAAAAGTATATTTAGAAATATTTGTGTCCCATCACCAATGCCCAGTTACCAATATTATTTAAATTAATTATAAAAAATAACCGCATTGATTTAATTTTTAAACTAAACATTGAAAATTTACATGATTTTGTACTATTAATTATATATACGACGTATTTAATTGGTTTGATCAAACTAAATTCTGTTAGCGACCTTGAAGGTAAAATAGCGGATTACTAATTAGGCTTCGGCGCGGCTGATTGTGTCTGGCTTGTCATGTGTGGTAGGTTGTTGGCTTTTGCTAAGTATAAGTTAATAGTTTAAGGTCAAAATATAGGGCGTTTTTATTAATTTACTCTTTATATATTGTATCCTTTTATTGTAACACATTTTCTCCAATTTTGAGCATGTTTGTTTTTACTCTAGATCCCAATTTAGATTATTAAATTAATATCATGAGCTATCCTCCGGGTTCTTTGCGCTCATGTCATGAGGCTGATGGTCGAAGTGATCGATCAGGTGGTTCCGGCGGAACAGGCAGTGGTAGTGGATGTGGCAATATTTACGGAAGTGCTTTCAGTGATTGCAAATGGCATCATCACCAACCGCAGCTTCAACAACAAATTCAGTCCCAATCTCCTTCTCATCAACAGCAACAAGGACCCTCAACCTGGCAGAAATGGGCTGCCAGTTTTGATGCTTTGTTAGGTGATGGCGAGGGTGTTGCTCTTTTCAAATCCTACCTTGTATCTGAGGGTTGTGGAAATCTTCTCGATTTCTGGTTTGCTATCCAGGGCTTCCGAAGTAAAGTCGATCCCTCGGATCGAAAGAAAATTCTTCAACTTATCAAGGTCATCTACCAGACCTATATTCGGGGTTCTTCTAGTTCTTCAACGGCGCCTCCACAATCTGGACCTTCGTCGAACGCCCGAAGTCGTCGAACTCATTCTCCTGTCCGATTACGTCCAGAAACTCGACGAGCTATTGCCGATCGTCTGTCTCACAAGAGCTCTCTTGATCAAACTGTTTTTGACGAAGCTCAGGCTGAAATTGGTCATCTCCTTCGCACCACAGCTTATCAAGGTTTCCTTAAATCTGACACGTTCATAACCCACATTCAAGGGGGTTCTAAGACTCTCGTTCCTGAGGAGGATTTCTCTCGACAGTATCTTCCGACAGTTGAAGAGGACCGAGAATTAGTTCAACAACCTGCCATGAAACCAGGAGGCTCCGTGACACCGGCAACGTATCACTACTTTTGTGGACCTCCTCAGTCGATGATGCAAACTCAACAAGCTCCTCCGTCTCAACAACAGTGTTCGTGTCAAGGTGGTGGTGGAAATCCCTGGGGATTGTCGTATTACCCTCCCTCTGCTCCTCAAACTTGCTATCCCCCAGCTGCACCCTTGACACAGGAAAATATCCAAATGACACGTTTCCAACGGGCTGAATTACCAGTGCCGCAGCACTTGTCGTGCTGTCCGCATTGTCAAACGCCGTTTCAGCAGCAAAATCAACAACAAACAGTCCAACAACAGCAACAGACGCAGTTATCTGGGCCTAGTAATCCCCTTTCTCCGGTTCAGCATAAATTCCTCGGTAGAATGGGTTCTACTTCTGGCCCTCGAAAGTGGATGGATACCGTGTGGTAAGTATTTATTTACATTGGCATTTTAAGTAACTCGATGTGCTTCCCTCCATCATTCTTTTAGCTATTTCGAGGTATTTGCTTATCGGCTCACTCTTAAATCTGACTTTTTTGTTCCACTTGATTATTAATTATTCTTAAGTCACTATTCTTGTAAATTGTTTAATAATTGCAATCAGCCATGTTTTGTGCGATCTGCTTAAGAACTAGCCTTGATTTTATATTCAATGTTCAGTTATCTGCAGGCTTTAGGGTTTAGGGTTTAGTGTAATTATTGATATTCTCGATGAATCGTTAATTTGAGTTCAGAAAGATAGCATCAATGCTGTTCTAATTTTTAATATTACTTTTCACTTAGTGATAATGGTTGGTTGTTACCTAATCAATGTCGGAGATAGCTTAGTTATTATGTCACTTATTGAAGACTTGGTGAACAATTCAAGTTCGAGGTAGTGTTTGTTCCAGATTATCGTAGGATCGAAGTCTGTAACTTAAGCTCGTCCGTTTTGTTATTTTTCTACACGTTTAATGGTGTTTAAAACCGTACGTTTGTAAGTACACTTATTTAGAAGAGTAAATATTAGAGGTTATTTTTTCTTTGAAACTTAGACAACTTTATTTGGCTCGTTTAATATTTATATTATCTGCAGCTTTTATTAAAAGCTATAGAATAATAATAATAATGGAAGGATATTGGAGAAGATAAAAAATAGGTGAAAATAGGACGATTTTCTTAAATACATAATTTGAATGCCTGCTCACTAAGTTCCTTTCTCAACACTTCTATAATTTTTCACAGGTGTATCTATTTTTGTTTTGGTCCCACTGGCTTAAGTGTCTTTTAAATATGTCCAAATTTGATTACAAGAAGTATTAAAAACACTTGACTTGGGCGGAGGGAAGCTATCTTAGAGTTCCTTCTTATGATAAACTCACATTCATGTTAACCACAATTAACCATCTACAGTCATCTACACTAATGAGTATTAATCTCTTCTGGCAGTCCAGGACGTTGTCCGCATACTCTTGTTTGATCTTTCCTTCTTACGTAAGGCTAATATAATTTGACCCATCTGAATAAACCTACTTTTAGCACTATCTGGACTTAGATGCAAGATAAGATATTAATTTAGTAAAATTGAAGTAAATGGTACAATCGGAATGTTATTCAACAGGTAAGAAGTTATAATTTATAGATGTTTTTAAAAAAAATCCTGTCTGAAAAAGGTCCTTGCGGCTAAATACACTATAATTCTAATGCAAATTGAATGATGCAGTCAAAGTTTGTAGGGCAGTAAATCCCGAGCTTTTTTCATCTTTCACCACAACTCATCTCACCATTATCCACACAGCACCGCACCAAGGAATATGACGAATTTGTCCTCCTTTTCAACTAGCTTGTGTAAGTTTCACAAAATCTACCTATATCACCTCTGTTGGGTTGGGTTATTGGCAAACTAAAATATTCATTCGTTCGTGATTTTTGTTCGGATAGTTTGGGATATTTGAAAGCGACAAGTCCAGTTAGAGGTTAGGTTAGGAAGCTGTTTACAAACTGACCTTTTTTCTTCATATATATATTTCTTCTATCGCATGCCTCAGTGTGTCCGATAGCGAAAGAAAGCATATTTCTTTATCCGTACGGTTTTATTAGACCGTGTGATGACGTCTACGGTTAATTACTTCAATTTAGGTTTTGCAGGTAGTGCAAATCGAGCCAATATTGAAAAAATTAAGTTTAAAAAAATATTTACAGTCAATGTTTTAATCACTTCATGTGAAACAGTAGACTTTGGACAGTTAATTGACATAGATCACTAATTTCTTTAGAGGGAGTTGGAAAGTAATCAAAAGCAAAGAGATTAGCATTTACTCAAAGTATTTCCAATTGTGTAAAATGTTATTGATTGAAACTGATCTCGGATTAAGTTGCCTTACAGTAAGTAAAAATTTCAGAGTTGCCTTCAAAATCCTAAATTTTCAAGGAATTAAAGGTTAGAGGAAAATTTTCTTAGGCTTTTTCTCTAATGGAACTACTGTTTGCCTTTTGAGTTAAGTTTAAACAAAACAATTTTTAAACCAAGGCAATCTCTTACTTTTTATGGCACTTGCGCCACTGGAACGCGATCACAATTTATTATCGGAACGGGGGCATTTAATCAAATCGCGGTTTGAAACTTCACTTGTCTAAGCCTGTATCATTCAAAATCTCATACTTGTATCTCTGGGGCAGGACGTTATCTTTCATCGGGGTTTGTTATTGATTTTATTTATGCACTTGTCTCTATCCTGATAACTACTGAATGGTAATTGTATTATATTTCTCCAAATTTATAGCACTATGATTTGTCAAGTAGAATTTTGCCCAATATTTGTAGTTATTATGGCCAGTAAAAGGCAGTAGAATGTGAGTATATCAATCAGGTAAGGCTCTGGGATGTCTTCTCTTTTCCTCAGATGAGTGTTTAAAATTACCTTTTCTAAAAAAACTTGGGATAATTTGTGTTTAAAATTAACCTAATGGAAAGCACTAATAATCACCAACTTTTGCAGTATTAACAGGTGGTATTTACGCTTGTCCCGAATCAATCCATCAACTTAATGACCGCTCGTATTTCTTCTTCCTCCAACCTAATTACCGTTAACCAATGCATCCACCGACATTTTTCCCGCCCGGAGAATTGAGATTAATTGCCAAGCTAACCACTAACAAATTTACCATAGAGACATTTTTCGTTGACCAAAATGTGTCTTTCATGAACAGGAGTGAAAAGGAAACACATTCACCTGTGATCATGTTTATGTATTGAGAGGGAGAGAGAAAGCTTTGAAATTTACCCCTCTTGTCAAAATTTTCGTCGAGGCTTTTTCTTCTTCCGCGGTTTAACTTTTGATCTATTTCAAAAGATACCGTTAAACTGAGAAGAAGTGTTAAAAAGCAGATGAAAGCTGATATTTCATTTCATTGGTTATCATATCTATAACCACAAAATCTATTGGGCAATTAGCAATCAGTCAAATTCTTGAATCAGCTGATAGTTCAGATTATCAGTTAGAACTAATTTCGCTTACTTGCACGGCAGTTTTTCGACAATTTAATCAGTTTTATTGTATTTCAAAATGTTTGTAAGTCAAAATCTCACCTTCAGCAGGCAAATCAAGCATTTATATAGGTCTGATGCAGCCAGTTGTGAGGGGTCAGAATGTGTTGGAGAACAAAGACAATGAGGTCACACGTGTACATCAATAGGCATTTCGGTGGTTAGTAGACGTCTATGATCATCAAACGAGCGTATCGGTGTGTGATGGCCTGTTCCCTGTCAGGTTGTTAAATTACTATGCAAATGTGATGCGTGCGCATAGAGCTAAATTTCATGTTTTTGATTGACAGGTGTCAAGGCCCGCCCCCTGTTTTTTAAATCAAATTCATCACTCGTCGTACTTGCGCGTGCGCATGTGTGCGCATTTGGGTTTTTGATGCACAACCCTGCGAATAGCAATAACTGAATGTATAATGAGGTCTCAAATTACCATTTAGCGATATGGCATCGTCTTCATTTATTTTTCTAGTAAGATCATGTTCTTATTTCAATCTGGATTTCGCCTTTATAATTAAAATTTAACTTGTTATTAGTCGTCAGTTGTCTCAGACGTGCTTAATTTGGGAAATATCTGCGAAAATTAGCTACTTTGATTTATGGAGACTCGTATGTTTTCAAATTAACTCAGTAAAATGGTCTGAAATGTGAGGAGAAGACTATTGCTGAATATAGTTATGCATGGGATACTTCATAAAATGGAATATAAAATTATAATTATAAGCATTTGCCTGCATTTCTGTTAAATTGCTCAAAACTAAATTATTGAATGTGTAGTCCTGAGTTTTGCATGACAGCTTCTGATAGTCTTTGTGTAGATTTGAGCATATACTGCTGTAAAATTCCACCTCTTTATTTCCACCTGAACAACTGGTTTGCCGAAATTCGTGGTCCACCGATAACTTGGTATGTTCATGAACATTTAGGCGTATGGCGATTTTTCAGGAATACACTTTTTACTCAATTCGCATATGTGACATTGTGTCCGTGAAGAAAGTTAAGCATTGACATCCCGTAATATTCATAATAGTACTAAATAAAGTATAATTTTTAACGGGAGGCTCATCACCTTCAACATCATATTTCATTTTTTTTGCCACAAAACAACGCAAACGGATGAACTATGATATTTAAAATGGTTTGATGAAATCCATGACAAAATTACGAACGAAAATTTTGAACATATCGTTGCTGATTTATTCCTCTTGCCGCTTCAAAACTCAGTGTTGGTCATCAAACTTGTCCAATTGATGAATAATGGTGAAGATGACAAAATACTCCATTGATGATTGAAAGGGCAAATTTTTTCGTTGATATATAATCTCTTTTCATGCGTTATCTAAATTGTCTGCTGAAAGCCGACATCAATGTCGCTGCTACCACTATGGTATATCAGTTCATCTTACTTTTCTCACGGGAACCAGTTAGAGAAGAAGGCGAGTATGATTGACACACGAACAAACATACAAACGACAAAAAATCGACGCTTGTGCGCAGATTCCGTGAATCATTCAATGCCGCGCCTTGCCGACTGCCTATCAGTCCTACTTCTGCCACTTTCTTTCCGATTTTTCTCCAATCAACTCCTCCTTTATGTATTTCACATTCTTGGGCACCGAATATAAGTCTCTTGCTCGCTATTGGTTGGGTCAGGGCCATTTATTGAAAAGGACATTTACTCTTGAATATATTTAAAAGAGAGCTTTTTAGTTCCTAAAAATAGACTTAAAATATTCGCAATAACGTCTAAATATTGTTTTACAGTCCAAAAATTTTGGGTTTCACTTCAGTAGCGTTTTAGGAATGGTTAAGATAAACACACTACACATCGCCATAGTACTTGATTGACATTCTGTATGAAAAAACTAACGCCTTTTTGCTTTTCTGTTCTGTCCTCCCTTCCCCCTTAGTTTGCCCTGTCACCCCCTCCTTTCCTCTCAACGCACGCAACCCCATATAAAGGTGCCATAATTGCCTTATACAACTGTCTTTTGCTGCACATATCAATATTTTTTCCCTTTCGGTAATATTATCCTCCCATTCAGCTAAAATCCATATTAAATTGGACTGGAATTAGGTTCAGCTTCTTGAAAAGGTCTTATATAATAAACACTTAGAACATGGTTTTTATTTCACATCTTTGGAATCCGGAGTTGTACATGTTTCCCATCAGTTGTTAAGGTATTGATATTTCTTTCCGTAGGATTAATTTGGTATCGATTAGTTGTGGGTGAAATGCTTCTACTCTAATTATTATTGCGTAATTAAGACTACTGAAATATTTTTTTCTTATGAATCATTAACCTTGTGTTTCGGGCAATTGATATAGATCTTTTTACCCTGTTTACTGAACTCTTTCAAATTGTTACCTTAAAATAGCAAATAATTTGACCTATTTAATCACGATTTTCATGGATTTTTTTTCAAATTTTCAGTCCCAAATACGAATACTGCTCTCCTCCTCACGGCGGTTTCTCTCGGGCACCACCTAATCCTTATCATGTCTCCTTCGCACCCGTATCTATGCAGGATTCTGAGCATCACAGTTTATCAAGTGGCGCCCATACTGAAGAAAGTCTCTCCCATACTGATGGAGCTTGGTAAGTTGCCAATTAATTGTTGTTTCACTTGTATTGAGCTAATAGCACATTCTTATGACAATTTCCGAGCTCGCTTATTGCATAGTCTTCGCTTCGCTTCAACGTGAATGTGCCAACAAATCTTTAATCCTCTTCTCAGATTACCATACTTGCTCGATTATCTGTTCGTTTTATCAGGACTAGACTTGGAGTAATTGCCTAATAACGGTAAATCGTTAGTCACTAAAAGCTTGGAGAATAAGGTCAAGAAGATAATTAATATTTTATACTCAAATTGGCAAATTGGGGAAAGGATACACAAGGAGCTTAGCTATACTGTGCTACTCCAATCAGATTGTAAAGTTTTAAATATATTCATTTGCAACGGAGCAAATCTATTATCAAATTAGCCATAGGCCGCAACGACAAACTTAACTAACTTGGTGCCCACATCACGACTGTCATCCGAATTAACCAATCACAGAACCCCCTTCTTGTCCAATCAGCCAATCAGAGGGCTTCGTGGCTGTGAAGGTAGTGATTTTACCAACATTTATTTTGGTGTGCTGCTGCATTTAAGGTACTTCATTTCAGCAGTTCGGTTTACATATTATATATTTTAAGTGCGATGGACGCGAGGAGATATCATGATTGATGGTGTTCTTATACATTGTTGGCGATTTTTTGGTGCAGTTATTCTGGCAGATATCTTTTACCTGAGTTGCGCCTTTTAATGAGTCATGGAGGAAGAATCGTCTAGGTGTTATATGCATTCGTGGTCTGGCTAGCTTTTTCAGTTTAAGAATGCTATTTATTACTCTTGGCTGGGACATCCTACATCTGACAAAGTAAGCAGAAAGCCCGTTAGATGAGTTAGGGAGAAGATTTTCAGTTTCAAATGAGGATTCGTTAATTGTCAGTTTGCTCGTGATAATTGAAATCATTTATGCTAAATCAACCTAATATAGTTTTAATAGAGAAGTTAAAATTAAGAGAATGTTTAAAGTATCGGCGATTTCGGTAAATAACCTGATATTTTGTGAAGGTCAGAGGTATAACCATACTGGTTAAGTCAGTTCAATAAGTAAGGTATTAGAAAGCGAGATTCTCCTTAGAATAACTCTGAAATACTTCCTCGCTAATCAAATCATGTTTCGCTGACACTTTACTTAATGAGTTTGGAGGTTTTCGCATTCAATGAGCTTGAATGTTTATACATGTGGCCATAATCGAGTTTCCGTGCGTCTTACCAACTTAAATTTCCTCATGATTATTGGACCTATCATATTCCTTTGCTTATATTTTTGACGAAATAAAAAAATTGATGTAATAAATAAGTTGTTGACATTTTTAGTGACTGCTTTTCAAAATCAAAATCAGCAGTCTTAAGAGCATGGGGATTGATAACCGAATTTTCTCCAAATTATCCCAAATCCGTCGCATCTTTTTTATGGAGCTCTGATTCAAGGCTCTTTGCTTGGTCCTTTCGCCGTTTACAGACATGGGATATTTGGAAATCCATATTATCTTTGAATACAACGAATATAGCTTTCCTACCATACTTTCGAGAAATCTCAAAGCAGACTTGACTAAATCGCCAGCAAAAGTATTCAATCATCTGTACAAACTCGAATAATATTTAAAAATTAATAGATTCTACAAAGGGAAAAGCTTTCTTAAAGTAACTAGCTGGTCAGACCTACTTCATCTTCCTGTGCATATAGTCTATTCCGCTCCAGCCATCTCTGGTTCTCTTTTCCTTTCCCTCTCTCTAATCTAGTTCCGCTTCATCTTTATTATCAACATCATTGTTCCCCTCTGCCATCGTTCACCATCACTTTTTATCCACCTCCTTTTCTTCTTCCTTTTCTGAGAAAAAGCGACAAGCAGACAAAAGAGGCCCGCCATTCTACTACTGCTACTAGGCGTTCTACTAGGTTGCCTCATTTTGCCGATGCACAAGCAGTAGCAAAGAAAAAAGATGGAGCGAACGCGAACAAATGGGTGTCTCTGTGCACACATTCATCAATTCGCCGCCCACACAATGTGCTATTTTCAGCTGGTAGCAGCTAGTCCATAACTCTCCCTCTTCGTTGCTTACTTCTTTTTTCCGTGTGTTCTTTTCGTCCGCCTGCTTTCTTACCTGCCTCAGGCTGTGTTTGGGTTCTTTTCGCTTTATTCATTCGTAGTGGGTCCTGACTTCTTGTTCCTTCGTCTTTCCACCTCAATTTCTATCTGCATCTGGCTAGTTGGATGGTTCAAATTGATGTATTTTGTTTGTCATAAAGGAACATGAAATGCTAGATGAATTATAGTAATGGAACGGTCTTCAGTCGAATATTTGAATGGTTGGATTTCCTATTTAATAAGATGAATTGGGTTTTTCAATCCATGGCTGTAGATAAAATGGGGAGCATGAGTAATTTTTTATTAGTGATCATTTTCTTGGCCACTCTTAAACCAAATTTCGAATTCTGGATATTTAGGAGATCAAGTTTGGGCATCTTGATGTCTTTGGGCCCTAATTTGTCTATATTTTACAAGGGTTTCAAGCATTTGGTATACTTTTACTGAGCCGTGGCTTAGTTAGCAGTCTCTCAAGTCATAGGGAATTTGATCCTGGTTATCTGGTAATTGATGTTGAAATTTTGAGATATGTATTCAACCTTCATTAATTTTAGATACAGATTTTTAATTTAGAATACATCAAATGTCGCTTAATTAAAAGAATTCAAAGAGAAATATATCAAAATGAAAATGGAAGCATGCAAATTATTATATACTTTTTCCTTGACGATATTAACATCGTATTTCTCCCCTTTTATTATTGAAAATGATGTTTGATTATAAAATTGAATAACCGCATATATGATCCAAATATCGTATTTAAAGTTCTAACATCTTTAAGATTTATTTTCTCTCTATTGCTATTTTTGTGGAAATTTTGGGATTGTTAGGTAGAGTTACATTAGAACATTTTAATAGGAAAGCTTTATTATTTCTAATATTACCTCATCAATATTAAGCCAATTTGTTTGAAAATTGGTTACTAAAAGATGCTATTTCAACAGAGATATGCAAAGCTTTCGATATAGTATTTATTGGAGTGAGATGCGAATGAAATTAGGGGATTCCTGTCCAGATAGGTGAAGTTTTCTTTGGAGTTCGGGTTTATGGTTACTTGTAATTGTTCCTAAGATTTTCGCCTACAATATTTGAGAACGTAATTTTCAATTGAAGCTTCGTCTTGTGGAGCGAGACTGTCCTGAATCTCAGTTTTCATGGGCATCTTTTCACATTCATTTGAAATTTCATAATCGGTTCTAATTAATTTGAAAGCAGAGAGTTACAGATTGATTTGTTGCTAGAAGCCAAGATTCGCAGTTAGTATAGACTAAATCGAATCTCAGATTGTTAATTTCTCCCACTAATCTTCTCTATTTTCGTAGTTCATCCAGCTTATCAAATACTGATATTAATGCGAATGTCTCTTTCCTTATTAAGTGTGCTATTCTCAGACAGATTTATGATCTTGTATTATCACCTCTAAGTTTGAAAGTTGATTAATTCACTCCACTTGCCCCTAAATCATTATGTGGTATTATTAAAGGGCTAAAACAAAGAAACCACTAACGTCATAGATCACGATTCAAGTAATATAGACCCTTTTTGAATTATGGAATCAAATAACGTCTTATAAAGATCTTCAAACTTGTATATGTTCGAGAACATATGGGTTATTGACACACGATGAAGTTCAGAGAACAGTTGTTCGAGTCCAAAGATGATGGATCATTATAGAATTGCATTGCTCAGATTAATATAAAAATTGAATAGGACTATAATAAACATTTAAAACTATTTAATCAATAATGGGGTCTCATAGGGTTCGAATTTTAAATGAGACCCCATAATCTCTTTATGGAATTGACTGTTAGTGACATTGTTTGATTTTGAAAATGGGGTGTTTCTTCTCAGTTACTTCATATATTCTGCTCACATATTTAACAAGGCGACAGAAAGCTGCCCATTAGAGAGGGGGAGTAGAGTTACTCAACTGATTAGCATCCCTTACTAGTAGCAGTTACTTGGCTTAATTGACGCTTTTAAAAATGACATTTTGGATTATATCACAGCCCCCTTTCCTCTCTGTCTCTCTTCTATCAACCTTATCTCAACTTCCATTAACAACATTAGGTAAACACATGACTCAATAATGTTCTTATCGCCATACATAGTACTATATTAGTTTCTGTGAAAGCTCAAAGTCCATTTATGTGCCGACCTTCCACACTGTGTTAAATTGTTGAAGAGCTTACTTGAATAACGTGCACTAATTGCACAAATGAACCTACCGATTCTTGAATTTTATTGCTTTTTTTATCCGCACCAAATGACCTAGCTTAAAGCTGTATAGGGTGAATTTCTTCTGTGATAAATCTACTCTCTAGATGACTAATATACACTCCGCCGACAGAAATTGCAATAGCCAAAAGAAGAAAGTAACCAGAAAAAAACAAGCTTCTTTAATAGAGAGGGAATTTGATGTTACCCCGCTCTCTTTTTTTCTTTAAATAAACAATACGTCGGCGATGTTAAAATTAATGCGTCATTGCTAAAGGTGACATCGCCTCCCGTTTTTCACAATGTTTTCTTAACTTTTGTCTGAAGAGTTAAAGTGGAATTTATCCAAAAAATAAACGAATAAACGAGTGGAGAATTATTGTGCGTCCAGATAGTAGGAACACATAATAGACGCTGTTTTACAAACAAAGGAGTAACAACATACAACAGTCTTTCCTAAGCGGGGAAGTTGAGTTGAACAAATATGTATTGGACGAGAGAGGAAAGAAGAAAGGAGTAGGAAGAGATATTGGGAATTGAAATGGAGGGGAAAAAAGCGTCAGTGCTTGGCAAATGAAACTCGAATTGTGATAAAGAGGATCTATAGAGGTACGATATAGCGGTTGGCAGATTTCGCATTTCTAAGTTGCTTAAGTTGAATTTTGCATCAGTTGAACGACGACTTAACTCAAGAGTTCGCATAAACTCATTGATGGAGGGTATTACGCAGTCATTCTGAAGTCTCCTTGACAGTAAAATTCCCTTTCTGCTACCTCCTTATAGGCTAATATTTGCATGCATGACGGGTAATTTTATTCATTGAATTGATCTAAGTTAATAATTCACTTTCAACTCATAGACTCATACCTGTATCCTAACATTGCATTACCAATTTAGAAGACCAAGAGAGACTCAAACTGCAAAAACCGGTTTGCATTATTCCAAAATGGCCTTTTATAGTTTTCAGTTCCTGGTTTAGTCGCGACCGTATATCACCATTCCATGAAAATTTGTAATCTGCAGTAATTACCTCATAAATTCATTCTTCTTCTTTACCAAACTATCTTCTCTTCCCACTTGTTCCATTTACTATATGAGAGTGAATTCATTACTCATTAAACCCCAATTTCTACTCTTATGCAACTAAATCGGAGGATCTCGAAGTCTAGACCATCAAAAATTGGTCCACTCTCTTCATCTCATTTCACTCTCTAGCAGAACTCGACATTTATTATGTACGCCCGTCTATTCACTGTGTCTACCAGACCAAACTGTGTCTGGTTTTTCCCGCCACGTTCTCTAGCTTCGTGTCTGGTTTATGCCTCTTCTATTGCCTATTCTAGACCCGAACAAAAACTGCCGTTCTCATACCCACTGTATGCGTCTCTAACCGCCGTTTGGTTTAAAAAGGAGACGATATTCTTCCGATCTGGTTGTGTGTTTTTGTCACATCCCTGTATTAGACGGCAGACTATCATAAGAGAGGCTTTTTTGCCAAGAGTGTCTTTCCTTTGGCTCTGTTTACAGGAATTCCTACTATCAAATGATTCAGAGTACCTTGAAATTGGTCCCTAAAACAAATTTGCCTCCTGTTCCCAGATCTTATTATATACTACTTTTATGAAGTAAGGGCATAATCCATTCAGTAAAAGCGTTCGCTTTTTATAATCTCTCTGTAAAGTTTTAACTGAGAGAGGTCGAGAAATGGCTGTCTATTTAAAAAATTGTTTATTTAATAATCGGTTTTTTATAAAATTGAACATGAGAAGAACATAGCTCTAAATACGAATTGTGAATAAGCATTCCTTAAACTCCTCGGGACTCTGCTTTTTAGAAGCCGCGGTTTTATGTTTTAAAAGAAAATTTTTGAGGTTTTTAATATTGGTCTGAGCATGTGCTTATACACTGATCCAACAAAATCTTCACACTGGTTCCCAAATTTCACAGTGTTGATAATTTAGTACGTTCTTAATCGTAAACGTCTGGATATCAATCACTATTACACTTTCGTTTCATATCATCAGTTTTGGTTATATTAACGCAGCAGCATTCATTGACACTTAAATAGTGTTTTAATTTGAAAATAACTAAATTTTCTCAAGGAATCTTCTATCTTTCCTTACAGTGATGATATACGTACGCGTATGCACATGGCCTCCCTGCGCCACACTCCTCGACTCCCTACAAATTACCCTATTTTCGAGCCGTCAGCGACTACTCTGACTGCAACCACCACAGCCACACTCACGGTCAACCCTTCCAGTAGTGGAGTATTCAGCAGTCACAAACACAAGCGAGGAAGTAGCTCCTCAAGACGTGCGGCTACAACTTCAGGTGCGGTTGCTGCTGCAACGAACAAGACTGTGGTCGCTACTGTGAGAGATCAGAATTTGGCTGAACTGGATCCAACTGGCTTTGCCAAACTGCTGAATGAACGCCTACAGCGTGTCGTAGAGAATCGGGCTGCTATGGAGAGGCTGGAACGAATCATGTCAGAGGTAGGGTTATTATTATTAAGCTATAACAGAAGTTCTGTCCAATTGTTGAGCTTCGTGTTTAGGGCACAATTACCTCAATTTAGCTTGTTAATGTTATATGCTTATCTACGGTAATTAATAAAATATTATTTCTTTCAGATTGTATGATAATTATCGTTACTAATAACTGTTCCTAGCCCTAATGTATACTCCAAATAAAGAGCATATCAGGCATATTTTACTGTTTGAATTTCATCAAGGAAATATGCCAAGCTTTGCAGCAAAAACACTCAAAGACACTTATGGAAATGATGTTGTGAATGAAGACTTGTAGAAGGTGGTTTCAAAAAGGATGACTTCAGCCTGAAAGACGAGAGACGAACCGAGAGCAGGATGTTCAAAATTTGCCATTGATGAAAATCCAACCTGCACTACTAGATAACTGAGCAAAGTCTTTCACGTAAGCCGCCATATGACCGTGTATAGGGAAATGAAAAGACTTGGCTGGGAAAGTCTCAGAGGCTGTGGGAAATGGGCCCCTCCACACGATTTGTCAGAAATCAACAAGCAACAGCGAAACAAATTCTTCTGTGTGTATGGTGAGATTTGAAGGGAATTGTTTATTATGAACTAATGGATGAAAATCAAACAATAACATTTGACGTTGCTAAAGTCAGCAGCTAACTCGTTTAAAGGCAGTTAACGGCAGGAAAAACAGGCTTCTTTGATCAATCGAAAAGGAGTGATTCTGCACCATGACAATGCCAGACTGCACACTTCATGAGCAACCAAAAAACTCATCGAAGAATTTTGCTGGAAAGTCGTGCATTGTCCACCATATTCTCCCGATCTTCTCTTGCACCAACCGATTTTCATCTTCTCAGGTGCTTATTGAATTATTAAATGGGACAAAGGCTTCAAGAGAAGAGATTGAAATGAAACTAGTTTCTTTTTTGAGTCCAGACTGGCTAAATTCTATGAAGAAGGAATCAGATGGAAAGTTGTAATTAATAAAAATAGTGACTATGGTGAACACTAAATAAATGTATTTTTGACAAAATTTTTACTTTAATTCAAATTAAAAAAATGAACAGAACTTCTGTTACAACCTGATATATATGTGTATCCATATATTAATAAAGATGGTATAAATTTTACTATTCAGACAAGTGGATGCAAAGCTACACTAGAGAAGAAATAGTTTAGGGAAAGAGTGGGGAGATTTGATCCATGGGATTCGACATTTTCGCCTCTGCTCTTCTCACCTCGTAAAACATATACGACCGCTTTTTCAAATTCACTGAATCCGATATCAACATTAATGTCGACATTCTGATAGGCGTCGTTTCAATTCTATTCTATTTCCGATTACTATTCTTAATCGGAAACTGGGCGATAGAAGTCCTTTTTGATAACTGTGCTCAAAGGATAGTGATCCTCCCCATGGAGCAAGGGTTTTCATTTTCGTAAAAATTCGCATACAACTTCGCACTTCTCCGTTTTCGGTAAAATTCCCTCGAGGTGTGGAGGTATTAATAACTTTTAGAAAATCGTAAAAAATGTCTTATTTGTATGATTCGTCCCTTATCTTCCTTGTCTCCTTGCAACCCGATGTATTCAAGAATCTTCGGCTAGAAATAGCAATGAAAATGATTGTGTCTATCAACAATTTATTGACTTAATCACTAACGTATTGTAAAGTTGAATTTACTATCTGGGCCTGCCTTTCCATAACCTAGTTTTATGAGCGGCAAGTTGGAAACAATGGCTCCTTGGGCAGATATCACCAGGATTATCTAAAGGGAACGTTTAATACTCAAATGTTTACTGTACTGACTTGCCACTCTCTGGTTTCAATCGCGTCTCACAATGATTTGATTATCTAAATTCATTGGATTAATCCTTCCTTCCCTTATTTTCTGTTTCTCAAGATTTGATTTATTCTTCCGGGTGCTTCCTTAACGGCTACATTAGACATGTGGAGCATTGCCAGTGTTCTTGTTGGGCTATGGAAGAACTAGTTTTTGGAATACCTGTCTGTGTGGTCATATTTTGAAAAGGGAGAAGACGTCATAGTTGTGTCTAGACGCAAATTTCTAGGTTATCACAATTTCCCCACCCATTTAGACATGTCTGATTGACATCTGTTGTGTGTATACGTTTGTCCAACTTCTCGCGTCTTTGTTTAAACTAAGTGACTAAGATGAATGACCCTGGGATAAACAGGACACAACAGATTGTGTCTCGTTGTTGGTCTCCACATTTATCGTCACAATTGCATGTCAAAAGGTAGTCCGTCTTGCGACGTCTCGTTGGAGTAAATGGGACGACAACAGTCTATCATTGATGCGGTTCGTTTTAGTTTTTCTGCCTCTTCTTTAATTTTCTTTCAATTACTCACCATACCCGTGAATCATCCACTTAAAGTACCTGTTTCTATTTAGTCACTGTATCACGCAGTGGGTGCAGCTGTAATCGATATTCTATTGCTCATCAGTTTAAACTGTTGCTTGGGGTTTTCTCCTTTGTGTGCCTATGGCTATTTTTGCGAAGAAAAGGTGAGAGTATCTTTAGAATTTCGTGCTTTTGGCATTTGAAAGACGATGAAACATGCGTGTGCGGTTATTTCGTCCCCAATAATAGAAGGTGTCTTAAGCCCATCTTTTCTGCAACCCAAATATTGTTCCAGAAATGTTGGAATTTTGATCTAAATATCCCATTTTCGTGGCGTGTCATAATCGTGATTGAAGTTTGGCATAGATGCGAACAACCGATTCCTCAATATTTATTGACATAGTCCCCTTATCGTTCATTCAGTGGTTCTGGTAAACTTCTGTTTCAGGAAAAAACCTTTTAATTTTCATCTTCCATCCGATCATCTTTATTTTTGATTCCTATTTGCGACTAATTAGCGTGTAACCAACCCTATTCTAATATTAATCTACCAATTACTTTGTAATGTTAAACATCACCATTCATTCACCTGCCAAACCTTTGCACTGTTTAGGCTAGCGAATAAGTCGTTTACTTCAAAATCTACCTAGAACCCTCTTTAGTCTCTAGATTCCATTCATTATTATATTAGTGATTCTCTTGTCACAGAATTATGATGACGTTATCCTTAATTTTAAGATGATCCTTCCCTTTAAGAGGATCATGGAGATAGATCCAATGTCTCTTTGTTGGACATTGTTAGATATCTGTATAGTTACTTGAACTTTCAGTGTTCATATACGGTAAGCCTTGTGTTTCTTCGTCAGTGCACATTAATGAACTCTATATTTTTTTGCAATTTTGTGTCACGGAGACTATATTCTTATTTTTTACTTTCCTTTTTGCGATTTATTTTACCTTTCAAAATGATGCAAATGACAAGAAGAAGAGAGTGAGAGGGGTAGCCAGAGAAAGGGAGAAAGAAGGAAGACAAGACTAGGAGGAGATATAGATGATGTGGACATTGAGTGTTTTTGACAATCTCAGTGCAGCGCGAGACTGTGTGTATGACAACATCACACCACCGGAGGGTTATGTGAAGTTCCTCCTTTTACCTTCTCTCTCTATCTCATTCAGACAGGAGAAAGGGTCGCAATTCATGAATAGAGAACGCATTTCGCACCCCTCCCTCATCCAATCTCCTTCCTATTTTGATCATCCCTGTCTTCTTGCTCACAAGCAATGACAGTCATTTGCGAGCGAGAAAAACAACGATTGGCGAACATGAGTTGGTTGGTTGAGTAGCGGAGGGGGAGTGAGAGGATTGCCTAATACTTGTCATCTTTACTTCTCTCTTAACCTAGTGTGATGTCTCACATCAGACAGGTAATAGCATGCTGATTTCCTTCATCTTTGTTTTCTTTCAGGTTGGAAATGAAGACGAACAGAGTGGAACAGGAGTAGAAAGGGCAGAAGGTGGTGAGAGTCAAGAAGTTCCAGAGACAGGTTCTGTAAAGGATACTACCACGACAGCAACAACGACCACACAGAAAGTATTGGAAGTCCTGAAAGTTGATACAGAGACCACTACAGAACTTGCAAAGGTGATGGATAATTTAAGTGTTGCGTCGACACCTAGTACCTCCACTACTGCTATCACTACAACAGCTAATTTTAAACCCTCTGTTCTTCAAAGACCTTGGGCTGATCGATTATTAGCTGCTGCTAGGGTACAACATGCTCAACAAGGTGATAATGCTCAGGTTCGTTATTTTCTTGAATTTGAACTTCTATGAAATAATTTTGAGTTCATTATTTTAGTTGAATATTGGATCGCTCTTTTTTCTCACGAGCGATCAAGTGGACTTAGTGAATAGGATTAAAATGCCGCTGAAATCTAAATCTGCACGCGCATACTTAGTTTGAAGATTTCATATAGTTCTATGCCAAAATGCTCGTTAAATACTTAGGAAAATTATGTACTTGAAATTATCAATTAAATTGGGTAGCATTTGCTTTGATAATTAATGACGGATATAGCATCAATTTTATTATTCTGATCATTAAACGCCCATAATTTCGAGGGATTTTAGTCAATAAGAATGGGAGATAAATCCGTTAGTAGATTGATCATCCGCATCGCATCATTCAGGGGTCTTCTTATGTTCTCTATCTGACCAAATAACGATTACATCCAGAATAGGAGTAGTGGAGATACATAGTTTTCAACATTACAATTGTTGAAGAGAGAGAGGGGAGTGACATTTTTGGTTATGTATTATTGATATTTGGTTTTTTTACTTTCGGTTAGAACCTATCCTTGAAGGTTGGCGATGCCTAGGAATGCTTATTTTTTTCGTGAAGACTTCCATAATCGTATTTTTCGAGATCCAGTTATAAAGTATATCTGAAAACCTCACATTCTTGAATGTGTAGAGTCGTTAGTTGATATATTCTAAGATCTACAGCTGGTTAAATGCCGGTAGTTTTCGCCAAAAAAATATTATTAGGATGGATAAATTTAATTTCATTTGTAAATAAAACTTTGTTTAATTTTAGTATTTTCTAATGTAAAGAAATGGTCATTCCTTAAGCAAAAGAATCATCCGTAAGCATGCTTGGACTTGAAAATTCGCATGGATGTTTTAGGTTAAATTTTTCCATTTTATTCTCAATACGTCGGACACTTTATAATATTTTAAGCTTAATGCCTAATTCTTAAAATTTGTCAAGGGCTGTACCAATCGCTCTTTTTTTCTTATTAGTTATTTAAATTTTGGCAAGTTTCTGGCTCCATTTAATCACGCAAATTGATAAATTATTTGATAAATCCTACGATTCAATTAATGAAGCATCATTTTTAATAGTTTTAAGGTTTAAGTTCTCACTAACTAGAATATAACTTTCTTCTCCAGTTTGCTTTTGTAAAACAGGTTTTTGGTTTTCTCAAATATAGATTGCTTTTCAAGACGATGAATTATTATGCCTTATGATTTAGGGAATCCTGAAATGAATGATTCTCACTGTCCTTCAGTTGAATTGAGGTTCGGAAGGGAAAATCGGGTGTTTTAATGAGATTTTTCATTCATTCAAATCTTTTGATGAATGCAACCATGGTCTTGATTCAAATTAAATATTATTAGTTGTTTCCCTGAGATATGTACATCGCGTCCAATCGAACAATTGCTCTGTTACCTCATTCTGTTCTTTGTAGACTGCCTAATGTAGTGATTTATTTTTCTATTAAAAATAATAGTCTTGATAAAATTTAGGTAAATTCCTAGACAAGACCTGCCACTTTGCATATCTTGTAAAGTGGAAAAAGTTGTTTTTCGTTAAGCCATTTAATCAGTAAATCAGCAGATTGAATTTGTTTGATATACCATATCTTAAATACAATAACAGGAATTCAGTCCAATCTCAGGTATTATTGTACCCCTAACGACGTAGGCATAATTTTTTACTTCTTCAATTGACTGAAAATACGTCATCAACGTTAAGTCCATGTTATTCAGATACCTCGTTCCCACACTCTCAATTGACCACAAATGTGATTTATACCTCACCTCTCTCCCCTATCCGCGTAAGAGAAAGTTTGTTTTTTTTCATATGTGAGCAAACCACTTCAGCCAGCCAGCACTCGAAAGGGGTAAAACATCGCAATTTGATGACTGATTGATAGAATACGAGTGAGCGAGTGAGACTCCACCTCGTATATTCGTGTTCTGTGACTCCCGTGTTGGTCTTTATCGAGGTCACATGCATTCCCCTTGCACGCATTCTGGCGGTGGTGAATGATTCATTTCCGTTTTTTGTTGATATACGTCAAGACACAGTAGGTCTTCCCCCTTTTGCCTACCTCCCCCAATGAAGACACACCTTCAAAATATCGATTTTCTATCTATAATGAATGGGAATTCTTTGAAAATCTAGAAAAATGTATATGGTGTTTATGGTTTTTAATTAATAATCTATTCTTTTTCGGAGTTGATTATCTGTGTTTCTACTAATGAGTTCACATCCCCTAATTTCTAATCTAACTGACCGGATTTTGTCCATGACCACGCCTTAAACGCTAAGATATTAAGCTAGGATGGAGTTAATTAATCTATAATTCCCTAAATATGACAATTGGGAGTAAGGAAATAATAAGTATTTGCACCTGGTATTAGTCCGATTTTTTTATTCTGCTTTCATTTATTTGATTGAAATTGTAAATGAAAATTTTTCGTGTATCATTTTAAATTATCTATAAATTTTTTTTAAGTTACTGCAACTAACTTCACTTTGATATGGTAAGATAATCTGCTTTTGTTCCTTTGATTGAAGTAAAAAAATGACGTTTTTTATGCATCTTGCTGATCAGATAAGTTCTTAATTGCTATAGCTGCTATGGCGTTAGAAGAAAAGCGTATTTTAAATATCCGGATGACATTTCTTGACTCGTTTAATGAAGTAAAAATGTCTTATCATAGTCTGTACAGATTGTTTACTTTGTAATAGATCACTATATCACATTTCACATGGAAGACCCGTACCCAAATCCCAGTTCGATAATTATCACTTTGTACGCCGGTGGCGTATTATTCATCACGCTTGTGTTGAGTTTTAGTTATGGGGTCATTGCTCATCTGTACACATCGAGTGAACAACATAATCTATCCTACTTGGTCAATAGAGAAGTAGAGGAAGGCGAGTTTGTCATCAAAAGTATCTGGATGTGATACCAATGATTGAAAGTCTCTCGGTTGGCCGTTTCCCAGTGATCGTGTTGTAGGACAACTGATATCTGTTAAAAGTCGGCTCTGGATATAATATAAGACAGAATTGTTGCCCAAACTGGCCATATATTCTAGATTGTTGTTCCACCGTTTTTAGTTTTTTGTTGATCCAGTAGACTTGCACCTAGTACTCTTCAAATGAGTACTTAAAACTTAAATCTTAGCTCCCATTGACCTTGACATTATCTTAAAGAAAAGGGGGAAGAACTAAATTTCAGGGAGGATTATTTTATAGCCCTGAGCGAGGCAGCTTTTTTATGAATGCTTGCCCAGAAAGAAAAAAACACAAATCACGCCCAAATTTTAAGATTTAAAAGTAAACAAACCCAAGTGAAAAAGTAAATTCAACATTTTTAACGAATTTTCCCCCCTTCTCCCCATTACTAGGCTATTTTGGAGGACCATTGTTCGCGAATTTGGGACACTTCCGCGGATCGAACACCGACAAGCAGTAGTGGAAGTGGTGGTGATGGTACTCATCTCCAACAAATCCGTTCTGACGCCCTCGGAGGGAAACCTGCCACATCCCTAATAACCCAAGATCGAGACCCAGCTCCCGGCAAATGTGGTCCTTCTTTAGAAACCCAAACTCAGGAGGAGGAAGAGATTGAAGACGATGCTATTCAACCACCCCTCCTGCAAGAATCCTCATCTCCACTCAGTACCTCAAATACTACAAATTCTTCCAGTCGATTCGATTTTCATCAACAGGTTGCCGAAACCCAACTTGCTGCAGAACTTCGGAATCAAAACCGGTAAGATTTCCCCTATTACTTTTAAGAGCTTTCTTTTCCGCAGTCCTGAGGCTCATATTTTTGACATGAGGTTAGTACTTGGATGAATGACCGATTGAATATGTAGTTTTGCTGATTTATTTAGTGTACCGATGTCACAACAACTTGCGCGCTTGTCTGCGAAGTCAGAGTTTACACATTCGCTGCTCATCAATGTACTCCAAGCGAGTGCAGTGACCAACCGTACTCATTAAATCTGGCTTATAAAGGGATTGACGGAATGCACTAGAAACTTTCTATGATGCTACCCCTCTAACAGTGATGGGTTTTAGAACACTTCGGAGTTCATTTAGCTTGGAAATTATAAGGGACAGACAGTCAAACCGTTATCCGTAGTCTTGGGCAGATTAAGACTGGAACTGGTTGTATAAAAAGCTGATGAACTCTCCTCCCCATTTTTCAGATGTGAGTTAACTGATGAATAAGATCCCCCTCATCTTGAATTTAAGACATTTAAACTTCTAATTTATGGACAAAATGTCCCCCTTTACTAGATGTTGCTAATAGAACGACATCGGTGAATAATTAAGTAGGTTTTACCAACCGGTTTTATATTCCTACTCCTTCTCCTTGTGTCTGCAAAAGATGAAAAAAGTCGGCAATGCCGTTTAACTTCCGATATTCCTCCTGTTCTCTCCTTTCCTCTCACTTTTTCCCGCGAAAAATTTAAAGGGTGAAAGGCTAGGGAGAGCACCCCAAAATATGGGGCGGGGATGTAGTAGCTATCTTTTATAGAGGAAGGAGGAAGAAGAAAGTGACTTTTTGAACTCATTTACAATACTGTAGTCGGAGAAATGTTTTCTCTCCTGTCTGAAATTAACAGATTGAGCCTTTGAAGGCATGAGTCAATGGAGGTTTGAAAAGTTTACAATTTTCTCATTTTTCCAAACACCTAGGGTGATTTAACAAGCAATTGAACTGTACTGTTTTCCTCGTGATTAATTTGATTTTTAGGAAGCGAGATGAAGAAATGACCCTAGGAGATCACAGAATGCTTTTAACTTCTCCTTTTTAATTTATTGTGTTTGATTTGCCATCGAAAGACCCTCTAAGTTAATATTTGAACCGAACAGAACTACTCGAAAAATAAAATCATCTATCCAGAAACTTTAACAATAAGTTCTGAACCAACAATAAATCTATTTATGATGCCCATATACGCTCCGCAGGTGAGACCACGGGGCACATAGTTTTTACTTCGACTTGGAAGGGATTTTATGAATTTGGAATTCATTATTGGACCCCAGTTAGTTCTTCAGTTAGATCAACCACCAGAGTTCTTTACGGCACTGGTTGATCATAATTTTTTCACGGATCTCATGGAAGAAAGATTATCTTGAATTTCTAAGGATTAGGGATGAAGTTCCTTCAGATTTACGGAGCACTTGTTACAATATGCGTGTTACACCCAACAAATACAGTTCTAAAATAGCTGTCTTGAAATTTCTCTTGACTCGACCTCCTATGTCCCATTTTAGGTGTACATCTTCTCCAGTTGCATCCTCCTCAAGTTCAAGTGGTGGGTTGGTCGTCGGCTACTACCTCTGTGACGACCCTGTTCCTTATCGAAGTCAGTGGCCGTCTAATGTCATCACTCTTGGCCAATTCAAACATTTGGTCCCGAAGAAGGGCCTCTTTCGGTGAGTTTTCTCCTTTACAATTTCAATAATCTCACTTAAATAGGAGGCTTATCACTTGCCTTCTCAGTAGCACCTTATTTGAAATCCAAAACAAAACAAAGGGCGGAACATTACTGTGAATTTTAGTTTTGAGAAGAATGGTCTCTTTATTTGAGGGCGTGAACCCAATTTTATCATACTTTTTTCAAGATGAATTTATTTAATTGTTGTTCTTTCTAGAATGCAGATCGAGTAGAATTTGCTCCGAATGCCATTTTACCAGGCTTAATACACTCAGTAGGCCAATTTCTATTACCTTACATAATGAATAAAACCGTTGTTAAGAAGTATGTCTGTTTAGAAGAAAGGACAGCAAAACCTAATTTTTTTCAAACCTTTAGTGTTATGGTTTATTGAATTTCCTCTATTTTTAATATCTCTCTAACCGATTAAGCAATCACTTCCTCCAATGTCGTTGTTAAATTCTTACTTCAGTAGCTCATTCTTTTTCCTTCAGAGAATATTGGATTCCTTTCCATTTTTTTCTTGTACCAATTTCACAATTCTTTTTCTATTTTCTTCCTGATTGACATCCGTCATCACAGTAAAAAGTTAAACCAAGATATTATTTCATTTCTTTTAGGCTTTCTCAATTGTATAATTTTTTCTCAGCATCTTATGTTTTTATAACGCGATTTGGAACGGTTTTAGTCCTCTTCTCTAGCTTCTACTTTTGTTGATAAAAGTCACTATTTTCTCTGAGTGAAATAAGAATTAACAAAACAAAGAGAAAATAAAGTCAATAGCAACACTGCAGTCTTTTTAAGAGAATGGACTAAGGAAACATCCAGTCTAGTCCTAATTGACTTTGTCCTTTCTTTTTTCCTCATGGCGATGGCTAAGCAAGTGTCAGGTCACTTAAAATAATTTCAGGTAACTCACTTTTTTCGTCTATATAAAGGGCAAAGAGGGCAGGATACTGCATCTAAGTTGTGAGCTACTGAAGCGGTTTCTTAGTAGTATCTTTATTCCATATCCTGAAATCAGACTTCCTATTTGAACATAACCTTCAATTACCACCATTAAGTGAAATAAAGGTAGATGCTTATTGCTAATTTGAACCAGAGAATGGACACCTATGAGCTTAGCTTGTCCAGACGTATCAATCAATCAGTCCATCTCTGATTACTAAACCGTTGGCGTTTACGTGGTAGAATACATTAAACTGGTAGATGTCGCAGGCTCTCAAAATGTCATTATTGATTATTTATTTGGCTGGATTAGTTTCGTGTCTGCATACATTAATTTCTCAAGTCTATGTCTTTATATCAGCGATTCGCCAAATAGCGTTTTCTGGTGGTACACAGATAGGATTTTAACTATCATTTTAGTGAAACATAAGATTGCCAAGGAGGTAATTTTTTGTCTAGCTGTATTTCTTCCTTAGATTGTTGATTTGATTGATCTGATAAAATTTTCATCACACTAATATTTATTGAGGAGAGAAGAAAATGGAGTTCTGTCTCAGATTTCCTCTCATTCCTATGTCCTTGTTAAGATTGTTCTCGTTCCATTCCTAAGACTCAATTTGGTTGGAACTCATTTTTATAAAATTGTTAAAAGAGAGATCGCACTACAAGTTGATCGAGAAGCGATTCATTATTTTCAGTATAAAATCAGTTTATAATTAACTAGATATTTAGGAGAACCGGAATATGAGGTTTTATTTGAAAATAGAATCGTATTCAAGCATTCGTCTTCAGTCTTCAAAACCACTCCGAATTTCATTATAGAACCTGTGGCCACGAGGTCTTGACGGTCTTCTCATCGATCTGAGCATGTACTTTGCAATAATCCACCACCATCAGACATTTAAATAAATAATTTCTGAGCTTCGAAGTGTGCCGATAAATTGACGTTTCCATGACAATTTAATCGTCTGTGGTGATTATCATAGAAATTTGTTGGATATTTTAAAATAACTCCCAAGCTCTTTTAGGAAAGCGTTTTCTGACACTCATCTTGTGAATGAGGGTATCATCATGGAATAAGAATTTTGAGTTCTGTCATCCATGTACTGGCCAGACTAGATCATATATCTACATTCTTTCACAGATCGTGTACAATAAGTTTGATACCAGAAAGTACGGCGATTTAATTGTTGATGACATCTATTCCATCCATTTGAATGGCAAATTTCTCAATCCGCTCCTGTGATCACAATGAAATTCCTAATCCATATTGCGCTCTTTTTTAACGACCCAAATGCCAGCTAATATTTCTGCTTCCTCCTCCATAAAAAAACATCGCACAGAGGGGTGGGTCCATAGATGTGAAATTTGAAGAGATTTGTTAGGATAGTGGTAGAAGAAATTTCGTACAGTCGGTCGGACATGATCACTACTCACCCGTCCACCCACTGGCGGCAAATTTGACAACCCTGCGCGTTCTCGTGCGCACTCACGCACTAAGCTCTTGTCAAACGCGTCAACACAACGCAGTAGCATTAGTATAAGAGTGTAAGGAAAGGGGTGAGGAGGAGTTCAGAAATATTGCCTGGTAGAGATCTGCTTGTTATGACAAGGAGACAGCAGAATTCCGCCACGATACCGCCACCGCTACCATTATTCGTAGTAGTCGTTGAAGGCGTCCATCGTCGCCTGGCTGCCTTGGTGTCAAATTGCCGCTACCGACGCGACGATGACAGCAAGATGACAACGGAAGAGATAGCAAGGGAGGAGCTGACGACTGACAGCCGTGATTGCCGCCGATTTTGCTTCTGCTACCGCGCTCTTGTCATTGTTGCTCTCGCTGCGAGAATGCACTCAGTGATTTCGCCAGTCCTTTCAGTCAGGCCACTTTTTATAGCCTGAGGAGAAATTGGCGTTGCTAATACTTGACTTTTGCTGCGGATAATTTGATTTTCTCCCGCCATTTTGGAATAGAAATGAAGACCAGGAGGTGTATTACAGGGATCCAACCAGATATCGTGGTTCCGAACCTAATCATGGAGTTAGCTATCGGCACGTCAATGACTTCAAGATAATATGTTTCTATCCATTGAAAAGAGGTATTTCTGGCACATGTCTTAGAAAAACAGTAAGTGTTTTTGCCTCCTATTGAGAAACTAGCATTTCCAATCCACTTTTAAGAGTCACCTTTGGCAATGTCATTCCTTGAATCTCGCTAATGATCTCAAACTTAGAGAAAGTGCATATTCAACGCTGCTCCTAATAGATTAGAGAAAAAATCATTTGCGCATGTATGAATTTATTAAAGCGTATAATTAACTCACGAAGTATGTGTTTTTTAAATATCTTCACTATCTATCTATCTAATCGCATTTCAATAAGTTTGCCTTCCAGTAAATGAGTGGTTATTCCGAATACCTATTCGTTTTTTAGTGTTCATTTAAGAGGAAATTGCTTAATGTTGGATAATTAGACAAATATTGTTTTCATATCTTGTTTTATAAAATTTTGTTAAATCCATCCGGTTTATATTTACTTTTAAAAAATATAGACCTTCTCATCATTTCTATTTGCCCAAATATATGAATCAAAAGTTAATCAGAATTGTGCAAAATAGCTCAAATTCCAATGAAAAAATAAGGATGCATCAGATCCGAATTATTAGCGAGAGATCAACGCACTTAGAAACACTCATTCCTTATAATAGGAATCAGGAAATCCAGGATTAATGAGCTCAATTTCCCCCAAAGGTTTGGAAAACTTATTACAATACACAAAACAATTGGTTTTCCGTTTCTAAGTTAAGCGAATGATTTCTACTTTTAATTCTCCTGATTTCACCCTTTTTACTTTCTCCAACCTAAATCAATGCTACTTAGACAATCAGACAAAAGTTCCGCTTTTGAAATGTCGTAAGTACACAAACTAGTAGTGGAGGTAGTAGCTTGGTTGTTTTATTTTGACCTGTAAACAAACAGGCGGGCGAGCGGAACGCAGTGACATGCACCGCCGACTTTACCGCACAAATACCATTCCGACGGCACCGCTGCGTTGCCTACGTTATGCTGTCATCAAGAACATCATTAATGCCGATTTCGACCATTTATGTCCGGCGGACTCACTTAGTTCTCTCTGTCTCCCTTGTTTCTGCCTCCTGCTCGATTAAAAATATTTTGGGTAGTACTGGAATCTGAATAGTGACATGATTTGGGATAGAAAGAATGTATTTACAAAGCTTGAATTTCAAAATTTTGAAAACAACTGAAACTTTATAAAGAAGTTATACGGTTTAGCTTTACATTTTGAAGAAATGAATCAAGTTATTTATATAGATTACTAGGAGGCATTCGAATGAGAACCTGTGTAAGACACTTGAGAAATGTCTCTAACTTCACCAACAATCGTTTACAATTTCTTAAACTGTTCAGAACTCCACCATGGAATCATTAGACATGAGTCTTACAGTAGAGTTAATGGAGGTCTTTGCACTAAACTAAATATTTCCTCCTGTAAAGATCCACTTTTTGCATTGAAAAACTAGTTTCTGATAATTCAGCACGTTCCTGAAAAGGCCCTTTTAATACCCCTATTCATATCTCTTCAAACGAAGTGAAGTTGCTTTGGATCTCTTAATATCTGGAGTTAAACTGGTAATTTATGCTTTACTCGCCTTTTTGCCTCGTTATTATTTATTGAAATCTCTTTGAAATCAGTGCACACGTTCACTTGCTGGTCTGCCGTTTCTTGATCAGCAATTCATCAAGCTGCAGTTCTTAACTTTAAGAAATGTTTAATAATTCTTTTTATTTCCATCCCTCTTATTTCATTGTGCTTGATGTCTCAATTCATACTTTCCTCTCATGTCAACTTACTTCTACTCTTATTTTATATGAGCATTATTTGCATCATTTTTCATCTTAATAGGTAAATATTCCTGCATCAGCACAAATTCGTATTTTATGCGTTTAAATTCTTCTCTGCATATAATCTGTTCATTCCGTCATCCAAAGCCTTCTTGTAGTCATAACTGCTATAGCTTCAGGTAAATAGAGACATTTTTCGTCCTCTTTGGCTGACTTGTATATCTGGCAATATGCGCCAGGTGATTCTCATATTTTTATAACATAATATACTTACTGAATCCATATCTATTCACGAAGAATATTTTTTCCCATATCCATTAAAATATGCATTTATTTCCTGGATTCTAAGTATTCTTAAATTTGTACTCTAAGCATTTAGATTCAAACAACAACAGCAAAAACATTCATATAAGTCACCAAAATTCCCAACAAGGAACAGCAGGCCCCAAAAGCCACAAAAATTCTCATCTCACGTCCCACAGTGTAAATGGCGTTTTCCGCCTATTAAATGACGTTTTCTCTGCCTCCCCTTTTTCCCACCGGTTAAAACACCGACCTCCGACTAGCAGCAATCTGTTCGGTT
>CAADRB010000002.1:568216-644155 GCA_900708905.1 Hymenolepis diminuta | reverse complement strand
GGGAAAGGAATGTAGAGTTTTTTTTACGTTTCTCTTCTCTTTTTTTTACCTTGCCGCGATAGGAAATGACATTTTACCGCCCCGCGGTATCGCAGCTCTGTTGTGTGGCGTTTGACATTAAACGTACTGTCTAACCTTGTTGCCTTTCAATTTCAGGTTCTTCTTTAAGACCACCTCTGACGAATTTGATTCTGGCGTAGTACATCAGGAAATCTCCAACGACGACGCTGTTCTACCGCTATGGGAAGGCAAGGTTGTCGCGAAAGTGGAGAGAGTAGAACAGTAGTGGAACAGATTGGCCCGTCCACTAATTCAAGCATGGAAATACAGGGTAATCAGCTCAGTCAAAAGTCCTTCCCTCTATCCACTTTACTATATGCCCCACGATTTATTAAACAAGAAAAGACGACTTGTCTAAGGCTCATGTGTATTCATATTTCCTTGGACATTCATATTCCCATTCTCTTGTCCTGCCCCTCTTCTACATACTTCCCAGTTAATGACCTGATAAATTTTATGAAAAGGATTGAAGACGAACTTTTATTGTTGATGTTTTTTTGAACTGGTTTGATTGCGAGGCAGTTTATTATAGGCTAAGCTCAGTATATGAAAATGTCTTTTTTAACTAATGTGGAAGCTGTTAGCGTTTATATACTGGATTACATATAATCACCGCTAATGAAATACACAGAATGGTTCTTCTGAATGCTAGTTGCTAACAGCATTTATCATGCTTTTAATCGACCTCAATTTGAGATGGCACTAAGGAGAATAAACATTACCGACAGCTAATACTGGAAGCATGGTTGAGCTGTCTAAGTGACTGCAGAATTTAAGGAAAGTGAAGCACTTTTATAAAAACAAAATAAAAACTTCGCTATTAAGTCTCAAATTTAACTTGCTTCGCCATAGTAACCTAATTTTTTGAAATGTGGACATATTATCGTTCACGTCACTTCTACTTATGGACGATTTGCATGATATGTTAGTTGGAGTAAACGAGGTTACTTATTCAAAAATTAATTATATATATATATATATATATAGTAACCCAAGTTTACAGAACGTGTGAATGAAATCTGAAGATGTGCGCATTGTATGGGATTGGACTATCTTAAGCAATTACTGATTACTGATTGACCTACTTGGCTTTGTTTAGTCGTAGATTAATTGTATTTACTTAGAATTTGAATTTAGAAATTGCAATAATAGCGTAAAAGCTATTTTCGAATATCTCCAAATGTCATTTAATATTTTTTAGAGTTTGGGTAAATACAATTTAGTCGCCTGAATAGTGCTGCTGGAACAGTTAAAAAGCCACATTAAATTACTTAATTAACAGAGTTCGGCTCTGCAAGTCCAAAATCAATCTACTTTGTTCCTGTCGATTCGGGTGCCCGCCATGATGATTGGTGTTTATGCTCCACTTGGATTAATAATTCACTAATCAAATGATCAAATGAAGTTGAGAAACACCATTTAAACTGACTTCTATCTACAACCTCAGTAAACCTCTTCTGGAATTGAACAAAACTTGATTTTAATTAAGAATTTAGGGTATACTGAAATAAATCTTAAAACCTTATAATTTCAACATCCCTAGTTTTAGTCCATATGACCCCCTAAAGATAAAGTCTGCTGTTATGACTACCGCGTTACGATTTATGACTCGCAGTGGACGTCGGAAAGGTAGCCCATCATAGTTTGGCCTCTGTATCGAAATTCATATTCCACACGCTTCTTATTTCTTCTTTTACTTTTATCAACACTCAAATATGAAACAACGACTTGAATGGATGGTTTCCATCTCCTTGTATCTCCTTTATACATAGTCAATCTTGTAGCCGTATTCTATTTTTGCCTAACAAACTTGCATTCTCTTACATACCCAAATATTGTGTTAATAAAGTCAATACGAGGTAGATCAAATAGCGGTGATAAATTTTTATATCGCTTACCATCGTTATTATTATTATTATACTTGTACTGTTCTAACTAAATAGCATTGGGGGCTGAAAACATGGCCAATATGCGTCACATCCTAGCAAACACGACTACGTTTTCGCTTGTGAATGGGAAAAATCAACCAAGTTTCAGGGAGTCAGCTAGAATGAATCATACCGACTAGACTTGTAAATAAATAGGAGCATGTTAGAAATGTCGATACTTATGAAAACGTCGCATGGTCAAGCAGTTATGGTGAAAGATCCCCACTTTCAAATCCTCAGCATGATTTGCTTTCACGATGTGTAATGCATCTTAAGTGAATGTCAGTTAGTTTCTAATTCCAGTTATTTATGCTCAAGACTTTTCTTTATTGAATTGAAATTGAAAACATTTTTCTGATTCATCTAAATTAACTAACATAGATAAATCACTCCATAATTCTCTTAACAGTCTTTCAATCTCCCAAATTTCACATCTAAAAGTGCGTAATTAGAAGCTTTGCGGTCCATCGTTGTCGGTACGGCATTATTTCCAAATGCCGCTACCGAAAGCGATCTTCTCTACTATAACCGGTGGTCGTCGTTAATTTACTTACACAGAAACGCTAAAAGAAGACAGGGAGAAGAAGCGAAAGAAGGGAGCAGCCTAAAAGGGGGAATAAGAGAGTTATGAAATACAGCACGGAGAGAAAGAGGAATAGAAAGGGACATAATTAAAATGAACAGGCGGTATTCGACTGGGACTCTCTTTCTCCTTTTTCCTTCTTTGAAGCCTTCTTTCTTATGTTACCCACCCGGAACTAAGAGCATCATCATTGATGCAGTCTGGGTAAAAGCGTCAGTTTAAACGGTAACAGCCTTGGTTAATATTTTCAAAGCCGACGCATACACACGCATAGACCCATGTAGCCGTTTACCACGTCCTTAATTTCGTGGATTTGTGATTAAAAGGTGGGAAGAGTTAGCTTTTAATTGTCAGTTTAAATTTGCGGTCTTTGGGTCGGAAATTAACTTACAGGAGTTACTATTACGGTGCGTTCGGCAAATATTGTGAATTAAGAGATAGCGCACGATATTTATGGCGACTTATGTATGAAATAGACGCAACGGACGTGTGTATTTCTTGAAAAAATTTAGGCTTAAAATAAAATCAGCCATGCGTTCGCCGATTTATTTACCTGTGGTGCATTTCAGGTATTCAAGAGATCATTCATGAAGACTGAAGAACAAATTCATATATTATAGTTTGCTCTTCCATGATACTTATCGATTTAGGATTGAAAAACGGAATTAAACTCAATTTAAAACTGTTAGAAGATTTGTTCATACTGTGAAGTGTGAAATTATTCATGCCTTAAACTTGTAACCAACTGTAATGGTATGATACCACTCACTAAATCCTAGACAATAAATCACCAACTAAGATGTAAAAGATCAAAAGGATTGATAAGACTGACCGGCAAACGTTAGATTTGAATAAGCCAACATAGCTGCATAGAGCAGCAATTTCATTCAGGGTGCTTCTTATGGCAAGTTTAAAGTGACTGATAATGACTTTCTCATAATTGAGAAGTATTTGCAAATTTGTATGAAATTAAATGAGCAGATATTAGATGAAAATTACATATTCAAAAATCATTTTGGAATTAGTGATGCTGCTACGGACACTTCCCATCTAGGCCGCAGTCAGCGATGGAATGGAAACGACTCATGAATAATTGTATTAGGGGTAGTGCGGAGAGAATTGAGACCTCTCAGAAATAAGCGTCCTTTGAATAGTACTGCCATAGGTATGAAGTTGGAGTGAGAGAATCTTGTATATCCTTTTTGACAGTGGGAAGATAACCTTAAATTTATACGGATTTGAAAAACAATAAATGTTATTTCTAGATAAGCGGGCACGGTGGTATTGGCTGCTTAAAGTCCCCAAAATCCTTTTTAGGAGATAATATGTCTCTGAGATACGCATTTGGAGATAGCAGTTCGCTTCTGTTGATTGGCCAGAGGTATTTTGATAGATCAAGCATGGCTGATGTAGATTTGGTATTCATCTGTTTTCTTATATTGGAGATGACTTTGCTGGGAGATTCTGCTGTAGGTGTGAATTAATTTGGATGGTTGGGTAATCGTAGCTGTCATGAGGATGCACTGATGTATGTCAATTTTACCAATTCTCATTGAACTGATCATCAAAGTAAATATCTGCAATATTTTTCGGTCAGGCTATAATTAACGGTTCGGGAAGAATGTAAGCCACTGTCATTCTTCGGCCAAATTAAGGTCTTTTTTAGTATTGGTAACTTGAATGATCTCCTGATTTGATTTCTGCCAATCCAATGTCCCATATAAGAAGCATTACAAAATATCATCCTCCTCTCGAAAGTTCTCCGTTTAATTAAACATGATTAGCTTAAGCTCGTATAAAAATATATTTTGAATTAGAGAATACATCAGTAGTTTAAAATTTTGGTATTGATAAGCAAAATATATCTCTTACATTCGAGTGCTATTTAACTCATTCTAAAGTTGGAATATGTAGTGAGAGCTGACAATTTTCATCGGGACATGTTTGTATGCATATGTTTACATATCCTAAAGAGAGTTAATTATGAGTTTGTAATGAAAGACCTTGCAAAATACTACTTTTAAAAGATTTATTTTTGACTTCTATTCTATTTTGAAAACTAGAAAAGCAGCCAGTGGAGATTACATAAAATTTGGATTGCATAAGCTAATATTGGATATTTGGTTATCAATATCCTTCCAAATCTGAATGAGTCATGTAAAAGACTTGTATATCACATCGTGCCCATATGATATCAGAGAAGAATATGCAGATTTTGACAAACAGAAGATGCAGAGACTATGTAAGCTCTCCTGGATCTACAATTATCATGGACTTTTATCCTGTCTAGATTTGGCATTTAGACGTAGAAGAAGGGTTGGAAACTGATAATTAGTAAGAGTGCATCTCTAAATTCGGACGAAATATGTATTGAAATTTTCAGGGTTATGCCATTCAGTATCTTAACATAAAGAACGCCTTTTCGAAGGATGACGTGTGCAGGAAAAGTAATATATGTGCTATTAGAGATACTGAATCAGTCTGCTGACTAATTTAATAGGAGTAAAGGGTTCCTTTACTGTTTATGGTTTTACTTAGACGCCATGGTAGCACGTATTAAACAAAGAACAGGGGTCGGGATAGAGAGTCGTCCTGAAAAACTGGTAAATTTTATTTAGCCGATACAAGCTGAAAAAATAATTAGAGAAAAAATCCCGAATTCCATAGGTGAAAGCACATTCCGTAAATTCTGAAAGTTAAAATTAAAATTATTTTTATTCAGAGAATTATAAGAGCATAGGCTTGAGGCATGACCGAGTTAAGTAAGATTAATGAAATAATTAAAATCCGGTGAAAGTAAGGTCAACTTGCACGTCCGCTGAGTAGGAGGTCATGGATTCGATAAACATCGATGTACTTTCAATGAACGGCATAAATAATCAGTCAAGTGAGGGTAACGTAATGCGGAGAGGCTTCGGGATACACTTTCTCTTCCTAAGACGAGTGCTGAAAAGCGCTTACTTTCGGCGGACTAAGGATCACTTGCAAAAGATTACTTTAGCTTATGTCTTCTCCATTTAAAAGTTTTTGATATAAAAATTTTTAGATTTTATTACTTTAGTGCGCTTTACACATTTAATAATAAATATAGCGTATTTGAAGATTGAAAAATAAAATCAATTCACTTGACTTCAGGAAACTGACCTTCGCTTCGGACAAGAAAACAACACCAAAATAAGTCATGAGTTTCGTCAGTGCTTTTCGTTTATTATTACTGGAATCACCATTTTAAAAGGTCTAAATAATAGAATATCTGAAAACAAGACAATAAAGATAATCTTACAGGGCTTTAAATTTTATTCCCTTTTATCGAAAATTTATTCATGCTGATCGATTTTCTATATATTAATAAAAAAAACCGGAAGTTCGTACTGAGTGGTATCGTCTGATGAACAATTCTCATAAAAAATTTTAGTTTATCCAAATACCGATAAGAGAAAATAATACATGGACTAATTTATTTTTACCAAATTTTATTTAATTCATTTTATCTTTTGATGGCCAAATGAAAGTATTTAAAAGACGGTGTTATTGCCATTTTAAAGAATGCACAGACATCAACTCTCATCTTATAATCAGCAATCATTTTAAAGAGTGGGGATATCCCTTTTCATCTGTTCTACTTCCTTACCCGTGTGGTATAAAACTCTAACAAAGGCACACTCTGAACCGACTTGAATCTTCTTATTATTTGTGGCTGGTACATAAGCGGGTGAGCCATAGCTAACTCAGGGTTTCAGCTAACATACTGCGTGAACAACAATATCATCTTGAAGTAAAGGCGAATGAGAGGAATGTCAACTTAACGACATCAGTTAGACGAAGGCAATGATATGAGAAAGAATGGACGGATTATTTTAATTTAATATTAAAAATGTTTTATTTAAGTCGAGACTTTTTGGATAGTTTCCTGAATACATGACGTGTGAGATGCTGTTATCCACCATTTTGCTGCTGAGGAGTTGGAAGTAAGCTAAGTTGGCAATCTCAACAGTTAGTGCGGAAGCACTGACCAATACGAGGAACAATATGGATGCGAGGTAAATCAATGGGAGTCTTGGACATTAACTATTGCCCGATGTTCCTTGAGATGATAGTGGTCTTCGTGGCAAGACAGTTACTTTATTGCACACTTTGTACACTTCAACACTTCTTGGTATATTTTACTTACTCTTATACCCTTTCCTATCTTATAGAAAAGTAAATAAAAAATAACCTCTAATGCATATTTGCTTAGTCCACGCTAACTCAGCCGCCTTATAGCAACGAGTATTCCACTCCCTCTGCTCAGACGCTTTTTCCCTACTCTTCCAATTTCCCATTCAAACATCACTTCCACAATTTTTGTGCCTCAATGAACAGTTGTATTTCTTTTAGAAATTCGCTAACGCTGATTTTAAAATATATTTTGTATTTAAAGAATTTTCAGAAATGAATTCAAAGTCATATTCATTTAGATTCATTTTCAGTTAAAATTACACCAAAAAGGGAATAATTTTAATCCATCGCCAGTCATAAATCTTCTCTCCTTTTACTAATTCAAATAAATGGGAACAAATTACAATTGCCAAGAGATCTAATGAATGCTAATCAAATATTTCAGAATAAGGAAACTGATACATTTTCATTTAATTTGAATAAATTTGTTAAATTAAATCGCACAAGGAAATAAAACCATGACTTATATTTGAAATGCTATTAATATACACTCAATTTAAGGTATATGAAATCGTAGTAATTTAAATTAATTTACAATATTTTTGGAAAAATTTTTTAAAATTACCCGTTACGGGCTTAGTCATCTGAAATAAAATAAAGAAATAATATGTATTCGTGTAATGAAATATTTGAAATATTTAAATACAATCACCGTGAAGCTATGCATTTATTAATGATATTTGGTGTAACTTTTGTTTGAATCACAAGTAAGGGTACTAAAGGCGGAAGATTGGATTTTCCTGCCCTACCCCACAGGTTCTTGTCACAGGTCGGTAGCTTAGATGAGCCGACTTCTCTCTGATGTTACTCAACGAACCGTGGAGATGGCCATGCAATGGACCACCCTTTGCATTCCCAGTGGTGACTGAGTATTTGAAATAGAGTTTTCGGTTAATTGTATAATGAATTGTTTGATGAGTTAACAAGAGCATAAGGTCTACAGCTCATAAAAAGTCAAACCTACTTCTATATGCCTGAATAGATGATTTTCGGTTTATATCTCTCTGCTAGCTGGGCTAAAGTAGGTGGTAAATTAAGATTCCAATTTCGTTCTCTGTAAAGGTAGAATATGGATGAGAGAGATTTACTATAAGATATATCTAACGGTTTATTAAATACTGCGGATAAATGTCTCGCTTGTCTTTGTGAACTGCTTTAATTATAGCGACTCTTATATCATATAGTGAAAAATAAAAAAATAACCTTATTTTAGAGTAAATAGGAAGCAGAAAGATGGGTGAAAGGTATTTCTTATTAGAACAATATTTTGATCTTGATTTAGAGCATTTCCTTCACAAAACTCGCAATAAGTCCGCTTTGAGATTTGCTTGGGAATCACTTTTTATTGCAGTTAATATCTGAGTTTATTATAGTTATTATGCTCTTACACTAGATAGTCGAGTGTTATCATCCATCTATTTTCATGACATTCATAAGGATGTGGTCAGGACATTTTACGGGAGTTTCCATCACAGGTAAATTAGTCCTCACTTGTTTTGGTTTACTCCTTAGAAAGCTTTGTCACCCTCGTTCATGCGTTTATAACTATACATAACCCTCGGTGTTGCATAGATAAACCCAACAGGTTCTCTCCCTAAACTCATTTGATCTTGTTGACCTCAGCCGTCTGTTTTCAAAGACACAAGGAAAGTTTATACGGCAGTCGTCTGCGACCTTTCGTCTTGAATGCTAGAAAAGCGTGTCATATTTTGAAGCGAAATTCACCAAGCCACATTGAGGTACAATTTTGAGGTGGCATACAAGCGATTTAAACTTATTGATTAAAATATTGGCAGTTTGTTAGATATGCAGGCCACATCATGTTCCTTCTTCCAGAAATTGCAACTCTAATATGACTTTCCCTGCCAGTAAAATGTTTATTCAATTAATATTAGCTACCTAGTATACTAAGATTTTATTTAATCAAGAAGTGAGTCCCAATTTGTCATAAGGCTCATTCCTTCGAGTCTGTGAGAAGTAATTGACTGCGATAGAGTTACCGTGCGCATAGCTGAATCGGCCATTTGAAGTCAGCGAATTTTGTACGACCAACTGCAGGCTGACATCTGATATCTTCAGCTCATTTATTATACTAAAAATAACCCCTATATTATTTATGTGAACTAATATAAATTACGCCTTACACAGATCGAGTTGAACTGGAATAAGTTTTCACTATAACAGTGAGAATTTGTATTTTCGTCTTCTCTGGCTGGGATTTCTGCTTGTAGATCGTAAAAATACTATGACCCGAATTCGAAATTCAAATGAAGCATCTCTTCTGACGTTCTCTTTTTGATCCTTTCCAATTATCTTTTATTGAAATGTGCTTAATCAGCTTCAGCTGATTTCCCGAAAAGTTGCAAATTTATTTCTGCATTGCTCTGCATGGGTTGTACTATTAATAATATTCGTTAATATGCAGGTACTTGAAATTTATTTATATTATTTATATTTACATTTATTTATATATTTATATTATAATTATATTTACTTGAAATTTAATATAATTTCGCGCTGAGTAAAATCCAGTGTTGTGTTTGAACATTCTATAATGCGAGATACAAAGAAATGTAAACCATCCCTAATGTTGAATGATTGCATTGTTTTAGTAATGGTATTAAAATCATTCCAACTTCCTCCTGAAATTTTGAAGTTTCATTAATCGCTGAAGTTTACGTATACTAAGCAGGGCTTCCGTATTTAAACTGCACGAGAACCTGATAAGTGAGTATATTAAGTAGCAAATTGCGTGTTTTTGATTAATTTATATGATGAAAGTAAAGTGGCTAAAACTTATCAAAAACGCACTTTATTCAACCAAGCTATTTATGCAAAAGGATGTAACCATATGCAAATAGAACAATATATCTCGGGGCCTGAAATTTCATTGGATTCGTAGCGTAAATTCTATTTTCGTTCCCAGGGTTGATTCCTACACTCGGATGAATAATATTTAATCGGGTAGATCATTCAGTTTTGATATTAAAAGGGATAGTTTCTCTAATCCTCAACACCTTCTGGACGTCTGATTCTTGGTTGTTAATCACGGAGGGGCGTACGATACTTCGCGCACAAACATACACTCTATCACAAAGCCACTGAGGCAATTAATTATTGTCAAGTTCGTGAGTGGATGCAAATGAAAACTGGCTACCTTGATGACCAATTAATCTGTCGGGAATATTCGTTGATAGATTGCCCAAATTCGATTTCTTGACTATTATTCAAAAGAAAGCATTAAATTAACATTTATTGAAAATAAGAAAGGTAATAAATAATAAAGATGAATAATATTTTGTCATCTAGACTGAATATCAATAAAAATCAAAGTACAGATAACATAACTGCTATTTAGTACAATAGCTAAGCATATGAAGATATTTAATCAGTTTCTCTCTAAAATAACATTATTTTACTTTTAAGTACCACGGTTCTTTACACTTAGTTAAATAACGAGAGTAAAACAATTAAGATGATGACGGTTCCGCTGTACGATATGAACCGAACTATTTTAACTCCTAACTGTAACAAATTCTGAAAATAAGAGTGCTTGAAAATAAGTCTTTGAGGACGGATAAGAGGCACATTTTGGGACCTATTAATAAAACAAAAATATACAATACTTGATCCTGAGTATATAATTAGGCGCTCCTGTCGGAACTTTCATCAACGGAAGATATATGAAATCGCATCGGTTATCAATAAAATATGATACGGTTTTCACGCGTATCACCCCAATAAACTCTATGGAAAGGCAAATTTACAGATGAAAACAGTTTGAAAAGAGTGGTACCCAGGGAATTATTTTAATTCAGACACAAATTGGTGCCCATTTATTGCAAACAGGCATAGTTTTCAATTTTATTATTGTTGAGAAAGTTATCCAGTTCCCCTTATCAGTGAAATTAAGAAACACCATTTCTAAAAATAGGCCTATTTAACTCTTTTCTCATTTCAAGGAACCTTCAGCGATTTTTAATCATGCAAACATATGTACATAGAAAACCGTGAAATATGCTATTAATGGGTGAAACAAAAAGAAATAGAAGTGAGAATATTAAAGGAGTCCTACCTTGATCAACTTTGGAATTCCTCAGATTGTCCGTTTTTACAAATTGGGCAACTATCTGAGTCATATTCTAATGTTTTAAAATTCAAATTTTAGGATTGGACCTTAAGATTTATAATCTAATTGACTAATTTGTTAATTCAAATGGTTTACCACCCCGTCTAAGCAAATTTATCACTTCTGGTACCTGGCTCCGCCTCTTTTATCGTATTTGAGTTCACCAGCATCTAAGACATCATAAGGTTTCTTATTTCCTTGAGTGAACTTATCTGTGATTAAATAAAATCTAGGCTTAATTAAAAAGCCATTCATTTCTACGAGATCTTGAATTTATGCTCAATAATTCCGCATGCTTCTTTATCAGAAATAAGGAAATATGAATGTGACTTTCGTATTTCACTTAAAGTTTTCTACTTGCCCACTATATCTTAAATTCAGTGTGTGGCACAGATAATTTTCTTGATAATCCAGATTTCAAAGTTGGATTTGAGTCCTCATTAAAGCAATTATTAGTTAGTGAAACATAGTGAAGATAATCCGTGAATTTGCGAGTTAATTTATGAAGACTGAACATTAGGACATCGGAAACTGAACCCTTCCAATTTTGAATAATTGTACAAATCAATGATCCTGCATTTAAAAAGGCAAATTAATTGAGACCCTAATGTCATTATCTGTTTCTTTTTGATCTCTTTCCATTTTCATACCTTATCAGACTCGTTTTCTATACCTTTTATTCTGGTGATTTCCCATTATTAAAACTTGTAACCATTTTCACTGTGTTGTGAACAATAATAACAATGCTACAGGAGCCCATTCAACCATATTTATCGATTTTTTATCAAAATAAATAGAGAAGCGGAATTAAGTTAGAATAGCTGCGTTAGATACCGAACCACCCATGCTTAATAGGTGTTATAAGCTTAGTCACTTCTCTCTCTCTTCACTTGATTAAAACAAATGCCAGACTATCAAAAAAACAAAACAGAATAGAACACTGTAAAGACCTTGTTGGTGAAAAACAAACTAGGCAAGAGTAGAGGAAGAGTAGTAAAAGTTACGACTTTTTCCCTCATCATCAAATATGAAAAGTAGAGGAAGAGGTGGCAGAGTCATCAAATGTCGATTTATTTAGGCAATAAATACATAAAATATTAACTGAAATAAAAAGAGGAAAGATTCACGAGCTATAAAATGAGCTTTGATAGTTAAAAGGTAATTAAGTGTGTGTCATTATTTATAGAGCAGATGGGGGAATGTAACTATATAATATTGTTAAGAAATTGTATAATAATTTAAAAAAGTATTTTGATTTAAAAATGAAATACATTCCAGTCATTTTCCTCTTTTTGACGAATTTTGAATGGTTAAAAATTACTCACATTATATGTTACAAGTAATTCTTCTAAATACGTTCACCTTTTGGAATTAGGGACATTCAACAGAGACATAAATACGTTCACAATTGAGCTGAATGGAAAAAATGTACACTTCTAATTTTCACATAACTACTTTCAAATTCTAGAATTTAGAGCTATGAAATTGTCTATTGGACTTATACATTGCCTGCATTATACGTTAAATAAAATAATTGAGACCTTTGAGCTTTTGACAATGTAAAGAATTTTATTAGATTTTTTCTGTTAGCCATACGTTTGAAGATCTAAATCAATAGATTTTTTTCCGGAAAATTCCATGAACCAGTTACAAAAACATCCCTTTCAACAATACGTAGAAAGTTAAACAAGATTAAACCCACTTTCTTAAGCGCATGTTTACTTTTATTTTGGGATCTGAACTAAATCAGTGCAATTTTATTCCACTGATAAACAGTGCAGAGTGGATTATTGCATGGCAAATACATTTTATCTTACTGATAATATTTTTACTTTAAAACTTCTGAAAGAGCAGTTTAAGCATCATCCATAATCCCGAGTATATTAAGAATCCACATTAGGCCATCTTCGATTGGAGGAACGTGTCCGGTTCTGAAGGATGCTGATAAGAAATCTAAAATCATCAAAAAATAGTAACGAGGTAGTAGCGTGCATCTTCATGAGATTAAATTTTTCTCTCTCAAACCTAGAAAATTGAATTTTTCATTTTCTTATCCAACTGAAAAAATGATTAAATATTCATAAATATAATTTATCATTAAATTTTACGTCTTAATTAAAGATTCACAATGGTTTGTGAGAAGTAAGACAGAGTTAATGGATTTAAAATATTTTCTGTCATAATTAAATGAAATACAATATCAAATATATATATATATAATGAACTCTTCTCTATTTTATTAAATTAACATATTTTCTCAATACAGTGGTGCTGACTGTATTTAATTATTTGTTTTATATACAGCCTCATTTAAAGTTAATTAAAAGAGGTTTCGAAGTTTGAATTATCTTGACAGCAATCTCATTGAAATTGGCCCTGATTTCACGTCAACGCAATCCATCTGACGCCTCATTTTTCTTACTTTCTTTCCGTTTTCAAGCTTTCAGAGGTTTATCAGTCGGTAAAATAACAATCTCTGCAACTCGACTGCGCTTCAAAGTCAGCAGTCCTCTGGCAGGCAGCTCATTGAAAGTGACCTCAAAATTAGCCCAGGGGCCTAGGAAGCCGAGCATAAGGGAAATCCGCCATCTTCTTTTCTCCCCTCCTCTCTATCTTTAAATCACCTCCTCATTGCAAATCTGATTTGTGGGGATTTAGGTGCAGTCTCCTTTCTTTCCCTCTCTCCCATAGGCTTATTTCATGACCTCTACCACAATTTGATGGAGTAGTGGATTAGAAAGAGATGAAGGGTTGAAGGGGGAGAGATGGGGAGCCAAATTTTCTGACTCAATTTCAGGACAATTTTTCTCTCCCCTGTTGCCTAGTCATCTGTCAACTTCGTCTAGTTTGATGATTTTCTTTAGGAAATGGGACAATGAAACCATAAATTCCAAATTAACTTATTCATTCTTTTTCAATATAACAACTATTATCGACAGTTTAAAGTTGCTGCTTGAATTGATTTCTTAAAAATAGTAATAATTTTATAATTTATTAATGAGTCCACGGCAAGGAATTATATTTTCACTATCACTTCCCATAGAAGTATGAAAATATTTGGGATGTACAAGTCTCAAAATTTTCTTCAGCTGTTCCTCTTGGTCATCATTGGCAAGCAGTACACCAGTTAGTCATACCTATTAGCCTTGAGCTATAGGAAGTAATCCAAATGTAGATCGAACTTTACTATCATTTTATATACGTACTTATTCTCCTTCTCGTCCCTTGCTTTGGATATTAGGTGTTGATGGATTTGAAATTCCAAGTTCAAAATTGTTAAAATCTGATTTCCTTAAGGTTGGTAGTTCTGAGCACTCATGAACAACGGCATAAATTTTTATAAGCATATAATTACACAGCTATGAATTTTACGGTGGAATTGGAAGATTCGAAAGTAAGAGTAAGAGGAAAAGTAGTTGATGGGATAATAACATCTAAAATGGCCAGCTTATAGAATTGGGGTTTTTATATTTCGATAATTTTAATAAAATTCCCAGCTTTTAATTTCCTCTAATAGCCTCTATCTGAATGCGTTCATGCCACAAAGAATAGAGAGGATCCAATTCATAGAGACTCAGGACACTAACTAGTGTTAACAAGAGTCATGCTACTTTTTTTACTGATTTCATCGATAAAGACCTTACTACAATGGTGCCTAAAGAAAAATTCCGATGGAAAAAATTCATTCATAAGTGATCTATTTAATAATTTGTGGAATGGAGGGTCATGTCCATCCACACAATGCGAGTCACTGATCAATTTTTTAGGCAACAATAGGATATAATATGATAGGAAGCTAGTGACATAAATACAAATCACCTCCCAAAGACAAATTTTTAAGTCATAATAAGAAAATCCACAGTATATATTTCCAAGTCTGTTTGACAAAACAAAACAAATTGATTTCAGCTAGTTTATGCAAATAATGTATTCCAAATGGAGGAGTTCCTAAATGACCATTTATAGAAAAAATAAAATAAGAACTTGTAAAATATATAGCAAAACAGAGAAAGGAAACTAAAAGTGCTTGTTTATTAATTATTCTGAATAGATAAGTAAAGAAAATTGGAGCAAAATATGAGAGATAAATTTCATAGAAAAATTTTATAAACGTACATTACGAAAGGTCAATTTAAAAATGCGGCAGAGATATCGATAACAGATGGAAACTCGTATATATATGAATATATTCATGAGCATTTTTTCTGCTGATTAACTGAAAGTATGAAAGTAGAACTAATCACTACAGCAAAGGTACTTTAATAGACCAATTGAATTCCACTTAGAGTTATCCCTTTATGAACTTAATTATTCCCTTATTAAAGGCCAAGACCACTGATTTACTGGACAGTGGTAGAGAAATGAGAGAGGCAAAGAGATGGAATAGTAGAAGGAGAAAGTGGCAAATAGAGGAGCTGGGAATACACGTCTAAACAGCGCGTTTATGAACGCGGAATTTTCGAGCAGGAGGTGGAATACAGTATAACGAGAAATTTGCCGGTTCGACTTAATTGGAATACCGAAGAGAAGGTAGAATTATGGCTCATAATATTAAATCAACTAATTTGATATATTAATAATTATCATTCGGATTAGTAGCTGATGTTTTAACGCACTGAGTACATTTGGTATTATGGGGAATGAGAAGTCAAGAATTTTTATTTCTAAGTAATTCGATAAACGAAGATATAAATTTTTACTTTTACCGAAAATTTAATTTTTATCTTCTGAATTAAATCCCTCGAGATTATACCTTTCGGTTCTATGATTTTTCCTGCGATCCTAAAATAAGAAAAGGATCTCCCATCGAGTAGTAGTAAACGGGGTCAGGTTGGATCAAGTTTGAGCCGAGAGAGAAAAACCACATATTGCGTTGCATTTAATTAAATTTATTGGGCCTCGACATAGTATTTATGCGGTGGTAGATTTATGGATTGGTAAAATATTACAATATCATTTGAATATTTGTAATATTACATAAAATGGTTGGTCATGTTAGAGGTTTATCTTTTAATATGCAGTCTAGCTATGGACACAAGAGAATTGAGAGTTGACTAGTCATTTTTTGTTCAAGATTAGACCGAACTGGGTGAACGAATTTTCAAATAGTTGCATAGCTTTATGCTTTTCATAAAAATACCTAAAATAATATAGACTTTTTATTTTGATTCTACATTATTTTTTTAACTTTTTATGTCTGAAAAGCATCGTCGGCTTTTTCATGAAAATTTTTTTAAATAACAGGAAGCATCAGCTAAAAAATCTATTAATATAAAATACAAATACATTTCTTTTAAACATGAAATGTTTTATAATATGTTGGAATACTTCTGAATAATAGAGAAGCAATGAATTACTGTGGTTTTCATTATTTCACCTAGAGTCCCTAGGGCGTCTATAAACCAATAAAGAAAAAGGGTAATTTTTCAGTGCGATGTATACCAGTTTCCCCCATTGAAAGAATTTTGCAATTCAGTCAAATGCGTAAAAGTAGAATAGTATACGGAGTACCTGAAATGGTTTGATACTTAAGAAATATATGACATGTTACGCGACAGATAAGGTCCCTCCACCCATGTTGTCCTTTTTCTGGGTCATGATGTGCTTTTTGTCTTAATTTTGCATGTATAAATATCTCTGCTTCCTTCAGTTAATGAGCTGTTCTTTCCTTGTTAGATCAATAAGACTTATTTAGTTACTATCTCGTCTAAAGCCTTTAGGAACACCGAGGCTGGTGATTTAGCGGCTCTGAGAAGTCTTTACTGTTGGCCATTTAGCATATTTACTTTCGTCCACATGTAATCAACTATCTTCACATGAAGACAGAATCTCCAGATGAGTTTTAAAGCTCCTTCTCATACCGTTTCTTTGGAATGTTACGTGGCTGTTGAATCTGAGATACACTGAAGACTGTTAATTCTTATTATTTTGTTTCTTATTTAGAACGCATTGGAAAATAGCTCAATTTCTTTTCCTATACTTTAATTAAGGCATAAAAAGGAAAAGTTTACAGAGTTTTCCGAATAGAAGTTGCCACTTTTTATAGATGAGGTTTTAGGTGTCATCAACAGTTATACTAATTTCTTAATCTGGATAAAGGACTAAAGAGTTTTTCTTATCCGTATCACTATCCTTTAAGATAATCATACTCGGTGACGTCACAATGGTCTAGGATGGAAACCGTGCCCAAAAAGATGTAGATGCTCACCTGATTTGTGGATATGTTATTCGTCATTGCCACATTTGTATTTAGAGAACGCCCTTATCGAGTTGATTGACTAACCCTTCAAGGTATCTCCGCCTACCTTCACTATTTTGAAAATGAAATGCATAATAGACTCCTTAAGTCCGATGATAGTAATGGCTTATCTCTCAGATTGAGAGGGACTTTGTCCATACAATCGCTAATTTGCTTCTCGTTTCAATTTGGCCTCTTCTCAAAGCAAATTTTATAATAATTTTAGTAATAGTTGGACCTTAGATTTAAATATGTAAATAGATTTCATTAGTATAATCTCACAACTAAGTTATAAATTATAGGATCATTTTTAAAATTAACATATTTTTATCCCGACGAAATTAATATTTGTTACGTATTTTTCTCATTTTTATTGAAATAATTATTAACCTTTATACCGTTTATTTGAATTTATATTATCTACACTGCATTTTACATAATTTGAGTTGAAAGGTGATGAGATTTTGCTAGAGCAACGAGGAATTGTGTTTGTTTTTCTACTTTGATAAGGATATCGGCTTGTAAATTGTTAAAGGTGGCGACGAATACTAAAAGAAACTCAAGCTTTGAATATTTATTTAGAAGATGACTTTGAATATCAAATGAACCGAACTTATCTTGACGAAAAAACAGGAACAAAATGAAAGGAGCACTGTGAATCAATGCTAAATAAACAACACGAATTCCGATGGTGCTGTTAGATATGCTTTAAAAAAGCACCGATAAGAAAACTGACAAAAACGGATATTTCTTCTCTCTGACCACTTTTCTGGTTCCCCAAATCGCTAAATTTCATTGTAAATCCGAGGCAGAGCGAACTTTTATAAACTGGTTTGGAATATTTCCGAACCGATTTTGCCTATATCTCGCATGAAGGGAAAGTGGATCCATTTTCCGGAATTTAAGGACTGCTGAATGTAAAAGGCTTATAAATTTCATCCATGCAAGGACAAGTTTGGATCCTATTGTCTTGATTCCATCTGAATTGCTTGGTGGAAAATCTGTAAATGCATTAAATGTCTCACTCTCTCCAAAGCACGTTAAAGAGCGAATGACCTATGTTTTCCGCGCGAGTGTATGTTTTGAATCTTCCATCTCCCGATATTTTAAAAGATTATTGGAAATGCCTACTATTTTTGTGTGGTCTCTGTGAAATATGCCAAAACGATCTCTGCGACCTGACTCTCAGAATGCTCGAAGAAAGTGAAAAATCACATTAGAGGATCCCGCTAATGACTGCATGATACTGGATATCATGTGTAGCAGTGATAGGAATCAGTAAAAACCTAATATACATGATTATGTGAATCAAATTTCCAGTGGAGTCATGTCCCAGAAAATTATCTCCCTCCATAAATCTCTTACGGAATGCTGTTTGTACTAATTTGCACTTTGCTAGATTTTGTCCTTTTAAATCTCGCATATGCACTTAGGTAGCAAGCGAAGATATAAAGAAACAATATGTCAAACTAAATCAGAATTCAGAAAGAAAAGCTTCACTCAATAAGATAAGTCAGTCCATCACTGATTGAACCGATGGTTAGCTGGCATATAAATTTTGTCTCTCATCTCAACTACGCTAAAATTGAAAGCTGTGGAATATCATATAATTTCATTTGCCTTCTCAACCACCGGAAGAAAAAATGAGCTGATGTGGCAAGACTAGCCTTTCTTAATTAAGATAAACCGGTCAATATGCGCTGAATTGCTACAATTCTGAAGACGATTCATGAAATTTGAATTTTGGAACACGAGTTATCATTTAATGAATACTGTGTAACAATTGAAAATGGTAAATTCTATTGTGTAACTGCCGGCAATAATAATAAACTTTTTGAATATGATATGAATATTACAGTTATTCGATGTCAGGTGCCCTCCGCAACCGAAATATAGATTGAATTTCCATATTTCTTTAAAAAACAGTAATAAGCATCTCGAAGAATGACATGGAGCGGAGTGAAAATCCGTAGAAGAATCCCCAAGAATATGTTATTAAAGCGAAGTGAAGGAAGTCAGGGAAAGCAAGCAGCATCCTGAAATAGTTTCTGGTACAGTCAATGTATTACAACCAGAATTGAAAGTTAACTGCATTAAGCAAACAGAGAATGAGATATTACTTTGAAACCAAAAGTGAATGTGGTATGCAAAACCAAGAAATATGCAAAAATGAAGTCCGGCCAAAAAAGGAGGGAGGGGGGGGGCAAGAGACAGGACCGAACTTCTGGACAACCGCAAATCGAAAGCTTGGCGGAAAAATTTCCATGAAATTTTAGGGACAAAGAAGCAGACTGAAGTTAATGATTCGCCCAGTGCACTGCAGAAGAATGGATAGTTTGCAGGAAAGAAAATGAGCTGAACCCAAAGAAGGTGGGAATGATATTTTAATGAGGGAAAAATATTCGCTAATATTTTCCCTTGAGAAAATAACATTTATTTTGTCTTTTTATGCCTATTATATTTTCTGATTAGCCTTTATATTTGTATTAATGGTCCATTTGTATATTTAAAGGGGATAATTAAAGTTCATTTTGTACCTGACTGACTAATATGTGTCCGTTCTCTTATCTCCATCCGTAGAAACCGGGATATCGGAGTTTGTAAATAGTAAAATATAATTTTGAATGATTTCTATGGTATTTTAGTTAAAATGTTACGTGTTGTCAATCTTCTCATTTCAGTTTTGAACAACATGATTAGAATTAGGATGTAAATCAAAAGGACTAATAAATAAGGATAAAGAACCACACATATATGTACGCGTATTGAATGGAAACATTAATAGTCAAGCACAGATATAAGTGAGAAATATTTTAACAGACCTTCTCTAAAATGGGATTCTAGTATAGCAATTACTTATTTTGCTTTGAGGAAGGTGAAAAATGTACTTGATTATTGTTTCACAAAATTTTGGACCAACAAAACTTTTGGAGAGAAAAAAATCGCTTAGAATTCTAGTGCCTGTCATGCCTTTGACTTAATACGATAGTCACCAAACAACAAGATGAAGAGGAGGCAAGATAGTTAATGGAAAGGTTTGTTTGGAAGAAGCGCAAATTATTAAAAGTAAATATGAAGAGTTGGATTAATAATTTGACGTTGTAGGGTCAAGTGGCGCGATTTTATAATTTAAAGAAAGAAATAAACTAAGAGGTTTAGGACAAGGTTACCTAAGAGTAAACACGCATGGAAGGAATTTCAGGGTCTCAGATCATTCTATATCCACGCTGGAGGGCTATAATGGAAGCTCAAAACAGTAATGCACAAAGCTATGCCAATCGCCATTACCAAAAGTCCTACATGTTAACTTGTATTTCTTTTATTAATAACACAATATTTGCAAAGCTAATGGAACTGTTCTACAAAGTGCAAGTTATCAAATATACTGGGTCTAAGGAGACATCAAAAATCCCATTAGGAGAATTGCTCATAATACTTTATTTGTGCAGATAGAAGGCTTCCTGAAGCCGCATTTTATTACCACTCTTGTCCAAAATTGACTATAACACTGGATGTACACCGATGGGATCCATCCCGTGACCTCTGATTTAGCAGACGTGTGCGTTAACCACGACGTATTTTGATATGCATTTTTATCAGTGCTATCAGTTACAGTTGGAAATTAAATGGAAGTTATTTTTATCTGCAATGAAGATAATACTCATCATTGGAGAAAACCAGTATGCTGACATTACTTTTGTAAAGAATTATTTACTATTAATTAATTTTGCACTAAATCTCAGAATTTAATATATCAGTACATCATTTTAAAATAACTTTTGCAATTCACGAATGCAGATTTTTCGATAATTTGGACAAAAACTTTATTTCGTTCAATTTATGTGTACAAAATATTTTCTAGAAAAGAAAAATTATAGTATTTATTTTTCGTCGTCGGAAGTATAGCCAGAATGATTGACAGATTGTCGGCTTTTTCCTCTTTTGTCGGAAAAGGGAGAAGGACGAACAAAAAGATCGCTAATTAGACTGAGCGCTTGTTCACCAAAAAATAGTGAACAATTTATAAGGATACGTAATTGTTTTTAGGCTCTGTTTTTATTTGTTTCGTTTTCATTTGTTACTTTAATAACTAAAATTTGATTAATATTTCAAGCATATGAGAAATTAAAACTAGGATTTCAGGAAACTTCCATCTTGATTAATTTTTGAACATTTAGAAAAATCATATTATTTATAGAATTGCCTTGAATGAAATCTAATAAGATCTGCTATGTCATTAACAACTTATCAAACTTCCACTACCTGCTCTGATAATTAGACGAGGCAAGCACGCCAAGAAGACGTGACTGACCTTCCAATTTGATCGACAAGTCAATTAACTTTGACCGTTGTCTATATGAACTCATTCGGAAGGCAAAGCCTAAAATTTGATGTTGGGGTGTTATGATATAAACCCATAATAGGTGAACGAACTTAATGGATCCGGAATTCTACTGAAGTAAGACTCTAAGACTTTATGCTCTACTTCTGCTTGACCTACTCAGTTATTTTACTATTCTTGTGTCAAGATTTTCCGCTACTATAAATCGTTTGGCTTTACCATGGTTACCATGGTATGTGTTGATGTGATATCCTTACCCAACGCAATTTCCGCAATGGCTGGCTTATCTAAATGTGCAGTAACCTCAATAGATGCAAATTCCCACATAAGTCAACTGTATGTGGTTAAATTTTTTCGTGTGCTTTATATTTAAAGTTAGTTACGTACTATACGGATGTCTTATGCCTAATCTCTTGCTTTCTGTTAGTAATAACTCCAAAATATACAGCGTCCAAAGGGCATTATAGCTTGCATTTTAAATCATTCAACATTAGCTATTTTTACTATGCACTGTGTCAAACTCTAAGCATAAATAACTGTAAATATGACTTTAAAAATATTATTAAAGAAATTGCTCTAATTGAAAGATAAGCATTTAATCATATTGTTTATTCTTATTAATCACTAAATTTGACCATTTCAGTTTACTGAAAGGGTGGAGTTGATTTTTATATATTACTTGCAATTTTCATCGACTGTTATTAATTCATTTATTTGTCATTTCTATATTTCTGTTAAGTTATTAGACTCCACCGGTTTCGTGTCCCTGCCATGTTACGATTGAGTAAACGGGTTGAGATTATGCCATTCTTTTGGCCTTCGAAAGAAGAAATGAATAGAAGTGCTTAGACCGATCATTGACATTAAACAAACAGTCAATAAGTGCTGAAGAAAGTAGACTGGAATTTTATCAGTAATCCAGGAGATGAATTATACATGAAGCGGTGAATTGCTTGTTATGTAGATATTTTACAACTCAAAGTCGATAATCAAAAGAAAATAACGATTTGGTCAGAGACATTTAAAACTCTATAAATAACCAGAACTGAAGGGACGGAGTTGAAAATTAAATTTTCGAAGTAAAAATGAAGATTTCGTTTTACATTGAGTTGTTGTAAACACCCATCTTAAAGACCTTCATAACATGAGATATTTCATTGGATTCTATGTGACTGGAACTTAGTATTGAAAGAGGTATGCTTCTTTGACTCAGCATTTCAAAGACGCTCAGAGGTGACCAAGTTTGAAAGATTAAACGATGACCCATTTCTGAGTAAAGAGTTAGATAGTCTCAACTTAACTCAAATCTTTGGTTTAGATATCAAGTCGCACTCATAGGTTGAAGAAAATATTATCTAACAGTAAGCATAAAAACAGGACAAAATAATTAAGAAAAATATATTGCAACAGTTCATAGGACTCTTTTATTTTTAGCCTACAATTAAATAAAGGTTTTATTTAGATGAAAAAAATTCCAAAAGATTTTGTAATTGACTACTGGTGTCTTCCAACTCCATAAATCAACCATTTGTTTTCCCTTGATTTCCCTTTAACCCTGTTTGTCGGTTCTCTCAAAGCATTCAAAAAGTGGCAAGAGACAAATTATATTTATGCCAAACAATTAGTAAACAGTTGATTCTTTACTACGACAAAAGCCTCATTAAAAAGGTTTAAAAGTATCTATACACAGAATGTTATGCTTTTTATGATAGAGTTAGTGATTAGTTAATATGCAGACCATCTATTAAATAATGGCTTTGTGAGACAGAGTGTATCGTTATTCATACAACATGTCAATTACTAATCTAGGTAATGGATGACTGACCTCACTGGTTGCACTAATTCATTGAAGGGCATCCAAGTCGTTTTTTTCCAACTTAACAGAATGAGATAGGATACATGTAATATTCAGGCCTCCAGTGCATGCTCATATTAAAAGCCCTTCCAGACACTAGGATTGGAGTATGATTGACTTTCTCCTGTTGATTTTCAAGTACAATCATTTTAATACAATAAAAGCATGCTTTCTCAAGATTTTTTGGATCTTGTGCGCAGTTTCCAATGCGTCCCAGAGGTTCCGAATATGCGAAGTTGATTGAGCCTACGTATAGAGTGTAAAATATCGAAATGACTGACATGCATAATAAAAACGACCATATGCATGTAAACAGCACAGGGTTAAACATTTAGAAATATATTGGTTATTCCCAAAAGAAACCACTAAAATAACGCATACAATAAGGCAATCGAACATGCTACTTGAATAATGAAATAGTATTGGCATATACAACTCAAACCACTTAGAAAATGAGATAGTGTAAACTGACGAATCTCGAAACTGATTATATTCGTAACGCATGAGACGTTTCCAAAATGTTGTCAGTTTGAGTGAAACACAGCATCGTACAGTAGAGGATACTCAAAGATTAACATGCAATATTTTAAAAGAAAGTCGTAATATTATTGAACCATCGCAGTTACCGTTGAGAAATAATCTGTAATAATATCTCTATAGAATTCAATTCAATGTTCAACTGATCAATATGCATACTGAAAACATGTATTTTTACAGTTAGAAGACGTATAGTGAGGTGGAAGAATAATTCAGATGCTGATTAATAACAAGTACAAACACAAGGATCGAAATTGGACTGAAAAATCAAATCACCGTTTTTGACAATGCACAACAAAGGAAAAAAAAAATAAAATAAATCAATCATTATAGAAAGCAAATAAGAATTACATAAAATGAAAATTTATACAAAATTAATAAGAGATAAGAAAATCATGTCTAATTTTTCACCTTTTTGCTATATTTTAAGTTAAGTATGCAGTACCAACGAAAGATAATTCTTAATTACATAGAGATTATGGTACTCAGAGATGAACAGAGGGCGCTAAGATCAAAGCGATCACATAGCTGAGATAATGCAAAATAATTGAACCGTTTACGCAACCAGAAACCGAGTACAAATTCATGCCGCTTTGAGAATAAGACCTATATTACTCCAAATTCCTTTTGATGTATTTAAAAAAAACTGCATTAGAGACGCCCAATTAGTGATGTTAATCTTGCAACGATGAAACGGCTAAAAGGGCACTTTCTTTATTGTGCAATTTTATCTGGAATATTCAGGGAAATATTGAATAACAATATATTTAATAAACTAGTATCTAAAAAGATCAAAGAAGGAATTACAAAGGCAGAAAAGTGTAACCATTACAATTATAAAATCATCCAGGCTAAATTGAATCTAAAGAGGTCCCAAGATTCTTTTCACAAGGTATTTTAATACGCCCTTTTTCATATAGAAGTCAATACGATACTTCCGCAACTGAAAATTTTGCATTCTACCATGCATATGTTAGTATTATCCCTGGCAAGGAATGAATTGACATGAGATAGCATTTAAGCATGTAAAAAAAGAAAATTGCCTAATAAGGGCATAGAGAATGAGTGAACTTAATTAAAAAAATGAGTGGGAAGACAAAATGGTTCTAAATCTCGGTTAATTTTGGATTTCTCAAATTGTCTTTTCACTGAATGCAAACTTCAGAATGTTTCAATTAAACTAATTTATCTATTCGGGTTTCGAACTGGTGACATTTTAATTTTTCTATTACTTAATTAAACAAATAACTTATTAAAATTTAAAAAAAATGGCGGCTTATTTAGTATGAGGCTAGCCTTTGTTTATTTATAAACTAGTTTTCCCCCTTTGATTAGAAATTCCAAGAAAATGAATAAAATACAAAAGGTGGGGATGAAATCATTGTATGACACTTGAGAACGAATATGAAATTAAAGCAACCAAATTTTCATTTAATTCCTCTCAATTTAAAAAGGTATAACAAAAATTAAATAATGCTGTCGAATTAAATGATATTATTTCCATGAAAAAATATCACTTATTTAAGCAATCTACGATCATTTTATGATGAATAAATCGATTATTTTAAGTCTATTTGATTAACAAATGATCAGTTTATTGCTGTAACACAAATGCAATTTGGATATAATGGTGTTAACTGCAAGCATCACAATTTCAAAATAAAAATATATAATGTAAAGAATTCTTTCATTAAAAAATAAGGTTATCTCACGTGCCTTGATGATAATTTGTGCCACTTTGTACTTGATGTCTTCAAGATAGTTGAGGAGTTCATTTCTGTCGGTGATTAGTTTTAAGAAAATTGCTCTTCTACCGTATGCAGAGATTTGGACTTCTTTGTATTTTTATAACCTTTTATCTAACTCTAGTTTATTTGAGACCAGTAGAAAGCGTATATCTGCAATGATTGAGGATTTTAAGACCAATCTGATCAATTTGTACTGATTGCAAATCTGAACTTTGTTCCTCTAGAAGTTGCAACTTCTTCTGATGTCAAATAGACTAGATTTGGTTAGCAATACATGCAATGAAACTGTACGTAGATACTACATTACGTCAAAAACTACTGCATTAGTAATAATAATGACAGAAGTGGTATTAGTAGGAGTCAAGAAGAAGACGAATGTTTTGAAGCCAACTAGTTTGACTTATAAAATGTAACTGTAACGCGTTAGACTCTACGTACTAAATGTCAGAACACATCTGGTCAAGCCTACTTATATTTTATCGTGTCAATTACAACTGATCAGAAAGACAAACTAGACACATTTGATGACAGGGAAGGTCAATCGTGCTCATTTTGCCGTAACTCAAAGAGGGTTTAGTATTTAGTCTATCTAGTCTAGTTACATTTTGAATTCAACATGTGCATCTTTGGAAGCAGAAAGATAAATAATCTTATCTACAGAATCAATCAGTCCGACAAAGGATTACATAACCACAAAGAGAGTAAGTCACCGAAATTCTTTGCCAGTCAGTAGGAGATAGGTGGTGCTCATGTCAAGATGCGTTTGGTAGAGATAATAGCACAAGACTACATTTGTATAAACGAAATTTTGACAGATATGGTGGAATAGAAATTCTCGCATAATACGCCTTTTATTCATTCTGATAAAATGAACTTAAATGCTAAAGCTTAAATCATCAAGACTAAGGAAAAATGTACGATTTATCAGTAAGATTTTTGGAGCATTCTTGACAAGATAACAGGAATTTTTTAAAAATTACTTCTTCTAAATGCATTTTATTAGACTTTACTGCTTTGAAAAGCAATAGGAATTTTTCAAATAACGAGTTTAGTCGATGTGAAGAAATAAGTAATGTACGGCCCATATCGAAGTTTGTATTTTTTCAAGACTCCAAATATTGTATTAAAAATGTAGCTACTCATTAATTATCGTAGTAGTAAAATATGCTACAGCACAAATTTAGTGAATAAACACATTAATAGAATACGAAGCGGGATTCATGAATGGGTCAGCATGATATAATTCATCGATTTTTCCCGGACCATCGCCAAGTTAAGGAGATGTAAAACTGTGAATAAAATATATACTGGGTAAAAATTTAAAGATTTTGGTCTTGAAAGTGAAATTTAACAAACAGTTTAGGTATTTGCCTTTAAAAACATGACCAAAAATTATGTGAGACCACATGGTATGCTTTTAAAGCCTAACTTTGATACCTATTTGTTTAAGATCCAACTGTAAGAAGTCCTCTCATTTTTTGCCGCCATTTTGCAAACCATTTACAATTCATCTGTTGGCAGATTCGACAAAGTTTAGTGATTAGGGCTAGCATTCTCATCTTTACGTGCATTCGGCGTACTATTCAATGGTCTGTCAAAATCAACTCATTTGTAAATGACCCATATGGGCATATTTTTGATTAGATGTTATCTTTCATGTCAATAAATAGAGACCTAAAAGGGAGATAAGGGTGAAAAAATTAAACCTATAATTAATTTCGGCAATTAGTTCATTCACATGACGACATGTGGATAAAAATACCGAATTAATGTGATAATGAAAAGGGGCTTTTAACTTTGTTTAACTTCACTGCCAATGTGTAAAAGTAGGCGGCATTAATAGTGTAAACAGTCAATAATTCTACAAAGGAACTTGCTTAATCGTAAATAACTACTGGAGTTACAGTAGTAGTGGTAGGGCAGTGTGAAACACGCAAGTCGATCACGGGTTGGAAAGCCACAATGTTGCAAGGGGCGCAAGGCAGACGTCTAGACAATATGACGTACGTTTGTAAGCGAGCAGCAGACGACGATGGCAAATAGTTAAAGCTGGACTAATTTTGTATGCATATACTTTGCAAAATTTGTTATCATAACAAATCAATGAACACAGCTTACGGAGCTCTGCTAACTTAAATATTTTAGCTATCGCATTTCTGTTATGTTAAGACTGTAAGCTGCTGAATATCATGCAAAACCATTTTGGCTTCTTGACCACTGGAAGAGAAAAATGTTTTCGAAGCTGTTGGATATTTAATTAAGTCAATTATATTCCATTTAATTATCTTCTTTTTTATAATCTGTTCATAATCTTTTTTTCTGATTAATCATTCGCCTTGAGTGAACACAGCTTATGGAGCTCTGCTAACTGGAACTGTTAAGCTATCTTATCTCTGCTAATGTTGAGACCATATTATACCATACCATATCAAACAATTCAGATATCGTATCAAATCGTCCTGTCTTCTCAACCATTGAGAGAAAAAAACTGCAATGAAGCGGTAAGACCGATCCTTCTTGTTTTAAAAACGGGTAAATAAATATAGACATTCGTAGACACACGTTTGCTGTAATTCAGAGGACGATTGAGGAAGTTTGAATTTTGGAGCACGATCTACATATTTAGTGAATACCGTACAGCTGGAACTCCTTGATACTTTGACGTTGCTCTCAAAATCTTTTGATCCTCCGTTAACCGAATTCAGCTGCTTATCACAACTAATAATTGTAAATTTTTCTATTACTGTGGCAATAATAATATGAATAATCTTGAATATGGTTTTAAATGATATTTGCTATATTTCTACCCATCAACAAAATCTTTCTTTTTCTATGCATTGAGGTAAGAGGTTACAACATATTATACTGGACCCGTAGCTATCAACTGCGATATGATAGATTAGAAAGCAAAGACGGCTTTAATCAAAATCACTAGAATGAGGAAAAAAGAGGAAATAAAAAATGTAGATACATTAGAAGAAACCTCAAACTGTCCTTTTCAATCGTTTGTTTGAAATCATATGTTATCGGCATCGCGGCAGCGGCATTTTGAAAAGCACAACAGCCGTGAATTCCCTCGAGAAAAAGAAAGTGCACTTTTTGATTAATCACTGATATTTTTCCCCTTTCTCTTTAAAGATTTGATTTGCTTTTCATTTGCATTATTCTTAAAGTCTAATTCATACATTAAAATAGGAGAAATATAATTGATATGAAAATTTATTATATATGTAACAATATAACGCAGAATTTCTGGAGATGCATTTATCAAAAAAGTTTCAATGAAGAGCCTAGTTCAAATTGCTACAGTTCAACAGCAGCAAATTATAAACTATTCGGATATACTCGAAGTTAATTCACCTTCAATGGAATCGAAATTTACTAAAGAAATACATGCGACAATTCATATGAATTAAAGAAATTGAAATAATTTCTCTAAATGCATTAACGAGAGTGCTTTTGAAGCTTGCCGTTTGCATTAAGAAGGTATTTTGAAGCTGCGTATATGAAAAGTGTATATTTTATTAGCGTTAATCTGTACAATCGACCATTCCAATAAACAGATATGCACAGATGAAAACCAATCTCATGAGACGTGCATACTGGTAAACTGCAAAATCCCCAAAAATTTCACCAATTTTCAGAGAGCCTAGTAAGCTGAGGCATCGGTAATTGGAGTTAATTAAACAAAGGTCTCATAGGAACACTATGAGGAAAAGGTTGACCTCAAGGTCATGCCATTGGTTCCTGACAATGTTCCTTGTCTCTTTCAGATTGATATAAATCAAAATAAGGGCCTGTAATTGTAGGCGTAAACACAATTTCTTTGTCTACGAGGGTTGGATATTACCTTTTGTTAATATTCCAAGCTATTCCTCAATATTAAGTAAAGTTGAGGTCATTTTATGATTTATCTTTATTGCTAGAATCGTTAATCGAATTTTTCACCTTCTAACACCACTTCATTAAACCATTAAAACAAACTATTTTTCCATTTACTAGCAACGAGACTGACAAATCCTCCTTCTCTTACTTATCTCGTTCAACTCCTAATAGCTTGGAAAGTTAGTAACTTAACAAATTTCTCCTAAACTGCAAGCCAATTTTGAAAAAGGTCAAGACTTCATAATATTAATCGCTCATATCTTTCCATACGCAAAAAACATGTATTTCCAAGTGGTTTTAACTTACTTTGAGACTTAAATTCTAGACAAAGATATTTCCATTTTCCAAAATTCCTCTAGCTGGAATAAATCCAAACAGAATAAAAGTTATTCTCCAATAATTCAAGAGGAACGTTATCTTCCTAGTGAATTAAAATTAATTTATCTGGTTTCTCACTTCTATTTCTAATGAATTAATAGATTCACTCTGATTTGTGTCTATTTTCAATAAAAGTTAGAATATCGGAGGCTTCGAATTCATTTTCTTTGAATAAAAATATTACAGGAGTTGGAAATTTTATTGAGTAGTAATTTTATTTAATTAATTTAATTTTTTATTTTCATAAATTTGTCATTTTGATTATTTAGGAAAAATTGGTCGAAATAAATATATCTTAATGCAATAAACACTCACCATCCAAATGAAATATATGATTGAAATTGCTGCTTCATTCAAATATCTGAAATATCTACACGAATATTAATTGTGAAATAAAAAAATGTATGAAAGCACAGATGCCAAATTAAATTATATTTAATGATGAGGTGACAAATCAAATAAATGATATTAAGGTTCTTTAAAAGAAGAGAAAAAAATCAAGGAATTAAAAAGTTTAATGTCATCTGAATTCTGTTTTCATCAAAGTTTCTATCTTGTTTAAGTAATTAAATTCACCCAACGGGGTCTGGCTTTCCGAAATCCAAATCCCTGGATCTGGGTTTTTGATCGTTTAGCTTCAATGATTAGCTCCAATGATTAACTGCTTAATGTTCCATATTTGCAGTATGCAGAGCTATTTTAAATAATTTGAGGGACAGTCCGCTTGCATTCAGATATTTTTATTTTTTTCAAATAACCTAAGTGCACCTGGTTGAATTAGAATAGATATACCACTTTTGACTCATATATCCGGTCTGTTCTAAATGACAGTCAAACAGAGGACGGTCAAACCTACTCAGGGTATTGTGATTTGGCACCTACGATATAACACCTTTTTCACTCTAAATAGACGCTTAGAACCTGAATTTCAAAATTTTTATTTCTAGCTTATCTCATTCTCGTCACCTTTTTACCAGTTTCATAGAATTTTCGTCCACCACTGAGTTCACTGTCTTTTGATTCGGGTAAGACTGCAGTTTCCTGCTAACCTTGAGGAAGATCATTAGTATTTTAAGGAGACATATCAAAGCTTAACTTACCCGGATTCAAAAATATTTTGCCATTGAAATATTTGAATTTTTAATTTACATTAAATTAATTCACTCGATTATTATTAATTGTAGGAAGCAATTGAGATCGATTAACAGAATTTCCAACAAATGATAAAGTGGAAGAGACCAAAAGGATGCTGAGTGATGTCAAGGTATCAGAGGGTCTAACGTCACTTGATTCTTGGATTCGAGTAGTACAGCATTAACCTGATGCTCCAAAATCCAAACTTCATGAATTATCTCCTGCATTACAGAAAGTGCTTGTCAAAGATATCATGTTGAGTCTGTTTTTTTAATCAAGGAAGAGCGGCCTGCTTTCAAATAGTTGAGAAGGCAAAATGGTCTTACGCGATATCCCGCTGCTTACACACTTAGTATAGTATGGATGAGATAGTTGCAAATTTTAAGTTCCAATATTATTTAGGGTAATTCGAAAGTTAATAGAAATGCATAATTCTCATAAAATAGTTCTGGATAGATGTTAAAAATTAAAGGTTAGTAAATCTTAAGTCCATTAGACGTTAAAAATGTAAGAAAAATGATGTAAAAATTGCTGTTACTCAAGCAAATATAACAAAAGCATCTGCGTATTTTCATGTAATTGAATTTGTTTGAATGTTGTCCTAAAACATACACAAACTTTCATTTTATTTTCCAATTTTTATCACATTTTCCGACAGCAGTGTGGGACAAAAGCCGGCTCAGTCGTATTTCATTATAAATTCTCATTTAAAGTGTTAAAAAGAAGAAAAGAACGAGGACGAGGAGCATTATTTTCAAAAAGAGGTGAATTTGTACACAAACACTCAGCACATTGTTTAAATCATGTGCGAGAGCAGTAGCGGCGCTAATGCCGACAGTGGCATTTTGAAAAGACGGACGCAAAGCGGTGTTCTCATTCCCATGGGAGAGTGAAAACGAAATAGGAGTGTCCTCTGCATTGTTGTGTGTGTTGATTAATCATAAATTTTCTTTATTCAACAACCCACACAAGTGATTTATTTCATCACTACTTTTTATTGTCCTCCTTGTGTTTTACTACTACTATTTTTGGAGTGAATAATTGAACTTGAATTCGCTTGTAAGGAAGAATGTTCACAGGTTTAAATTCCTACCAATTAACTTAATGAAGTTATGAAAAAATGTGATTTGATTTTTTAACAAATGCATCGGTTATGGTATGCGCAATAAGCCAAATAGTAAATAAACTTTAGATTATACAACTAAGAACTCATTCAAAGACCTAGGTTCAAATTCATAGAATTTGGGCTTTGGAAAAACAGAATACAATGCCATGAACGTGATGTCACACATGATGATCTAAACGTCAGCCGAACTTAAAATCTTTTGAGGCAAAGATTTATTACAATGTCTACTTAATTCTCTTTCCCTTCTTTAGACGTCTCATCCAATTTACAGTTGAAAAATTGCTGCCATGGAAAACAGCAATTTCTTCTTATTTGTAAGATTTTCTGAATGAACAAAAATGTTAATGGATCAGATTTCAAAATAATCAGTTTACACAAAGTAACGAGGCCTTAAGCCCTGTAAATTAAATTCCATAATATGTGTAAAATAAATGCTTATACGTGCTAATTAAAGTGCACAGGCGATTGAAATAAAAATCATCAAAGAATAATCTAAGAACAAAGTTAGTGATGAATCATTACAGAATGCATACTCAACTCGATACATACGAAGCTCAAAATGATAGATTTTTCAAATGGTCCGGAAAGACTGAGGTGGAAGCTGAGAAACGTTCAGGTGAAAATTTAATTTCAAGCGTGGACGTCATGTTTAAGAAAATATTTTAAATGATATTGCAGCTCTCTGAATGGGATGCAATTCTTAACTAAAAATCTCTTTAACAAATTAATGTTCTCTGCTCCCTATATGAAAATAATATTTTACAAACAAATCTTATATGTAAGATTCTTTTGTTTCCCCTTTTAAATCTCCCTTTTTTTCGATTTCCTTTCGCTCGAAAGAGTTACTTTATATTGCGGTTATAAAGAGTTTATAATATAAATCCACCTATCGATACGAAACCTTGTAACTTATTTTGGCGTGGTGGATTGGGTTATTTTTATGACTAGTGAAATCTCTTAGGGACTCTAAGAGTCGATTGCGGCATCCTACAGAGAAGAGCAGATCATAACGCCCTCAAATGGACGTTTACTTGTCTCAGTTGTTATTTGGCTTATAAAATTGAAAGGTCTGTTAATGTATGCTCTACCTAATTTAAAATGAATGATGCAATAGGGTGTTGTAACCAGAATTCCAGTATATCCCCTGACCTGACATACCACAAGGTCTGAAATCTCCCAAAGTAAATTTTTTGCCCACTACATGGCTAATGATCTATTGTGGTTATGTCCTTGCTCCACACCGAGAATTTATCTTCTTCCAGCATCAATCACAAATTCTCATACTGAGACTTTTGGCTGACGTAAGGATTCAAACTTCTACCTCACTCCCTGTATTTCATGATTTTTCCTCAATAAATCTTGCTTATCATAAATCCGCGTCCTTTCAATCTTGTTGCTTGATGAAGGCTGCTATAAATTAGGTAGATGATAGCTCATATAATCTCTAAGGACCTAGACACAAGATTGTTTACCTAATTTTCTCATCACTTTGTTCAAATATTATAAAAGCTTAACATATCATTTTTGCTATGAGATATCTAATAATAAATTGATTGTGTTTTCATCTTGTGATTTAAGCTGACATGAACTGACGCTATCCAAGATCAGGATCATTTAATTTGTCTCATTGAGTTCATTTTCCTTAGCAATTATTTATTCAGTCATAGGTAAATTTAATTCCTTATTTTCTCACTGCTCTCTCTCTCTCGTTGAGAGCATGACTCGTAATATTCTCAGAGAACAGACCGAAATCTTTATTGTTATTTTTATTGACACTTTTCGTGACTTCTCGCACAGCTTAAGTCAGCCGCGGGCATAATAATGGACGAATCGGTATACAGATTTCGGAGGGTGGGGAGAGGAGTAGGGGGAGGGAGGGGGCGAATATGGGATAAATGTTAGAGGAAATTGCATTTGTCTCCTCCTACAAGACGTGTTATTTGTACAAATGCTAACAAAATCAGTCAGGTAATTCTTATACACTAAGTGGATTTACCTACACATGAAAGGAAGTATATAATTGCATTCATTTATGCTTAATTTAATCCAAGATTTTGCATCTGCGAAGAATTTTGAACTCGAAACAAACAGTTTTATTGATACTGAGCTAATGATTATATTGAGCAAATTTTGGTCTGACTGCAGGTTTTACATCCAACTGACATTTCACTCAATCTTTAGGGAGCCGGAATAAGTAAAGGCTATATATATATACATATATTAAACGTGTTAAAGACTTAATTTTGCCTTCATTTTTGAAAGCCGTTAAGACTTTATTTATTTTGAGTTTGGTTGGAGCATGGATTAAAGACAACTGAGTGAAAATTTGCGCTAAATAAGAAATTCTAAGTTTTTTCTAGTCAACATTAATCAAATTAATAGGTTAGAGGAGAGTTTACTTTTGTAAATTTAGTAATAGCTTTGGTATTTGAAGATTGTACGTATTCCGATTTCATACCTAAATAGTGACTTGCTGCAGTTATATAATATTTCTAATTAGTACAAATCAAATACTTCAACCATTGCGTACTACCTTCTTTCCATTTGATCCTTTCAAAAGTATTGCATAATTAATATAATATTTATTTATTGAATCTGAATTAATGCTTGAATGGTAATTCTAAATTATGGAATAGTTATATCAAAGACATGATCCCAATAAATAATAATTGATGGTGATTTTATATCTACCGTTATAAAAATGGTTGACTAACTCCTTATCAAGATAAATTGTGCGACAGAATAATGCTGTGCTGCAATCCATACCAAGAGGCATTTAGAAATAAAATAGCTTGATAACAGAAAGATGCATAGCTGTCAACTTTACATTAACTGAACGAAAAGAATATCAAAAAGTGGTTGAATTCGTACTCAAATAGGGCGTTTTGGCATGTAATACTTAATCCATATGTGGTCGTTGGAAGTTCCCTTAAACGGCTTTAATGTCAAATTTCCATCATTTACGTCAATATTTATGTGTTTGTGCTGCATATATATGAAAACTTGGGGAAAGAATTCCACAACGTTTGAAGATGTTAAAAAATATGAAAGAGTGCTCTTAGGGAGGTAATTTTGAATACCTTTTTCTCTTAACTTTATCGCATCCAAAGAGACTCATTTAAAGTAGATAACTCTGGCGAACCAGAATTTGGTGGAAAATATTTGTAAGACAACTTTAAAAGTGGCAGTTAATCACTTAGCAACAACAAAGTATTTACTCAGTGGCTACATGAGAATTTATCTCTTCCTACTTAGAAAAGTTTTATGCATTGTCAATGCAAATTTTTCCTGCCTTTCCTCGAACTCTTTTTATAACTATCAGTTTAAACTACTGGAAAGTTCAAATTTGTAGAACTTCTTCAAAAGGTATATTTCCATCAGAATCATTTAATATAACTACGTTTCATTCAGTCAAGTGTTCAACAAAGGATCATTAAAACAAGAATTATTATTATACTTTGTATGGTCTCAAGCCGATTTTCAAATATTTTTAATCAATTTCTCAAAGAATTGATTTTAAAAATAAAAGGCCTTGATAAATATTTGGTTATAATAATAAATAATTTTTAAATGCAAACATATGGCATCCTCCCATTATAGATCGTAAGAGGGTAACGCTCTAATCCTCAGGCGATGATCGTTACTGGTTGCTCATCTAACGAACTAAGAGCGCAAAATCAGTCAACTCTCTCAGCTTACTTACAATCGTTCTGTTTAACACAATTCAGAGCTGAAAAGGATCCTTTTCCCTGCATTTTATGACCTCTCTGTATATACCTTCCCCTTTCCTGAATAATTTCTCTCTGGTTAATCATAATGCATGCGATCCATCTAAATCTTTTGCGAAAGGTTGTTTCATTCTTATCAGTTTTGGGAAGAATACTAATTCTGCATAAGTATATTTAGCCTAATTTAGGCATGCTTCGAAAATTAGTTTTATAAATGGGATCAGTGATACTTTAACCCATTACTTTTTTAAAAAAATTGACCACTTATTTTGTCGGAGATGCCGATTAATAAAAGTAGAAGTGAGAGGTAATCGGTCGGATCTCGGAAGCATGTCAACTTCTTTATCATCAAAAAAGTCGTCTTATCAAATGGAAATTCTTTCTCGTTTAAGAATGCATCGCCATCAGCGGTAAATTTAAATTAGTGCATTTTTATTCTGATCATAGGTTAAATTAAGGCAACTCAGATGACTGTAAATTTTCACGTAAATTTTGCTTTCTAACCTGATGGAGAGAGAAAAACAAAGCGAGAACGAGTAAAGAGGACGAAAAAGAGGGAGAAAAAAGAGAATGAAGCAGAAGCGGTTAGTGGTGGGTGGGGAGGGGGAGCGGAAACTAAAGACGACGTCAATGTTGTCATGGAGTGCCAGAGGAATATAAAAGATTATATCTACCGACACTGCCGACCAGTTATCGTTGATCAACTTGCTCTCAACGTGGCTACAAGATGGTATTTTTCTACGCTAGTTCGTACAACGCAAAAACGAGTAAAAAGGGAAGTAGTAGACTAGGAAAGGAAAGGGTTAGATTAGGTGTATGTGTGAGCAAAATTAAAAACTGCTTCTGCTAACCGAAATTTGTCTTTAGAATACGAAAATATGTCAAGACAAATCGGCTAGAAACTATATTCAAGTTAACTAGCCATTTGATAGTTTATATAAAAATTGGGAGATGCATGTCATCCAGCGCAATATTTCAATAATTTAAATAACTGCAGAAAATTTACCATTTACGAATACCCAGTGTAACAAGATTAGATTAGTTTACAAAAGACTAAATAAAGATGAAATCCAGCGCTACCACTAGCACAAATTTTAAGTAACTAATAAAAATGTTCAAACTCTTTAGCGTAAACACATCTATCCCGGAGCCAATTTTGGAGGAGGCTTTTATTCTACAATCTCTTGACCAGAATTACTCATTTCGATTGTCCATCCACATCACTGGATGCCCACCGATGAGAATTGATTTCGTGAACTTTAACTAAGAAAAGTGAACACTGCAGCTGCGCACATCGCATTTTTTACCTGCAGAAGTCAGAAATAAGACTGAATTGAGAAATAATTGATACACTACAAATGCAGAAATGGTCTGTGAACAAGCTTTTATGATCTAAAAGCCGATATCTTTGTCATTAGGAAGGAACAACACAAGTTCTTCTTGTTATTGCAAAAATTTATTGCAGCTCAGTTCGAATTATATACAATACATCATAATTTAAATGTGTTCATATGAAGCGTTATTTTCAATAATAATAAGGAAGTATAAAATAAAATATTAATTTCCTAAAGGAAAAATATTTCGTGATTTCTTATAACAATATTTTCATACTGAGACAGACACTTTCTTGTTTTATGCTAGCTACTTTCTATTAACTTGCAACTATAAAGCAGATGCAATAAGAAAATTCCACAAATTTATGCATTTATAAACCAAAAAATTTATTAACTACTGATCAGAAAAAGCTTTGAAAGTCTTCCAAGCACATAGCTTCTTCCTAACTGATGGAAGCAATTATAGATGGGGAGCCTGCACATCTTAATTAAATTAGTACTAGTTCCAATTAAAGCAACTTTTATTACCCAGCTGAGTTCGGATAAAGATTTCTCCTTCAAAATCTAACGATGTAAGAGGCTAAACGGAACCAACGACCTTTGGCAGGGCTGATGGACGAGATTCGAGATTGACTAATGGTATATTGGATGGCAGCAGTAGAGAGAAAGGGGAAGAATAATTTAAACGGGTAGAACAGAATTTACAGTAGTTGTTGTCTCATCTAATTAATTCTACGGTGGAAGTTTGAATAAAAGCGGTTATATAAACAGTAACTGTAACTAATAGCGAATGGAAGTTACTGAAATTCTTTAAAAAATATCAAAAAACGATTTAAAGCAAGATTACATATTTGAAAATTAAATAATTGCTACTACAGGATACTAAACACTCTCCTCTTCCTTGAATACATATTCATATTTCTTTCAAACATGAGTTTTTGAAGCTGACAGTGCCAATTCATTAGATCAAATTCATATAATAACTAACACTCTCTACGGATAAATAAGGTGTCCTAAGCAAATCAAGAGTACCTAGACATTCACTGAAAATTAGGTCTCCCCTTATCAAAGATGTGGTAAATACAAAATATTTCGGTCTTAGGAAATATCATAATTTTCGTTTTAACTTGTTCAAATTTTCAGTTGCCGTCAATTATCTTGCTTACATTTCGCGCTTAAAATTAAATATGGCAGAGTTTCGAAGTATGTACGTCGCACGGACTAGAAAACTATACAGCGCCCAAAATTAACCGCGGCCGGTCATCTGATATTCCCAATGGGTGAGGTGTTCCAACTGGTTATATGTTTTCTCGGTTTCAGAGCAACTGTTTTAAATATATGTACTGGTCTACAACTCCAAAACAGACACGAGAACATTAATGTAACGCCACAGTTAAATCACTTTTGGGGGAATCGGAAGGAGAGATTTTGGCCATAAACTTTAGAGGGGGCGCGTGCGAAAAATAGTGATTTTTGTAGAATATGGTTAAATCTTCCAACTACGGCAACCATCACTACATCTGAGACTAAATATGTGAAGTTCAAATATACTAATGGATGCAACTTTATTAAATCAGATGTGCAGCCATCCAAATCATCATATTTAATTGAGTGTTCGGCTGATAAATAGGGAAGCCATGTGCATAGAGAATGAAACTGGTTAGATCAATCTGAGCCCACGAAATTCCGGATGGTTCTATCGTATCTGAAGTTTTTTTGTTCCATCAAACGGAGTAAAAACACAGGATGAGTTGTAAACACTTTTTCATAAAACTTTGATCTCACAGGTTTACATTGTTCAAACTGGTGAGTCGGTGTTTACCCACTGGATAAATTGGGAGAAGAAAATCAATAAAAATATTTGTCTTCATTGATTTTGACGATTTCAGCCAAACTATAGGTCAATGACTTTACAGATCTTTACCTTAATTAACCACTTTAATGCGTTTGAAAATGTTTAGGAACGTTTTACAGTGATATATAATGGGTAAATACGGTCGTATCATTCACTCGTGGTCATTTGCTGTCCCAATGGTAAATAGCATAAAAATTTTTTCCCCTCTACTGAACACTGAAGTGGAGTCAGAGGAAGCGCGGACAGGAAGAGAAGGAGGAAGAAGTGTCAAGCTGTCAGTTTGCGCAAAAACGGTGGGGACAGGCAGATTGCCAAGTAGCAGTCGTTGTCGCAGTAGCTTTTGCTATCAGCTAGGAATCGTCAAGTCAAGACCGAGCTGAGCCCTGAAACAGCAAATGACTTCTTCTCTTGTCAGCATCCTACGCAGGCAATTACGTATCCAATTAATTACACTTATATCTCTAACTGTTAAAAGAAAACAGAAACAACAACTTTTAAGATTGTGAGAGGTGGAGAAAACTTTAAAATATGCTTAAAAGGCTAATAAAAGGCAGGCATACGTATGGTTGAAGATATTTACAAAGTGCAGCCCGGTAGTTTTAAAATGATGGGTGTAATAATTACGTTACTAACTTTGCTTGAATAGAAGTAATTTGAAATGAGTGAGGTGACGGGAGAGGACCGATTTATTGAGTTTTCTTGATGAAAATAAAATCGGGGTGTTTGTTCATTGTGATATCAAATATCGTTAGCCATTTTGGAATTTTGAAATCCGCAAAATGTTTTGAAATTCATTACAGGAGGCAATGCTATAATTTTTCAGATAGAATTTCTTAGGTCATCTGAAAATAGAATAAATCCTATTTTAACTAGGAATAGGCGAAAAAACGAATTTTAGAAAAGAATTTATGCATTGCAAATAATATATCAATGTACTAATAACGTTTTAACTGACAGCGACTAGCTGTTCCTGACAGTCAGAAGTTACAAATTTGTCGAGGTGGGGTGAATAACTATTCAGTTTAACCAACTAACCAATAACTCCCAAAATCGTGAAAATGAACTCGAATAGAAATCCATTCGGTTGCTTTTGACATCTCAACTTGCACAAATTCAGTCACAGGAAAGTTTTCGATACTTTTTAAGTTAAGGGTTGACCCCTTGATGAATAATGACCTCAAATGAAGTGAGATTCGTTCATCTTTTTTACGGGAGCCCCTTCATTCCTTGTTAGTCTTTGTGCGGTAATTAACTTATTAATAATAATTAAAAGTCAACATCCTAATATTTTAATTCTTAACCTTGACCTATCAAGATTTGTGAAAGCACATATTTAGAAGACTTTCGCTTTCGTTTTAGTAAAAATTTGGTCTAAAAGACCTTGTCGTATCGAAATGTGACAAGTTGCATTAAAATGGTTGTAAGTTATCAACAAGCACCAAATTTGAAGACGAACTTTCAAATTTAAAACGTATTTATATAAATGAACATAGACATGACTTCTGTTCAAGACACTTAAACATCAAGGAACTAATGTTAATAAATTGGGCAGGTAGGTCTATTAAACGGATATATGTCAAAATAAGTTCATGAAACACAAAAAATATATTTTTGGTCGATTTAATCTCAGTTGGCTAAAATTGATGATAATCCATTTTATTTCTAAATCAAATTATAAAGGGCCAACCAATTATTTGAATATTTAGAGGAGGTATTTAAGTACATTCTTTAAAAAATGATATTATACCATTTTACCCTATTAGATACAGACCATCATATTTCTAAGTTAATCGAAGTTGGGCGCTGAAATGGGTAATCAGTAGATTTACTTGACAATCACTCTTCTGCCCTTTTCATTCATTCACTTTTTCTCCTCCCTCATCCCTCTTCTCCGTTTTTGTCAGTTGGCGTCGCTGCCATCGGACACTGTCGGCATGTCGGGCGGGAGGCAGACGACTCCCAAAAGAGGGGTGCATATATCCGTTCTCTCTCTGAGCTCTCTTTACTTCTCTTTCTTTTCCCTTACATTTTTAATCAAGTAGTCAGCCATATTTTTGACATTCCGCGCATATCACTCAAAAATGTTGCTTCTCTTCTTTCTTTCCAAATTGTAAAAAAGTATATATTAATTGCAGGGAGCAAACGGACATCCGTTAATCAGTAGAATTTTTGTATATTTCTGTGTTAGATTTATTACAGGTTAGCCATGATTATATTTAATAATATGCTTAAAAACAGACAGTACCATTTTATATAAATTCATTAAATTTAAGTTAGTCCTTTTAATTGAGATATGATTTAAAATGCATGTTAAACTATTGGTAGAAGTTACGCTTATTTAAACAATTATAAGGTCAATGTATTAAATGTGAATTATTATCCAAAAATGAAAATTATATCATTAAAATGAAGAGGTCATTTGATGGATCATTACCTATTCTTTATCTACCTTTGCCCTCAAAAACCATTTTGAAATTTTCAACTGTTAAATGCGTTTTAGGCATATGGTTACGTTAATTTTCTCATATTCATTCTGCCAACTAAAAGCATTCCGAGATGACATGCCCTTGGGACATACACAAAGATTCTATGAATAACAATTTGGACCGGGAAGGAAAATTACTAGTAGAAGATCCTTTCTGGCAAATATCCGTTGATACGTAAAATGAATAAACAATTGTTCGAAAAGTGATACTGAATCCTAAAATTAAAACAAAATTGATTAAACGTAAATAGGTTGAAAGTTGGAGCACATTTTGCCTAGTTGATATCCACTTGACTTTTAGATAAATGCATTCATTTTTACATCGAATTTAAATAAAATAAATTTTTATTAAGTTATTTCATCAGGTGACTAAGTGGATTTGAATTCTTTCCTTATTATGGCACATTCCCTTAGCAACTCATTATACACAACTTTATACCTCCCCGTCTGTCATTTGGATGACTTAACTGAAGTTGATTAAAAATAGACATTTCGAGAGGTAAATTTTCTTTTCGATATTTTAAAACAATTTATCTCCTTCAAAAGATGCAAATCTATTTTGAAGAGATGCATAATCCAAGTCTTGAAGTTGAAGCCCATATCCGGCAACAGTTTTATGCCTTCTACACGAAACCAGAAGCTAAAATATGGAAGAAATAAACAATGGCAGGTTGTCACTTTTTATAAATAAAGATTAAGGCCCTGTGCATCTTTCTTACCTTTTTTCTGCGTATATGCATTTTAAGAGGAGAATTTTGAATAATTGAGTAGATCCGGCCTGAGCCGACACCGTCGTTTCCGGCTATTTTGCTATGGTCTCTGGTAACTCTTTCACTTTTCCTCATCCTCTTTCTGCATTATTGATGTCTGTGCGCGTCAAAAATAACATGCTCCTCTTTCTCAGCATGACAGTCTGTCAGTGCCGCTTAGCTTGCTTTTTCTACTTCGTATCCACTTTAAGCAAAATTAATTTCACTAAAAAGTGCACTTATGTATTTAAAATATCTTTATTTATTAGAAACTAAATAAATATCGACTGTATTATAAAACTATCCTATTTTAAGTAGAAAGTTTTTCAATAGAAATTAGTCTGTATTTGTTTCCTTTGACTTTGGTTGAACATGATGAGTAATTCAACTTGAAAATCCATATTCATGAAATACTGTCCCTTAGTGAAATAGTGAAATAGCTTTTGCATCGCGTGTGTCGCTAAACAAAGGACCTCATTGAACCCAGCGGCCCGTCTAGATCCAATGTAATCAGATAGAATGCAAAATGACAATGGATGACAAAGACAGAGATGGCCAGAATTGGGAATCCTGCCATCTTGCCCTTTATTTAGCAAAAATTGAATTTTATAGAAATTTAAAATAGGAGCAAATTTTACTATTAAAAATATCTGAATTCCTAATGAGGAGGGCACCTTTAATTTGAAAAGTTGTCTGCGATTGTTTTACTCCCATCAACTTCAGTGAGTCAATTTTAAATTATAAGTCTGCAGAATGGTTTATTTAGGCTTTGATGTCGCCAATCTCAAAATAATATTAAAAAACTAACTTCGTTCCGTTTGACTTCGTGTGCAATTAAAACGGAGTATTATAAAGAATGCTAAATTCTTCAGAACAATTTTAAGATATTTTGTGAATTTGAAAAGTCCATTGTCGCTCTGTTAAACAAGATTTAGTCAAAGGATTCAACTGTCAACTTCTAACAAAACTAAATTTCATTATTTCGTTCTATTTATTTATTTATTTTTATTATCTAGGAATATAAAATATTAATAGTGCGTACATATCAGAGCGATCAAGGCGGGTCTCCGAGCTCTGATCCAGATCAGTAGTAAGTGGTATGGAGTTCAAGGTTTCATAAGACCTGTAGGTTATCAGAATGTGAAATTTACGTTGCAGTTTTGTTCGCAGCTTCACGCCATAGCACTGAAATGCTAAAGCGTCAGCATAAGGTTGTTTGAATTCAAAATTTCATATCTATGAAGTTTTGTTCTGATTAAACTGAGTATCTAAGGGGCAGCTAGCCGATATTAGCTACGATAGTGCAACTTTACATTCCTCGCAAAATTTTCAATAAATTTGCAAATGTGCATTGTTTCACAGAGTTATTTTCAAGCGTTCAAATTCCTATTAATTAATAGGCAAAATATTTGGTAATTACAAGAATATGTCTATCCAATTCATAAAATAAGAATTTCATCTATTTGAATTTCAAAATTCAAACATTTGATGTAATGGGTGAATTTTTTAGCGCTTTTTATTAAATGAATAGTAAATCAGTAAAATATTCTCTGCTTGAATGTTTTTTATTCCATTTTAGGCACATGCATGGTTGACAAAATGGCACTAGTTCACACGCTAAATGGTGACGATGTTATGGACCATGAATACTAGCGCAGGCCTCCCACAAGGTGGAACTGTCTTTCAATTTTCACGGGAAGTGGTTATGTGTGCTAACATAATTTACTACCGTCATTCCCATGAGAAGAAAAAGATTGAAGCAAATGGATTTTTGAGAAAAACTGATGTTTATTTTTCAACATTAACCATTCTTATTAAACTGAGTATATTTTGCTACACTTAACTTCTTACTGGGAAAAAATTAATAGGGCAATTCTATTTCAGTTAATTTCAAACTATATCCAGTCATGAAATATGCCATTTTCAGGAATAAATATATAAGGTGGGAACGCATAGCTATATTTCATCAGAGATTTTTCATGCATGTAGATTTCAGATTAATTTCAATTTTGGAAGTGAGTACTGTAGTTTTAGCTTCAATTCCTTCCGTCTCAGTTTAATTTAATAAAGGTGTATCTGAATTTAAATGTACTATTGCATTTCTTACCAAAATTTTAGATTTTACCGAAAATTCTTTTAGTTATTTTACCTTTGAGATCGGTGTCTTCATAGAGATGTAATTTTCTTTGCTCAAAATGGTGTTAATTGTACAAGGAACAATAAAATATGTCGTTTATTTTGTCACTTACAACTGATCATAATTGAAGAAATGCTATTTATAAAAAATACCAGATAAATAGAGATTCTCCGCATTTTTATCATTGGAGATTTTATTCAGATTTATAACTAATGAATGTGTATTAATTAAGCATTTCTCATACCAGAAGTGAGAAAAATTCATATTATAGTATAGTATAATAACAAGAATAACTACCGTAAATATAAAACAGACAAATTGGCCACTTTTACTTTAACTATAGGGCAAATTTAAACTTGTGGCCACTATCGGAAGGTTTCAATAAATCTATCCAATTAAGCGAAGTAAAAATCGCTTGATATTTTATCCTAGCATCCTACTTGCATGTCTTATTTCCCCTCAATTAAAATAATTTTAATTTATCTATTAGATAATCGCGTTGTTAACTTAATTAAATTTTAATTTAGATTACATTTCACTTAAGAAAGTGAGCTTTTTAAACCTCGAAAGAGAAAGAAGGAGGAACAAGCCCAAATAAAAACCCCTATTGCCTACCTTTTTATTCGAACCTACTTAATTCTTCCTTATAGTTCTTCTGTCTTCGTCGTAGTCAACGCACCTTTTTTTCCAATCAAACGAAACTTGGTGTTTTATTTTCACTTCCCACTACTCTCTCTCTCCTTAGCTTCCCGTTTTTAGTTTCTTTCTTGCCTTCTCGTTCGGGCAAATTTCTTGTCGGGCGTTTTTGTTTGAGTTAAATTTTTTACCGTTCCTGCACGGCTAAAAAGTTCATCCCGAGTGCCGCTTGAAACCCGTGACCAATTCAAACAAAAAGCGAGTGTAAAGTTACACTTCTTCGTCATTCTTTTTCGTTCGTAGTGTGGAAAGTAGACCAGGTTGAAATTTGGAGAAATCGTGAAAGAATGTTCCCTTTCTGAAAATAAGACTGAGATTTTGCAAAGTAGAACTATTCGGTTTGAATAACTTTGCAGAAGTTTACTGTACCTCAGGAAGGATCTAAATGTAAATGACATTTTTCTTAAACGCATGAGACTTGATTAATCTTTCATCATAATTTCGGACCTAAGCGTAAATTGTCGGTGCTTTTTAACTCATATTTACATCACGTAGGCATCTAAAGGCTATACAAATGTCCATAGATGATCTAAGTAGCAAAACTACATATTATTTTGCTTTACTAATTAATTACAATGGATTAGTAAAAATTATCAAAAGATATTTAGTTTTTTTATTATCTTATTACTTATGGGTTGCAATAGGTTATGAGTTAGCATAAAGTGGAATGCCAATTACAGTGAGACTAAATAATCCCCATGCAAATCCTTTTTGTGGTTGGTGAGTCGGTTTTTTTGAAACCAAAGTGTCTTGATCTCAAATATCAGCACTTCCCAGTTTATCGTATATTTGTATCAGAGGCATTAGAAATTGAGACATTTCTGTCCAGTAAAAGTCAATTAGCACCGTTTGTTTATTAAGGTTATTAATTTTCCTTAGTTAAGATTCAATTAATAGATTAAATATTAGTTTATTCGTGAGTTAAGGCTTCATTTGAAATTCAGATTGAATTTGAGCATTCATCTGCAGTTACTGAAGACACACAAAAAATCTATTCTAGAATCCTTCGCCTTTAGTTGCGCGTGAACATTCTTAAACTTCTTCAATCCATCTGAAAATGTGATTCTGTAATAACCCATCTCAAATTTTTCATTCGAGTAACTAGTTTCGGAACTTTCCGAAAATATATTTATAGCTAAGGTGAATATTAATACTTACTGATATTAATAAGTAGAAAAAAGGTGAAAAGATTAAATATCGACTTATCGGTAGAAATTGGCAGTTAGACCACTCAAAACAATTCTGATCTGAAAACACACCCAATACGAAAATGTAAAGCCTTCAGAAGAAGAAGCCTTTATCATAACTCAGTATTGCTTCCTACAAAATGCACCTATTAAACGAAATGAATGGTCTGGATGTTATTGTTTTTAGAGCAGCCAACCAAATGATTTACTATTCTGATGAATTGAAATAGATTACAAACATTATATATAACGCTAACATTTAAAATCGTCAATTATTTTGGCACATTTTTAATCTTTGACAAAACCCATATATGTAATATGAAATTGATATTTACAAATGAACCAAAGATACTTCCATGATATTTGCAATTTGACTGTCCACCAAATGGCTTTTAAATGTCAAAATTTTATCTGCTAGTAATAGTACGAAATATACCGTTAAAAGCTTTTTTTACATCCCCAAAGAGCATGAAATAACTATAGATTGCCTTTATTCTCTAAACGACTTAATGTGTAGCGGATGCTACACCAATAAGTCTTTTGCTACACCAAAGTAATCCTCCTAGCAGTCCAAATAGCCTCTAGTATAGTCCTCTATTATCAGTTCACTCCCAAATTAGCTAAGCTATGCCCAAAGTGGTAAAAACCGGTAAGATGCTGAGTGGCGAGGGTTTATTGACCACTTCGTTGCTTTTTCATGAAAGCTTAGTCATTAAATACAAAACCATGCTGGGCTGCAGGGATCTTGATTGCTGATTGGTTGGGGAGGTCTCTGCACACACGGCCGCGCTTGATCTCAACACGACCGGTTACATGTTCACACTTCCCGTGGTGAGCTCTAGCGCACGTGATCCAATCAGCCTTGTTAGCGTTGTGAACCCCACAAATGAAAGGAAAGGTCGGTTTTTTGATTGGAAGAGCCTTGTGTGGTAAGTTGAAACCAGGGAAATTAACTTTTGGAATGCTGATGATCAAGGTATTTCTTTGCTGATAACTGTGCATCTGAATATATCTAAAATAGTTTACAACTGCTAGCAATCATGAGGGTTCGCAGGGGAAACTTTTCATTATTTACCTTTGTTGTTTTTAATGTCACATTCAGACAGGAAACCATTTCAATAATTGATGATCCATTATATTCCTATGAACATTAAATGCAATTATTTGACTGATTTTCTATTTAAATCACTAAAGAGCATGGCAAAATGGAATGCCTATCTGTAAATCAGGGAAATTTTAAATAAAAAATGTGTGTGGAAGAGCATCTTAAAATCCCCTAATTAAACTCGGATCGTGCAGCCCTTTATCGAGGTAGTACTGTCAAAAGAAGATTTGACTCTCAATCTCCATTCAAAATTCTAGGGAGGCATACAAATCAAAATAAATTCACATTTTCGAAGATAGGGGTACCTTTTCAAGAAAAAAATATATGCCATCAGTGTCTTTGATCAATTTTTTTCAGATCTATCACTAACATCTAATCTTCATGCTGCGACGCCACATAAACTCTAACTTCTAAAGGGTGATTTTGATTTCAAATTTCCTAAATGAGCCAGTTCGAATAAATATTTGCAGCTACTCGAAACCCTTAAAATAGAGTGCCAGATGCACCAAAACAATGAAAGGAAATGAAGAAAAGGTAAGTGTGAAAAAACTTTTAGGCAATCCTTTGGTGAGATTCGGGTTTGGTTACTATTTATTTTAAGTAGCAAGCTGTTTTAATTGAAAAATTGTTTAGCGACTGATAGTGTCAACCGCACAAAACGTCACTAATGAAAAAATATACTTCCATTATAAAATATAACAATTATTGCATATTAAGGTTTAAAAATCAAAGGTGTTTGATTTTTTTAATTAATACTTTTCGGTATGAATCGCCATAGCTATAATAATCGAAAGGCTAATATCTAAAATAAGCACTGTTGTAGATAATAGGAAATGTTTATCGAACAGTTATTAATGTGTAGACTTTTATGCCTATCAACAAAGTTGCTTTGTGTTTAAAAGGTGAGTAAACTAGATGGCTTTAAATGTCTATTTAGCAATTAATAAATGACCGATTACCAAGAGAATGCTTGAAGTATACTACGCATTGAAAGATCATCCGTAATTTTCCTAGGAATTTTGAAAATCTGGATAGCATCCTCGAATCAATAACCTACATTCCAATCTAAATATGCACGAATATTTAATTCTGTGGAAGACTGACTCCAAATTACCTAGAAAACATCGGTTTTGCTAATTATGCAGATCACAAATCATTTTCAATAGTGATGCCAATGCCTCGACACTGAGCCTTTTTCAAAACAATCCACGTTTCAGAGCCGTCAAAGGCAGTAATTCATTTAGCGTCAATTAAAACTATAGTCATCTTAATTAGGATGATTGACAAATTTTATCGGTAAATAGCGATTTCTTCCTTGTTTATTCGCTATTTTGCTTATCAGTTCCATCTGAATCATTCTGAGTCAAGTCTCATTTATTTATGACAAAATAGTATGACAAACTAATTTTTCAAAATTCTAAAAAAACTTAATAAATAAATGTTTAAGTCAGTGTTTGAATGAGAGTTTATATAATTAAACTAACAAGCCTGCATATAATAGCATGAAATAGTCGACCTTCATTAAACTATTTCTTTTCTTTTGGATTCGCTTTAAATCAAACATTTTATCTCCTAAAGTTCAGATATTTAAGTTCTTTTCGGGTCAGAAGGTGATAATGCCAAAAAAGATTCAAATCCTTCGGCAAAATATCCGACTATTCACTTTTCAACTGATATAAAAAAGGAGACTGAATTAATTTTACAAGTGTATAATTAATGCTTTTGTCCCTCAAATGGATAGTGTCATTAAATTCTTCACATTCTTTCTTAAAGCGTGAGACTGAATTTTGAAACAAAGCAAAATTTATGATCGAAAGAGTACAAATATAAGACCTAGCAAAAACTTTTAATATGACATTAGAATCGGTATCTAAATATCACAATGTGATCAAGAGGTTCAGTTTAATCAATAGAAAAAAATTTAATAATGGATAAGTATCTAAATATTGGAAAATAGGGAAATTATTTATTCATTTATAAAATAATGTTTTAGGGGAAAGGAATTCTACAAATAGCAGAAGTTAATTAATTCATTAATTTGGAGACGATGCATTAACAAAAAGTGTTAAGTTCTAGAAAACATTCGCATATCACAATTATAATAAAAAAACAAAAGGAAAACATTTTAGCAATAGGGTAAACGAAAGCGCGTTATTGGCAGAATAGGCCAGAAAGGTCAACAACGTGAAATGATGTCCTCATTCCCAAGACTGCACTGTTTATCTTCCCATCATTTGTTGAGTGGCGGCCGAAATCTTCGCCCCGTGTTAAGAAAACAGTAATGCCGTCTAAGCAAACACTTTAACCTCTGCATGGAATATACGTTTGGAAATCTCAAATCGCTTCTTCCTCTTCTCCCGCGAAATCAGGAAGAAATATGCGATTATGTGTTGGGAAACCACACAAGATATTTGTGTTTATTTAAGAAATGCTTTCTTGATGATTATTTCTGCAATAATTAGTGCTACTTCCTTATTGGCTCAAAAAATATATTCCAAGCATCTTTTTTCCGATTTAGTATCTTTATTGATAAAAAAAGCCTAATAAATACTCTTACCAACGATTTTGGTACATAAGTTGGATTTCTATTATCTTAAAATATGAGAATGTTTAAATTATACGTCAGTTTCCTAAAATAAAATTATACGTCGAAGTTTTAGGTAAAATGAGAAAAAAGTTGATAAATGCTACAGAGGTTCTATATTTCACAGTCTATTTGAACCTGTTGAGGGCGTAAGTGTGTAAATGAGACTAAATTTTGCAATATGAAGAAAACAATAGAATGTTATGCTTAACAAAAGCCTTTAAGATAACTGAGGGTCAACAGCGACAAGAATTCGCTACTATTAGTAGCACCACTTTGTACATTGAATTTGAAAAGACAAAATCAGCATAAACAAGAGATAAAATGAAATATTTAATGGCATATTCCTTTAAAATAGCATTTCAATAATCACCAAGGTTATCTGCAAAGTTTTACATAATTTTTGCTTACTTCCGAAGATTATGTCAACAGGTTCTGCAAGTTTTTGCACTTGCCTAATTCAAAACCATGTGAAATTGATCTCAATTTCGACCGGAATTTGCGACTTTATTTTCTTTTCAATGATGAATATTTTGTAAGATTTAAACTGGACATTTGTATTTTAATATTTGTTTAAATTTAAAAAATAAATCTAGAGAAAATGTAACCATAAGTTCAACGAATTTTTAGCCGGTATTTAAATTGAAATTAAATAACTTTCAAAATTTTTCAGTGATTCTTTTTGTCACTCCTGACAAATATTAAAAAATTTCACAGGTTTAATGATACATTAATAAACGAAGAACGATTACGTAACTGAAATGTAAATTCGTACTTTCATTTTGTGCTAACCAGTGTTAAATAAAAGATAAATAATCACAGTGTCCCGAGCTATCTCGATTAGCTGAACATTCTGAAATTAAATATTGATTTGGTGTTACTTCATTTCTATATATATATATATATATATATGGTATTCTTCAGGTCTGTCTTGCGATTTATGCCTATTTAACCCACGTCCACAGTCTGTTGCTTGACCTCGAGTGATCAGTGATCCAATATATGTTTTTGTTTAAATTTTTATGTAATATTCACATTACTCAACCAAACCTAGCCAGTTTCTGTTCAGACATTTTCCCTCTGACTCTTTGATGCTCGCTACTATAACAGCTTCGAATCCTAAAGTGGATGATGTTAAAATTCACCAGTTATTTTGACCACACTAACACTTTCAATTAGATTAACTCTCCAAAATTGGGCTAAATATAAGTCATAAGAGAATGTGTGATTTGAATTCAAGCGCTTAAACAATAGTCATTTGCAAGACAAATAGGTTTAAACGACATCTTCTTATTCCAAATTTTGTATTTTTGCCCTTTAGAGAATGCATATAAAGAAGGGAAGAGAGACCATTATTGACTATATATAGAGCGAGTTTGGTTTTAATTTTACTTTTAAAATTTTTAAAATCCCCGATACCACGAATAAAGGATTCATTGGTCTTCCTTATCTAGTATCATAAGAGAAATAAATGCCGTTCATCGGTACGGGCTGAAAGTGCGTGCAAATAATAGAAGTTATAAAATCGGGTGCATTCCTAGTTCACTGGATTTCAGTAGTTAAGCGAGACTGAAAAAGTGAGAGGGAACAGCCGAAGGAAAGACATTACTAAGTTTAATTTTGTAATAAAACTGAGCAAATAAATAGATATTATAACAGAAGTTAACGAAGAATTCTAATCGGGGAAGCACAATTTTTCCATTTTCTTAAAAGTTTTGAAATTATAATCTCAAATATGGAGCATTAACACTTATTCAAAATTCTTAAATAGGCAAGCAACTGCTTTGATCATCAACTAAAATGTTCTGGAGTTTAAACTCTGTCTATTTAGGTTTGCATCCAGCCTTAACACCACCCTACAAGTTTGGACGTAGTCGTGTAGAACGATGACAGAGCAATAAATAAACAGTTGGTCAGTGATTTTCCTGATCGACTTTGTTTGTGTTTAAGTTTGCATGTGCTTGTGTTTACACTACGAGTGAGGTTTGTTTAAACTCACTTGGTTTATATGGTGCTGATAATTAGCGAAAATACCGCACATTGCATGCTGAAGTTCCAGTAATAAATAAATTTGCTAACAACGGTAGTTTTTCGTAGATAAATCTAGATTTTCTAAAAATTAATAAAAATCACAAAAATATAAAACAGCTTGTGATCACCGACAATCGAAACGCTTTAGAATCTAAAAGTAACCAAATATCTTCTTGCCAAAATTTTAAAAAATTGGCTTATTAAATTAATATAAAATTTTGCACTGATGAAATTTAAAGATCAGGAGAAATTTCTAACGGCAATAAAGTTATTTTTGAAATTTTTGTTCGTATTCATAGCCTCTACTTTTGCAGAAAACTGCCATCACTGCACGACTTACTCGTTTGTTAAGATCAGAGCAATACGAATTGTATTAGAGGAACTCTTGTTGCGATTTTTCTATACAGGCGCTACATTCTATTTATTAAGAATTGTCTCCTAAGATGGTAAACGAAACTGCCCCGAACAAAGCCTTGTTCAGCTCCAATTGGCTAGCGAATGTTTAGTTGCTTTTTCTCTTGAATGCTATTTTCCTTTCTTGTAAAAAATGAAAACTCCTGACGCATTTTCTTAGTTCCTTATTTAGTCATCCCTTACTGGTAATGTTTCATTTCTTATTACAAATGAGCAAATATTAAGAATCCTTGGTGAGTATGTGATGGAATAAGTTTGGTGTCAAGTGGGACAGGAAGTCAGAGGGAATACTTCTGGTAGAGTTTAATAATGAAATATGAAATCACACGAAAGGTTAACCATTAAAGGGTAATTTAGAAGAGGTCATTTAGAGTAGCAATTAACATGGATGGGATGGATGGATGGGTAAACAAAGACATAAGTAAATAAGCTTCATTCATAAGTCTGATTCTTAGACCCTATACTACTATTACAAAGGAATTAAGAGGCACTAAACAAGAGAGGCGTAGATGAGATCATCTTACTGTTTTTAGTCAAAATAACAAATCTTGACCTTTGAATAATGGTTATAACGTCAACAAAGTTTAAAAGTTACTTGCTGAACTCTGGAGAAATATCTATACCCAACACAAAGGTTTCAATATATTTATTTCTATTCTAATGGAAAACGAGCCTATCAGTCTCAAACCTTTCGGTCTAAAGTAACCTTGCAGAAAGTACTGAATTTGCTAAAATCTATCAGTACAACTGAATGACAATAAAATTTGACAATATTGTGAAAACTGATTAAAATGTTGAGATCCAAGGAAAATAGGCTGCTGAAGGAGGAAAAATAGTACAAGCGAATTAGAAGTAGAGCAAAACAAGCTCAAAACCTTAAGAACATTGGTTCTTTAAACGAAAACTCAGCATAAAGGACCAAATGAAATCAAAATTTAAAGATGATGAAATTCGAAAATGAGAATAAAGGGGAAACATTTCTAATTGAAATGACTTACCAATCACAGATTTTCTGCCAAGGGCCTCAAAAGATTAAAATGACTGGTTGAACATTGAAAACAGGTTTTACAAGGAGTAAAATATAAACTTGGTTGAGTAAATGAACCTAAATAAGATGTCAAATTCGGAGAACGTAAGCGAATTAACTGCTTCGAAATTGTGAGTAAAGATATCGAAAAAGACGAAATGGTATACAGCAATGAAGGCTAACTTGCATGAACGAATAATACATCTAAGAAATCAAAATCTGACTGCAAAATGGAGGAAGCGGGACTCACTAAACATGATAAAGAAAAATACAAATTTAAGGTATTTACCTCCGCTCATAGCCAGCATGCTCCTTATAAAAGGGCATTTTTATGAAGAAGGCGGAAATTTTAAAAAATTGCAAAATCACTTGCTAAGTGTCACGAAATGCTTTTGTGGATTCATTGGAAACGTTTACAGACTGTAATAAATAAACATGTCGATGTCAGTTAAAACATGGCAAGTTTCCGAATGAATTGAAATAATATGCACAATTGCTGAATTGGACTATCGTATAATGTGTTGAAAATTGTCTCATTTTTGTAAAATAAACTGACGAATAATATCGATGTTTGAAGTTGAGAAACTGTTAGGGGCCATGGTTTGATATCTCTGGCAGTGCATAAAATCACGGAAATATTTGAGCTCTATAACGTTGGAGTACCTGCACACTTTGACTAATATGTCTGTTCGGTATGTGAGGTATGTTAAATAACTCGTACCTCTGTCTTTATTGTCAGCTTCTCATCAACGAACAGGTAAAGTGAGATCTGATAAATGGCTTATAATACCTCATTTCACCTATTTCACACAGATCAGGTTGCTCTCGCTCAGTACTGACTCCGTCCTCTTCTCTCTTAATTCATCTTCTTACCTCCTCCTTCTTTTCCACCTCTCATTAATTCCTGACTGTCCAAAATACACATGGGCCAGTTTGACTTTTTGCCATTTCACTTGGGAAAGGTTTCGCATCCTGTTAGCCTTAAGAAAATCATCAGTACTCTGAGGGGATATGTCATGTTCTCTACTTCAATCACGTTCTCAAAGTTGCTCACTTAAAATTAATGCTACTCTGTGATAATCATAACTTTTAAAGCTACTTATGTTCTTCTGGGTATAGAAAGAGATAAACATATCAGGAAGACATTATCATTAGCTTTCTTTAACCGAGAAGTCAATGAAAACTCAATAATAGTGAATTTGAACACACTCAAAGTTTAGATATAAAGGGGTAAGATTGAAGTCTTCATTTTCTAATTCCTATCAACAAATCTTTCTACATAATCTTTTCGGTTTATTTGCAAATTTTTTTACATTATCACTATAAAAATGAGCAAAATGGCATTTCAATTTACAGTTAGTTCAAATTTCCGACCAGAATGGATTTTAAGTGAAGGGATGTAAACAAATTTGTAACATTGGGGATGGTTTGAATGCAGCCACCGTATTTTATATCCTCAAGCATTTTGTGACTTCAATTGGTTCAGCTATTCTTTTTTCTAGAATTTCTATTTGGAAACTGTTGACCAAATATTGACCACATATATAATGGAATGCATTGGAACAGACCGCTTACCAAAACACCCTTTAGATGAGTTCATACCCATATTCCTTAATTGTTCTCTGCTATGTAAATTGCTTAAGACAGTACAAGGTCACACAGCTCCTCGATCTTTCAAAGAAGAAATGAAATGAAGCGCCCAGATCTACCATCATAATTAACCGGTCAATAAACGCTGCAGATTGTGGATAGGAATTCGATCAGCAATACATGGGACGAATCATGAATTTTGGAACGTGAATTAGTGAACTGCCTATTGAATGAATACTATAAGATCTGAATCAGAGAATCAAATGAAGCGAATCTTTTTATGCTCCCTTTTGATCTCCTCCTTTTGTCCTTTATCGACTTTTTTACTTATCTAATTTTAATTTCATTCCCACAGTGAAAAAATTGAAAAATATATCTGCGTTGCTACGAATTTTAATAAGATAATACTGATATCCCAATTTGGAGTATATCTCATTTCTTTGTTGTGGTACTTTTTAATTTCTCTCTAATTTTTTTGAAACAAACGACAATGCGAATATGTCGGAAAAAAGATCATTCTATTTAAATTTGAGATCGGAATACTATAATTTGTAATTTTTATGGGAGCAATCACCTATAAACATTCTTCATGCAAATCGGATATCTCATCTCACTTGGCTTTTTGGTACAGTTGTAAAATAAATAAAAATTAGAAGAATCTATTAATTTTCAATTTGTTGTTTAAATTTTGCCTAAATCCGGTGTGCTTGATTTAGCTGTGGCTTTCAAAAGTGGAATATTAAGCCACCATATACATCCACGGTTATCAACTACTTAAATAATTTAATCTGTGTTTAAATTTAACTATTCTATCGTACAGATTTGAATCTCATCAAGACTAAAAAGCATACAACCTACTAATATGTTTTAAATAAATGCATCGCTGATTAATTGATCGTTGAGAAAGTGTTTTCGAGACTGTTATTTCCCACATCAAGGCGTAAATAATATCTTTATTTATTGTGAAGTTTCTAAACATAATCAATATTAATAATACGGATAAACAGGATGACGGAGAAGTAGAGATAGACAGTCACTAGTCTTACTTGATTTGAAATTCAGATACATAAAGTCATTTTTTCTATTAAGGATATTACTGATTGCCTCATGCTCTACTGTTCCGAAAATAAAAGACCCAGATTTGACCTTAAGATTTCTGAGCATATTCCCATGATACTTTCAGCAATTTTATCACAGTAGCTTCGGAGTTCTAATAATTGGCATCGTGAAAATTGAAACCTAGGCATTTATTGTATTAAAGCTCATGATCTATGCCCAATATGCTACAATGTTTTATTAATATTTTGAAAACAAACATCATTGAAGTCAATATTGGCAAGGCCTGTGTTTACTCTGAGTAACTAAATCTATACACTGGAACGAATTTCAAACAAATCGGTCCAAATTTCTACAAACATTTATACACCAAAAAGTAAATGTTTTATTTACAAAAGTTGAAGTGCTGTTCAAATAATCTTGCTCTGTTCGTTTTATTATGTACTCATATTTGGCAATTTATTTGTTTCGCAATTGAGCTTTTCCATTTATTATTAATCACGACCAACATTTGTGGAGTACAACTTACATATAGAAATGGCCTGAAAAAGAAAAGAAATATTGACCAACTGATCGTAGCGCAAATAGATAATTAACACGGATTTAAATACCATTTCCAAGGTAAACCCGAATAATCCTAAGTGTAGATAGTTTGCTCTGAAGGCCATAGACATGTTTCACTCAGGAGGAACGGGACATATTCTAAACTTTGAACATAGAGAGATTTGAAAATAAAGCTGTGGACTGTATTCAAAATCGAGGAAAAATCTATAGGATTTTGCAAAACTCTTTTAGTGCATTGACATTATTTCTATTTCCTTTCATGCCTATTAAACTGCTTTAATGTTTTCAGCGCATAAATGCTTTTCCACTTTGAAACATTTAATGCTTTGCCTTATCGAGAGATGATAACTCTCATTCTTTATACTCATTTCTCTATCATGCATTAGGTAGTGCTAATATCATAAAAGTAAACTAATTCAAGCATACTATATGCAGAAAAAAATTATAAAATGCCGCAACCAGATTTATAGTGATCAACATTGGTTTTTCCATTCAGAAACAACAGTTTCACAGTTAAATATTTTCAAATTAACTAAACCCTTATTATCTCACCAGTATTTTGATTGAGATAAGAATGGAGTTGGCGGATCAGGAACTGAACAGTAAGCGTTGGAAAATGTAAATATGAATTCACTTGAGAAACGGCAAAAAAGTCCTAAAGCCAATACATAAAATTTGAATTAGAATACAAAATTGCAGACCATATTCGAAAAATGAAAAGATTCAGAAATGAAATCTGCTAGACTCCTATGACTTCAATTTCTACTACATTCCTTATCTCAACCGATATTTGACTGCTCCCTTATTCTCTATACATAATAGTTTCTCAGGGTTAAGATTAAATAATTTATTTAAGCTTCTTGAGAGCAGTAACAGTCACTACTGTTGTGGATTCTACAGTTTCTTGAATGTTTCCAGACGAATGCACAGTGTCGCACCTTAAGACACCTACACAGAACGAACAGCAGATTTTCAAATCAATAAATCTTTTTGTCTGAAAAAACTGTTTACATCTGAAATTTTCTTAAAATAGCCGGCGCTATAAATTTCACACAGCACATCGATTCCAGTTTAATGAAGTTCCATGATTTCTAGGATACACAAACACAAATCTACACAAACAATTCCATTGTTTAATTTAACTCAGTCGCATACAAAGTACACAATAGATCAGTCGATCCATTTGCTACGCGCAAATAATCAATTGGCATGCAGTCAAGTAACCACTTAATTGAAGCGACAGTTGTTTCATATTTGGATGCTTTGGCATTAGACCACTCAGTTTTATAATCACTGTTGCTATTTCGTTGAGATTAAACAGAATACATTTAAACTATTGCTACTTTATCGTTTTTCAGCAAGAGAAAAATAATTATTTGAAAAGTAAGATGGGTTAGACTAAGTTAACAAATAATTTTAAATCGATATTTTAAGATATTCAAAGTGACAGATTTTAGGATTTTGAAGTTTTTAAATTTGGCCAATTCATGATGCAAACCACTTTTTTGTCATTCTGCAAATTTCAAATGTTTCCTCTATTGTAATAGCAAAGCCAATGCAACCTTTGCTAATAAAAATCTCTCATTATTTCAAATAGTACCTCCTGGTGTTTAAGATTATGTTTCAGATGTAATAAATCGAACAGACTTTGCAGTCAGATCGGTACAAATAACATATCAAACAGCATAAAATATTCTTTTAAGACCAAAATCTAGACATTTTACATTCTTCCAATGAGTTTAGCTTCATTTACTTGTAAATTACTTCCCTTGCATTCAATAGGCCTTTTATCAAGTTAATGAAAGATAATATTAATGCATCACCTCAGCACTTAGTTGTATTAAATGCTGCAAGTGGTTCAATAGGAATTTAAAAGGAGTGTTTGTTGAATCAGGTGGTTATGGCAGCATTGATTCCAAATCAGATGACTTGAAGTGCACAAGTGTGGATAAACATCGGAACAATGGCACAAAATCTATTAATTTTATTCTTAACCATGTAATTGTATAAAATTAAAGGATTTTTTGTTAAATTAATTTATTAATGTTCATAATTTAAGTTAAATTTTCAATATCATTTGCGCCTCTTAATTGCGATCTATGTAACCAATGGGAAGGTTTCATCCAAAGCGGTAACGATCATCCAATCAAATGGAAACTTGACAAATGCAAATCCCAAACGATAGAAAAATAGTAAGATAAATAAATAGATTAAAACCATATAATATGCGTAGAAATATCCATTTTATAATAATGGTCAGACATAATTTTATTGCAATGGAATTGCATTACATACGAGTTTCATATGTACTATATACGAAATACCCATTACGGGTAGTGTGCAAGTCATAAAAAAATTAAGAAGCCAAACTACATTTTTAAAATCAGCCACATTCTCCGATTCTTGATTTTAAATATAACAAGATGGCGTGAAAAGTCAGATAATTAAGTCAATCGATTAAAGTATTTCGAAAATCGTGGACATAATTTCAGTCACTTTCAGCTTACTTTGGCCTTGATTTCTATTTAAAAAGACGGTGGCCTCCATTACGCTTGATTTGGATAATAAACCGCCTTTCAATTAGTATTACTTACCTTGTTTCTGTTCGTACATTTTTACTTTAACCGAGTCCCTTTTTGACTACCTACATGTGTTAATAAGAAAAGATAATTCCTTACATTCTTGTGTAAAAAGTTATATTTTGCCATCGTTTCTAGGATTTAAGCGCTCATCTACGTATTACCAAAGATATAGTTTGATTTTAGCCCTCAATGTGGATATTTTTTTAGGTAGATGATGTACCAAATATCGATTCGTGATTCAAGCCTAAAAAATTTTAATTACATATTTTTTTGTAACCAAGCATCCGTTAATACGGATCGCTGATACAAAATGCAATTTTTTGAACTTAAATTTCATAATTTATTTACGTTACTTCTACAGACTTGCAGAAGTCTGAATCCAAGAGCCCCATTATCAGTTGAGGAAACTTTTAACACAAAAAATAAATGTCGTTACACACTCATCACTTGATATATTTACAAAAAAGCATTAAATTTTAAAATAAATGCCAGTATTTTGCACATGTTCTTACACATTCGGACCAAAAATCCATCCTCAAAAGCAAAACTGTGTCAATTACTAAAGGCTCTCGAAGATCACAAATTTCTTTATTAAATTGCACCAAAGTAGGGGAGCCATTAACACTATTTTAAACAAATAGGAATGATACTTAAGAAGTATTTTCAAATGATATTTAAACAAGGAAAATCTTTTGATCAATGTTATAAGCATTCTTATTAATTTTCGAGAGGGTATTAAACAAATGCACAGAGTTGACAGTTTAATTGCATTGTAAATTGATATGCGTAATGCAAATGAGTAGTCTAATTGAGTTGACTTGAAGATTTAATAATAAGTTTATACAGTTTGATTTGTAATATAGAGAATGACGAAATAGTCAGTTGATTGATTTCAATTCAACCAAAACTTTCATTTTATTCCAACTTCCAGGAATAGTGTATCACTTCCAAAGTAATAGGCAATAAAGTTAAAAATAAGATTTTGAATTAGAAAAAGCGAATGAAGTCGAGAAAAGTTGATTAGTACAATAAGGGATGAGAGAAAGAGTCTGGGAAGTCTACTTGACATTGGATTTTGATTAAAGTCTGAGACATTTTATTTGAAAAAATTTATTATTTTCTTTCTATTTCACAAAGTATACATACATATGTATGTTGATTAATCAATGACTTTATATGGTTGATCGATATTATTTCCATATTTAGTCCATTTTAGTAAAGAACCGATTAAACTCACAGTTTTTGATAATATATTTAAGACTGGTTGAGAAAAATGAATTGGAGGATCTCAAATATATACATAACTCCAATTGTTTACTAAAGCTCAATTCCTTGAGATATACAGAACCAGGGTTTGGGCTTAGATATTTAAGTTAGTGGCCGAAATTCTATATGCGAATTTGTAGAACTGAGGTTTGCAAACATTTTTACTTTCTTTCTATCATTAGGTTCAAACGATCGAGCATCCAAAATGACCCAGTTTAAGTAAGATTTCGTGGTGATGCTGTTGGATGATAGAGGATGGTGAGAGTATTTCTGTTAATAGCCATGATGACATGATTTCGGAATTGGTGTTTTTGTTATCGGTCATAACATAAATACAATTTAAAAGGTAGCTAACACGTTCAATAAGGTATGAAACAGGGGAGTGGGCTAGCATTAAGTAGATAATAAAATCAGTGCATCAAAAATCATACTGTTCTTAAATTCTATGGCATTGAGCTGTCCATATTTTGCAATGTAAAGGGATCAGTTTATGATGTTGTATTGTTCAATGTTGATCATACGACTTTAAGACGCAGTCGTGATTTTTTGTCCTCTAAATTTAGACCTCGTTGCCCAGTTGATTCATTTCTGTGGTCGATCACGCCACTCCGATTTATTTGTATCTTTTATTTTACAGCCAAGAATAGGTAGAGGAAATTAGAGGCAATGCGTTTAACTAAGTATAACTTACCATATCTCATTCAGGGCGATTTTAGCGAGACAGAATTCATGAGATTTTACCAATGTGTTTTATAATTTCATATTATTACAAAATCAAATTCAGAGGTCAAATATTATGGAAAGTTGTTTATGTTTATTGAGAGTATAAACATGGTACTTATGAAAGTGATGAATTTTCTGCTTTTATTTGACAATAAAACCATTAATTTTAACTATTACCTGCAAATTTTTGGCTTCTTTTTAATTACTAGATGAATGCAATCAAAGTTAACCCTACGAAAGATGTTCGATCACACGATTAATTATGCAATATGAATAATACATTATAGTCGTCATTATAAAAAGATTCAAAATTTGTCTTTTGACGAAAATTAAACAACACACCCTAAATTTTGGTTAAATTACTTAGAATTACCGCCCAACGAAGCTTTGATAATTGATTTATTAGAAGAACAAAAATGAGGTAAATAAAGCATATAATTGTGAAAACTGAGAGGCATTCTTAACAGGAGGTGTGTACGTCGCGTCAATTTTGACAATTATGAAGAAGGTTCATTTAATGACTTCAAATAATCGATACAATTAGGTCTGTTCTGTTAAAATGATGCTTTTTAAGATATTTAACAAACACAAAATGATGATGCTCTTTTCAAAACTTAGTATTTTTTGAGTGCCAACGTATTTTCTGCTATAAAATCCTAGCTGACAATTTTTGATAACTTTGTGAAAACCATTTGATCTGCCTTAAATTCGTGAATTATTTATAGGGTATGTTTAATTGGCACTTAAAACACACCAAATAGTATTTTAGTAAAAAAATGACTTAATTGCCAAGCACGTTCAAACACCTCTGTGTACTAGGCTTTCAAAACGGAATGCGTATGTTCCCGCAATTAAACACCTTTCTACTTAATAAGAATACGTAAGGTTTGATGTAAAGTATGGCTTCTTTTCTCAAATTTGGTAGCTCCTTATTTTAATTATCATTAAGAATATAAATCGGTCTTTATATATTGGCCTCACAGCTATTACAGCCCATGATTTGGGCTTTCTACAGCCTCTAGCAAGTTATCAATCATAAATCTTGAGACGAGTCTAAATAATCATCTCAGATATTTAAATTGCCTGCCCATTATGGCCAAAGTCAAAAGGCTGGAAATGCCTAAAAAAGTTTACAAAAAGGGTTGTGTTAGTAGGGGCCCGCTTTACACAGCATTAGTAGACTCATAAACAAAAGGGAGCTCCTAGATCATACTCCTATTCCCGAATGTAAAAAAGAATACTAAAATATTAGCCACTTTGGAAAATATGATGAGTGCCATCTTGCATCTATGAAAACGAATTATAATCGTGACATTAGCAACTGGATGTTCTCACCGATAATGTTCCACCATATCTAAGTTGATTATGTTTTCGTAAATTTATGACTAGTATATTACCTACTTCTATTAAAAAATAATGTTCGAAATTGTCCTTTTTGTCAGAGTTGTACCTAAATTCCGTTTTAAACCTAAAAAGTCGTTTGTTTTATATATTAGAGCAGAGAGTCCTCTTTGAGTCTTCTTTCCCTGCATTATTTCCTACCCTTAATTATTTTAATAACAATTACCTGTATAGGCAAAATAAATATCATTAAGTTTTAATCAATTCTTTTTCCTGCTTCATTTAACTGAAATTCAGAAATTCATTAGGTTCGGTAGAGTTTATTTGTAAGTTGTCATTAGTAATTATTATTACAAGGCGAACAAATTGTGTCTAACAATAATTTAGGCCGTTTTACCTTAAGGATCATAAAAAATAAATTATTAAAACTAATGATATTTAAACACCTACGGACCATTTATATCTTTGCAATGAACACAGCATACTCAGAAAGAAAGCAGAGCTTTCATGAGTACATAAATAAATAACCCGAAAATCGATATTTGATTACCTACGAAATGAAATATAAAAACATTTCAGATTTCAACCCTGAATAATTTTTAATGTTCACTCAGACTTACAGATTGTTTAAATCAAACAAACTTTGTTATAAATCAATGTCTTAAATGCACTCCCTTTTAACTGCTTAAACTATGTAGGTACAAATCATCTCGCAATCAGATGATTCTTGATGCCCTAATTATGTGCAAAGCTGATGAGAATATGAATATAAAAAGGATATAACCAAATCGTTCTTGGCAAACCTGAGAAACATTAATTAATCGACGAAATAAAACATCGCGCTTATTAAATCTCACTTCAGAAACAAATACGTTTGCATATTAATTATAGAATATAAATAGCTCTTTTTCTAAACATTTAAATGGAATATATCGCATATGCTTTACCGTCTATGAATCTAAAAATGACATTTGACAAAATGTAATAATAAATAATAATGAATAAACAAAATCCTATTTAATAAAATTTTATCTCTACAATTAAATTAGCCAATTAATTTAAAATAAGCCCTCAGATTCTACCACAGATTTATTTTATATTTTACAACTGGGCTTTTCTGAAACTGTTCAATTAAATTTAACACTATGTGTTAATATCGAAAGTAATTGCTATTATTATGAAAAATCTTAGCGAGCGTTTGTATCATTAAGCATAGCTTACATAGAAATTTAAATAATGACTCCAATATTAATACTTGTGCGTGAATTAAATTTAACTTGAATTTACTCATAGAAATTTAATGTAAAATTAATCAAATTTGCAATATGTTTCCCTTACGATTAATTTATTTGCATTATTGCTAAATGGACAGTAATTACCCTTAAATCTATAAAGCAAATTAACAATTACGTAAAACATGAGTTGGTTTGCCAATTATTAACCAATAAAATGTCACAAATAAAATCAATTTTGAATAGATAGACAGACAAAAATTAATGCCTGTTAAGTTTTCGGCTTGATTTATCATAGCAATCTTTTCGATCATAATTTTTAAAATTTTCATCAGAGTTTCAGCTTTGACTTCGTACATGATGCGCATTACGGATAAGCTGATCAAATTAACAGGTTTTATTACATCATAATTCTGTTTAATTTATCATCCTTATAGTAATGTTTGCAAAAATATGCTATTTTAGGTAATATTCATAAAATATTCTTATTATTAAACTATATTTCATGTTATATCGTAAATTTTTGACTAATTGAGATCTGCATTTTTTAAAAGGTTCAGCTAATTTAGAGAGACCTGAAATTTTTTCACACCTTATGTCGGAGGTCCTTTTAAGAGTAGTTACAACTGCAAAATAAGCATATGGTAAAAATTTTTGGATAAAACTAATTAAACATTGTGGTAATAATCGTATGGGATGAATGTTCTGTTACAATTTATTGAATGTTAAAATATCTGCTAAATTTTATAAATTAACTTATCAGACGCTCTCGTGCTGTTTAAAAGGTTTCCTATAAGGAGCTGAGAGTAAAATATGAGATCTTTAAAAAAATTATGAAAAATTTTGAATTTATAGTTACATTCAATCAGAATCTCTAAATTGTTTTAATGAGAATAAATGAAAATGACGATTTTATTCATATTTCAAAGTCAAAGTTCTAAAATATGTAATTATTCTTATTTAAATAGCAGTAAACAAGACAAAAATGCGATGCTCGATTGCAAGCCTATACAACAAAAACAGATTCGTCCAACTTTAATTATTAAATGTGTTTAATTAAAAAAAGTGTTCAAACCAGGCCAAGCACAATTTCAACTGATGCTTCATTTAAACACTTTCTTGTTTGAGATGGCATATATATAAAGGTGTTTCTGTCTCACGACTTTCGATCAATAAGTCTCGTGGCTTCAGTAGGAGTCTAATAGAACTCATTGATGTCGTAGGCTGATATAATTTGAAATTTGACAGCCAATGTTTCATTATTTTAAAAAGGGAAATACAAGTCGTCAAATCCACCCCAAAAAATGCATTTTTGTCAAGATGTTTTAAAAGATGAAATCTATTTAAAAAAGAACGGCTTCCTTTAGACAAATATGAAAGTAAAGAAAAGAAAAGTAAATACGAGGAAGTAAAATTTCATATGTCATATGAAGCATAAATATGTAACTACTCTTAAAAATTAATGCTGTTTTTACTTCATCTAATGTTACCTTATCGTGTTGATGATAATAATTGTCAGATAGTGAAATCCAACCCATCAAATTATAATTTTGTTAAGAAGGTATGTGTTTATCAACATTTCTCGTTTTTGACACTTTTACTCCAACTTATTTAATCAAAAGTTCATTGCAAAACTACTGTGAAATACTCAAGTTTTAAATTTTTATAAAATTTTTCAAAATTTTTCTAAAAGTTTAGAGATTTCTTTCCCAAGTTTTTAGTACATTTCGTTAAATTGTGAAAAATTTGTTGAAGGGATTAAATTTTGAATAACTTTATTAAATTTATTGAAATAAAATTAAAAATGAAAATGAAATGAAAAATGAAAATTACTTATCTGTACCTTTATTTATAAAACTGTTGTTCTTCTTTCAAATAATTATTAAGAAAATTCATCTTGCAGCTTGAAAAACACGTAAAGTATTTATGAACTATACTGTGTGATTTTATTATCTTCAGTTTCCTGTTCAGTTAGAATGTTGTATTAATTTTACCTGTAAAATTAAAACCTGTTCTGCAAAATGACATTGACCTGAAATTACGACAATTCACATTGCACACTAACCGGTGGAAAAGATGACCGGTAGACGCGACGTTATTTACCTTGATGCTCAGTAATCGATTATATTCTTTGAATTTTTAAATTAAATAAGATACATTAGGTTACAAACGCGACTAGAATATTAAATTAGATAATGAAAAGTGGAGTACTTTCAACGTCGGTAAAATAACAATTGAAAGTGCGTCAAAAATGCACAAAATAAGTTAATTATAGTGACTTTGGATCTTAACAAAATTGACGGCATAAAAGGGAAAGATAAGTAAATAATGGAAAGATCCTATTTGCATTCCTGAGGAATCTCTGTTTATCTTTCCATCTAGTGTTAAATAAGCATTAAATCCTATATCCGCATACTAGATAAGTTATAATACCGACATAAGCAAACAGTAGGATCATTGTATGAAGCAAATGCATAGAATCCTCTGTCAGTAATTATCCTGATCCTGTCGGATAACACAATCTCGTAATTGGAAAATATGTGTGATAATTATGTTTATTTAGGAGAAAATCCAAATAAGATTTTATATTATTAACAACTACTCTGAAAAGTGTGTTATACATCTCCATTTAAAACTTCTTGGGCATCACTATGCATTGTCAGTCAATTAAGAATTGCTTGCAATTCAAGTGTGCATTCTTTTTAAGTTTGCATTTACTCTAAACACCACTTTGGCAGCTCGGACCTAATCTATTAGAACGATGACAGACCAATAAATAAACAATCAGATAGTTTCCTAAGCGGTCATGTTTGGTATGTTTGCAAAATTGAAGTTAGCATCCGCTGATGTTTACACTGCGAAAGGAGTTTGTTTAAACAAACTCATTTCATATGGTCTGGATAAATTAATGACAACAATGCACATGGCATGCTTATGCTCTAGTCACAAATAAATTTGTTACTTCCTGTACCAGAGACTTCTAGATCCTTTTGAATAAGTTTTGTAAATAATAACAACTTAGAGCTAGATTACTCCAAATTCTCCCCTTAATGGATCAAAAATCGATTAATTCTTTGTTTATTCGTTTAGTTTCCGAAATACAACAGAATTTTGCTGATTGGAAGTAAAAAAATAGTCACTTGGTAAATAATAAACTAACCCACTTTCGACTTTCAAGATAAATAACGTGACATTCTGATTATCATCCAGGCAAAAATTGGAAAGAATATAAATATTGAACTGCGGTATCAATAAATATACTCATCGAATTAATTCTAAAAACTTGGAAAATTTTAATTTATTTTATTCACCTCAAATCTTAAAATCTTCAAAATTGAGATATAACTGTCAATATAAAATAGAGCTCATCTTGAGTGGACCCTAACAAACTGTGCCATGTTTAAATGTTTTTGCCGCTGATGTTTTTGGGAAGATTAAAACAAATCAAGGTGAAATTAACAATTAATCAGTAAATCGACCGGTCTACGGTCGTGGGCATAAATTCAATCCAACACTCAAGGGCAAAATCATGAAAATTGAGCTGTAGGGCAAGCAAATTTTAAAAATTGATTCATACTTGTGAATAGATTTTTATGTCCTGTTTAATCTCTCATTTATCCCTTAATCCATTGCATTGTTGTTTCGGGTATATAGATGCTGTCCTCAGGTTAAAATATGTGAGTGGTTTGAAGATGCGGTAGATATTTAAAATTTTCTCAAAATCAGAGGAAACATGAAATATAAATTCGCAATACTCGTCAAATCTGTTATTAATGCTAATTAATATACCAAAAGGTGACATAAGACAGAGACTGGTCTTGCATTACCATTTTTGGAAAATTCTTTATAGCTTAAATTTAACACTCAGTTAAAGATATTTCTTAATCTATTACAGAAATTCATGCAATTTATTATTCACTAAACCAAAAATATTGGTCTCAGAGAAATTAACCGTATCAGACTGAAATAATTTTCTAAGATGTTACTTTTCCGCTAAATTCATTTTTTCTTAACCTCGAATATCAGTTCAAATTAGCTCTCTACCAAGAATAAAGGTAGAAATCCTTGTGAATTGTTAAAACAAAGTGTTCTTATTTTGGAGGAAAAATGCTATTATTCTAGAAGATTGGTAATAGAGACAACTCTGCCTGTCTGCACTCTTCGTGGAGGCTGCTCTTGCTTGAGTCTACTGAATATATATTTCCTGCCCGTATTCTAGACTAAGCATGACAAATACTTGAATTATTTCATTTTCCAGATAGACACAACAGTCTGAATCCTAGCCAACAAATTCATTATCAGATTGATTTCGTAAGTGCCTATAAGATGAGACAGAAGCATTGAAGTTTATTCGATATTTACCTTTAGAAAATAGGTAAGAAATGGGAGAGATCACTAGCCAAAGAAACGGTTGATTGAGCAAGGCTTTTATAAAATAAAGGTATATTTTTAAAGATGGCACTGGGAGATTTCGTTAATGGAGCAGGAAGTTTTCAGTTTTCCCTATTTAGTTCAAAATAATATGTACCGCTACAATGTACTGCTTTCCAAACAGGTTATTTGAAGATGTCGGTATTGAAGTTAATGTCAGCATTGCTGATGAAGTTCGAATATATGGCTTCTTAAACCTCCTTATCTATTCATAAGTTTCAAGGCATTCGAAAATTCAAATGAATCCACTTGAAGTCCTTGGTAATCAATGTGCCTGCATGATATTGATCCAATCGATGATAGGAAGGTATTGTTTCTCAATTGCAAACACCTGCGTATACACGGCGGCCCCCAGTTTACCGAATTTTTTGAATTCATTTCATATGGAGGTACGTACTTTAAGGTACAGGAATCGACGTTTTTGACCATTTCAGCTGTGACCGACTGGTCAATACAAGAACCAGTCTAACGTAGCTGAGTAATAATTTATGCCAAATGATGGAGACACTTAGCTCAACTATTCAAAATATTTTACCAAGATGTGCAAAAACAATAAAAATGATTTGCATTCTAAAAGTTCACTTGAGTAAAAATGCAAAATTTTAAACATACAAGTTCACATGCAAAGTAGATGAATAACTTGTATTTTTTGGTATCGAGCAAGTGCTTACGGTTTATTATGAATAAACATAACAATTTTGAGTCAACCAAACAATTTTTTTAAAATAATAACATTATATGAGTTTACAAATCAAATTGAATAGCAAAGAATACAAATAATTTAAAGAATTAATGTAGATAAATCTTGACAAGATGTTAACCTATTACTATCTGGGGTAATAAATTGTGACCAATAGGAATTGTGTTTCTATCGAAAGTGATCTGTCCGAAATTGCAATTCATATTAAAATGTTAATAAGAAAATATGAAAGTTGCATAAATTTGTGTTTGAGAAAATTTAAGACAAATCGATCAAAGAAATCATTAGCCAACAACTCAATTCCTACCTCAGAGTAAATCCCCAAATTAAGAGAATTCGAGCAAAATCAATTAACTGCGAAGTCGGCAACTGTAGACGAATGTTTGCCGAAAGGAAAGTAATACTCTTGTTTCACCAGTAAGGTCACCGCTTCTCAAGCTAAATGATCAACAATGACTTCCAGTGACCAATTTTGGCTTGATATGTCTTATTAAAGACGAGGATGGTTGAAATATCAAATATCAGAATGTTGTCCGTAATGCCGACACTATTTAGCGTAAACCTCTTCGGAAGATCGTTTGACAAAGCACCGTATGCTCTTCGGACTGAGAATAAAAGAAGCAGTCACCCTGAATATCTCTTCTCTCCCAAAGCTATTGTTCTTCTGCTGCAACTACTCATCTGTTTGTCCGATTAGAATGCTGCATGTTGTCTTTATGAATCAAAGGACATATATAACATATATGCTATAATAATAAAATGAACGTGTGAGAATGTTTAAATTAAGATTTTAACCATCACTATGTTTGAGAGAATGTAATCAGGTACATCTTTTTAACATTAGTTGCACACTTTTTTAATACTTCTGCGAATGAATTTTGCACAAACTTACAAAACATACGGAAATTAAACAAATCAGTGTAATGCATCGCTTTCACACAAAATTTATGTTCATTCTTCAGGCATACTTTTTCATTAACAATAAAGACATGATTTACGTAATCCTTCTTTCGTCCAACTCGGTAAATATGAAGCTGGAAGACGATTATAGGCAAAGCAATGTAATAATAGCATTTGTAATAATGAGATTTTTCATTTAATACGCTTTATGAACTATTATCATTGTCAATGACAAAAGCCTTTTACAAGTTTAAATGATAAAACCTCATCCCCAATATAAGCATCATTTAAATAGTTCAATAGATTAGAGTTTAAGTTAACACCTGCTACGTTAAGATCAAGTAAACTGCTTAAGATCACGTTAGATCATGATCTATTAGGCCTTTGAAGCAAGGAATGAGTTGAAGTGACAAAATCGATCGTCTTAATTAAATAACTGGTCAATTAGCACCGAAGATTGTGGGTAAGGAATCGATCAGTAATTCTGAGGACGATTTATGAAATTTGAATGTCTGAGGATAAAACAGTGAACTACCTATCAAGTGAACATTCTGCAACCCAAATCCACAAATCAAAGGAAATAATACTTTCAACACTCTATTTTCTATCCCATCCCATTATTCCTTATTGCATCTTAACTATTTGATCCTAGCTGCTTTTGTGTAATAAAAAGTTCTAATTTTTTCCACTTTGCTTTATAATATTTATAATGGAATGAGAAAAGGTGTCGAAAAACGCAAATTATTAAATCAATACGTCAAGTACCTCGCCTCATTTGCATTCTAGTAACTGGGTGTTCCGTGTTCTCATGCGAGGTATAGTTCTCGGAGTAATTTCAAACATTAAAAAATTTGAAAATCTGATTTCAGAGGTCTTGATTTGGACTGAATCCACGGTGCTTAGATTTAATTCCGTGATTAGTTATGCCATTTCAAGTAATTTATATCTCCGTGTATCAAACGGCAGGCAATAGCGTCCAGCAGAAAGAGTTAAGTCGTAAAGATCACTAGATTTAACACTAAATTAGCATATTAATTGCTAATAATTAATGCATTTTATAGGAGCTCTTCGATTAGATTCTTTTAATACCACTTATATTTAAATGATATGTTTGCATAACACTTTCGGTAAAGCAATGTCAATATATAAATAATTTAAGAATTTTTCAAGCATTTCTTTTTCACCCTGAACATTTGAAATAGTATTCAAATTTAATGCAACTAAGCAATTTAATATTTAATTTTCTATTATAAAATACGCAAACGTTTTAAAAGAACTTACTAGACCGTACTAACAAAGTATTTCTAACAGCTGACCTTTATTTTCTATTAATTTTATTTCTTAAGAACGTCTTCTCACCGCTTTACCGATTCACAGTTACTTTTTTCGGCTTTATGTCATCAAGTTATTTTCGTGTAAAATTTCCAGTTTAATTAATACGTTTATGATGTAGCATTCTTACCGCTGTTTTTGGATTAAAATTACCATCTGAGATGACAAAATTATTTTTTCTCAATTCGACTTGCCATCTCTACTCATTTCTCATTAACTATTGGAAGTTGCGTACTCAACAGCAACAATAAAAGTCTATCAAAAGAAATAAAATATTAATTTCATAACTGTCAATGATATATATTCGAAGTAAATATGACAAAATAAATTAATAAGCGTTCAATAGGCGATTTCTACCTGAAACTTCATCTTTTTTCAAAATATTTAAGACGATTAACTTATGTTTTTTTCCCATTTATCAGAGATTATTTAAAAATTGAGCTAGTGGCAAAAAATTGCCTTTAAATTCTATTTGTCGAATATTTTCTTGAATTTGAACACTTTATTTGAATGAAATCTGAAATCAGGTAATATTATATCAACTGTACTTATAACTTAAAAATGCCACACCATTTTGTTACACCGAAATGGATTTCATTTCCTAAAGTAGATTTACCATTTGCCAGTTATTTTTTAATCTTTTTCCTTAAATTGTTAAAGTTATATAAATTATTTGTCTATCTCTTAAGAAGAGCCTAAATTTGGTTTCTTTTAAATTTAAAAAATACTCAAATAATGAACAACAACTGGGCAGAATTGATCAGCATCGCTTATTTAATTAATAAAATTAAACATAATTTTATCTCAGAAGCAAATAAATTAATTCGATAAAAAAATTTTTGAGTTTGTTTTAGCATTCCTTTATATGAATATTTTAATGAAAGCGTTCAAAGAAACTGATAAATGGAGTTAGTTATTCACAATTTTGATAAATTATGTCATCTTTGAAAAATCAAAAGCTATCATTAATAGTACTTACTCGATTAAATGTTCTTCATTGCAGACTAATCAGCTTTATTATCGATTAATAAATCAGAGTTATATTAAAGGATGACCCCTTATGTATTTTCCGAAATTGCATTTTATTTGCGTTCTCTATCAGAAAGTTCCGGTTTGTCACCCACGAAACCACAGTGATATCCTTATGTCACTGCTACTCTTGTCCAAACGCGCATTTCGATTCCCCCTTTCTATAACACGCTTGTTATCCACCGACTCCTACGCTTCCATCTTATCTCCCTTGTTCCTCACCTCTCTTACTGACTTGAATCCTCACTATGATTTGATCAATGCATTTTTTCTAGTCAGCTCTTGGCATTCTGCTTTGAAATTTTTGCTTCCTGTATATAGTCTTAACTTCTGCAATCAAGATCTAGCTCATTAGATCCTACAATTTACGACACATTGGTGACCCCGGTTTTTGATAGCCCTTTCAATGTGCTATCGTATACAGGGTCTCATTTCTAACCGTTTGTTTCACGTTTTCTAAATGAAAACTTATTTTAAGTGCCAGTCGTCATAAAATCATTCAGTTGACTTTTATTCGCTCTATTATTTCACTTGGTTCTTAACAGCTCTGAAACCTTTTTTCTTCAACTCTGTGGGACCGGAACAAGTAGTCAATAAATTTTATTTCAATGGTCCTGTATTATTTAATATTGCATAACTTTCACTTACATAAGTTAATCTTAAAAATGCACAATTATCTATCAGGATGTTAAATAAGGTACACACGGGAATGAATATCGATTAAAATATACTACGTCAAAAATTTATTACGGCCTCATTTTTTATTTAACCTAAAAATTCCACTGTAACCTCTTTAATTGTAAAACATGCCGTAGTATCTATTATCCCATCCTGTCCATAGTAATAAACTTATTTACTGATCAAAACTGATATATGTGATTTAAAAAATATCCTAAAATGTATTTCAGTTTCGATTTCATCCAATAAGCCATTCCGTCTTCCAACTTCGGGTAAATTAGGGCTGGCCATTTATCCACCCTAGGCCTAAGTGGTTAGCAGATTATTACTCTTTCATTTCTATTTAGCAGTGGGATGGGCAAATCACATGCTCCAACCGATCGGTTTGTAGGAATTCTGTGTATTGTGACAAGTATAAATAACTAATCGTTGTGTTTGATTATCACTTCAATTTCCATGCGACAAAAATCCAGCGAATTTGTAAATAAATGGAAAATATTCAAAATATTTGATTAAACAGTTCATTAATTGTGGTTAATCAGGTCTTTGCAAAAATTTCGAACCATCCGCTCCAATTAAAAAAAAACATTTTATCTACCTAAAGCTTAATTTTACATGATGGTGCAACATCGACGACTGTTATTTCGCTTTTGAATTGTTATAATTTAGTATAGGTAAATGGTTAAAAAATGGTTACAAAACAGAAGTCTTTTTTATTATAAGTATGAAATTATTCCAAATGCAAACCTTGGCTTACACCTGTGAACTACTATGGTACTATGCAGCAATACTGGGCGCAGCTTTTTAATATTGGGTGCATAGCTACCAGGTAAATACGGAAATCGATCTTGAATCATTGAGTTTTAAATTTGTAATTTATTTGCTGCTAAATTTCCATACTGAATTCAAAATAGAAGGTGATTTAATTTGTTGCGAACAAGAAAGTAATACTATATATTCCGAAAATACAAAATTTTTTACATTTCAGAGGATAAATTTCGAAATTCAGCAATCTTTCTTTAATTTAACTTCAAATTCTCCATTGAATCATATTTTTGAAAACTGCCGTTAATATTCTTCTAAGCAGAACTGATTCCGGGTAAATGAATGAATAGACTCTTATCAAACTTTTCTCTGATCGAAGGAGTTCTTTTAAGTATTATTCATTTCTGCATAGGTTCATGATTCCCAACTATACATAATTATTATGTAAACATTAAACAGTTAGTGGTCATTTTCAATCTAATCAAGCTCTTGATATATTACTGATTTTGTATTTTTCATATTAACAGGGTTTATTGGAATTTGTTCACCTTAATCGTAGCCAAGTTCTCAATTTGATTTTATGAATGTGTAGGAGCGCCATCATATTGTTTAAAAAGTTAAACGGAGAATTTTAAAAACCATATTACATAAAATAGCAATGTTAAAAATTAATACTGTTTTTTAGCAGAGAAATGATGAAATACCAAGCTTCATATTAGCATTTTTAACTTTTTTCTTCCTCCAGGATGATATTTTAATGACACATTAAGAATTTTATTTGAAAAAATCTTCATTTTAAAGGAGAAATGGAGGGTAAATCATTCGATTCATCAATAGGACTAAAAAATGCAATCGCACTTAAAATTTCTTAAAAGGCTTAAACTTGTATTTACTTTAAAGATTTCATTTATAAGCTTTAGAGCCTGGTACTACCACTTGTGCAATCGTGATCAATTATGTTGAAAAAGAGAAAGGAAAACAGTAACAACCGTGTGACAGTGAATATCGCAGTCACGCCTCACACATATTTTGAAAAGAATATATTACAATGAGTCAACCTATTGTTTGCTAGCTGTCTCAATTATACTGATCTCTTCATATATGTTTGCTTATCGTAGGAAAAAAATATGCGCATTTTTATACAAAATGAGTATTTTTAAATTTTCCAGACGTTTTTTCAGCAAAGTAAGAAACTTCTAATAACGTTCAACCATTTTCCATTCAAATTATAAGTGTGATATAACAGGAATAAAAAGCTTTTTTTTTGAAAATGATGCAATATGAATATGTGTATGATTTTGCAACTGTGAAGTTTAATTGTATTGAGTAATCTTAACATAAACACACATCACTAATACATCTGATAATTAATCTTAATAATATAAAGTTGAATCGTCGGTAGAATATTTCAGGTAAATTTTTCTGGAAATATTTTAAGAGTAATGCTTTAAAATAATTGTAAAAGCTTACATAAAATAATATTACTCAAACGTACTTTAAAAAAAAGCGACTTCAACCGCAATGTTTCTCTTAAACGTTATTATATTTTCGCTTCTATTTGATTTTGTGTGGGAAACCCTCAATAAACTTAACAGGCCTCAATGTTGAGAATTGAAACATTTCTCAAATTGTAATAATCACTTTGTTTTATATTTTTGCAGAAAGAAAATTCAACTCGATCTTTTATTTTATATATTAAATGTACAAATTTCATATTTTATTTTATATGTGATGGTTATAAGCAGCCTTTGAAGAAAAAGATCTGTAAGAACTTTCCGACAGCAGCAACATTAGTATTTGCATTCAATTACCGATTCAAAATCTTTCAAAAATATTCACAAATTTAATATGTTAGTATCATTTTCCGCAAATAACATTTAAAATCTTTTATCAATTTTTCAATTAACACATGGGCTGAAAAGTCCCGGGCCTAACACATAGATGGCGCTAGTTTTATTGTAGTCACGTTTTTTTCAGTTAATACCCACCTTCAAAAGACACCTGTTAAAAGTTCATCATATTCTATTCATTTGTTTGTGAGTTATTGTGCTAAGAGTGACGCTACTTTTGTTATTTTCAAAACAATGCATCAAAAACAATTTCGTGTTTTTATTTTACACTGCTTCTTGATGGGAAAAAATACCGTCCAAGCGAAGCAATGGCTTGGAAATTGCTATGAGGACTCCACTCCATCTGAAACAAAAATAAAACGTTGGTTTGCTGACTTCAAACGTGGTCGTAGGGACACCGATGATGC